>JAODUI010000009.1:3140219-3158813 GCA_027563995.1 Papilio gigon | reverse complement strand
ATTCAAAATAATAAATTACCGTATTATTGCATTGGGCCGAGGCAGGTCCATATGTCAGATTCCAGGTCAAAATCGTATCCAGATATTGTTACAACCGTCGGGCTGTCTTCTTGTGCTGTAATATTGGCTGGTGGCGGTTCCTGCACAAAGAGAAATGAATTAAGTTACAAATATTAAAAAAAAATGAGCTGTACGTTAATTTGAATTTTCATAACTATTTTAAATATAATGCGGTAAAACACGAAGTTAATTTTAGGTTAGTCTTACGTTTTCAGTTTTCCTTTTTTTTGCTCGCTGGTTTATTTTACCGGAGCTTGAACTTCCTTTCTTTTCCTTCGCTTGTTGCTTAGATAAGAAGCGTTCCAAATCTTGTACTGTAACAAAATAAAATACGTTTTAAAAATAAGAAAATTTTGTACAAGATTGTTTCTAATATAAACAACACAGTTAAGAATTTAAACTTTACTTGAAGACTATTCTATAATAATATGATGCTATCGAGCAGAAGGACCCATATCTATCTTATTAAGCTTTAAAGTAAGAAATATGGTAGCTTCTTCAAAGACCCAAATTCGTCTGATGGCGAGCCTCGGCGTCAGGAATTGTTCCAACATTTTTTTGGTGGTACAAACGGTAAAAAAATGCAGGACTTACTTTCTTTGCTCAAATCATCGTTCCTTTTTCGTAAATCGTCTATGGAATGTGATTGGGTCGATTTATTATTTATGAGGTCCAGTGCGCTGTTGAGTAAGTTTGCGACTGATATCTGTAACAAAAAGTAAGCGTTACATTTATTTTAATAACATATTTTATTGACAACGACGAACAAAACTTTTTTTTTTGTAAAGAACTTGATGTTTGTAAACTAAAATAAAATAACTAACATTCGTATCCAAGCGATATCGGCCCAGAAGATAGGCTCGAAACTAGTCGGTGTTATATTTTTTTTAGTTTATAGTAATGACTCACGAAAGTTTAAATAGTTTAAATTGATACTTGCCAGCTAGAGCTGATGAAACCATTTACCAATTAAAAAAAATAGTATCGTGACCAACTCGATTAATAACTCAACATAATACAGAAGGTGTTGTGTAGTCTACGACCAGCACTGACATATAAGGTGACTTTTACTTACAGAGGATGTGGATTCTAATCCTATGGCTTCCATCAACTGAGACGTTGCCTCGGCGATTTCCCCGCGTCTTTCTCTTTCATATTGTGCGTTGCGTGCTTTTCTCTGCTCCTAAATTAAAAAAAAAATAAATGAGAATCAGGCTAGACTAAGCTTGTTAGTTTTTAAATTATTTAATGGTTTACGTACTTGGTTTAATGGCTTGCGAGATTTTCCGGCCGGTCGACCGCGTTTACGTACAGGTAAATTACCCTGCAATGGAACATGAAATTATTTAAACAATAATAAATTGATATATATATATATATGATAGATACAACACAGTAACTGACGCTCGTGTGTCTACGCTGAAAATATTAATCTACCGTCCCACTGAACTCGTTCACTAGCCGAGGAACCTATATAAATATAGGTATACAGATACAATTCAAATTTTAATAAACATTAAAAAAATCTAATCAACATAAAATTTGTAAATTAAATATACTCACGATGTCCTCCATTGCGGAATAACACGGTTGGCACCACTCAAAATTAAGTGAACACAGTAAATGAAATAATTCCTAACAAACCCTTCGTTAAATATCCTCCTGACCAGGTCCATCCCCTCCATTTCTGGTAAAAAGAACAATGCAATTGAAAGTTCTTAATGAGGTCATAAAAATAAAGATAATCCTATTTGAAAGCCGGTCCGGATTAACTATTCCTGTAAAGTCTTTTAAATTAAACCGACTAGATTTTTTTAGTATTTCCTAGTAAGTAATTAACAAATTTCTAATTAGTTCTAGTTAATGCTTGTACCTACCTGGACTTCTTATTTGCAAATCTTTTCTCATCGGTCGGTCTCATTGGGCGCTGATTAGATGAACTTGAAACTGGAATTCTAGAAAGCGTTTTCCCAAATCGTAACAGTTAAATATTTGGTTAATTATATTTCATTATTATTCCACTAACATTGGACATCTTTTTTAATCAACTTCAAACATGAGAAGATACTTAATTTGTCCCTATTTTTTTTCTTAAAACAATGGCCGACTTCCAATTAATCAATTCTGTTTTTTCTCTTGTCACATGTACCAATTTTAACAAAAAGTTTTGTGTGAAATTTTATTAAAAAAAAACGATAATTTTTCGTTTATTACCTTAGTATTTATGTTACCCTAGTTAACCTAAGGTCACAATAAGTGTGCACCTGAAATCGATGACGTTATATCGTACCACGATATAAAAAAATAAAAACAGTGCATACAAACATAAATAACCTAATAAAACAATAATATAATTAATTTCGGATATTGTTATGTAAAAACTTTAATATTTTTTACAGAGTAGCTTTTGCCCGCGATGAAAAAAAAACCTAACCGAAGCATTCCAAACAGTATCTCTGAACCAATTTTGTTTCAGATTTACCTTTTTAAAGTAATCTATTAACAAACATACTGCCTATCTATGCCATGATCTATCGACATTTTTCGTAACTATTATGGAAATAAGATTTGTAAATAGACGAAATAATATTACACATTTAATATTTGCATTCGTATATTTTAATATAATTATATTGAATTAATTTGACAATTGAAGCTAAGGTAAAAAATAAGTTCTAATTTAAAGAAAGCCGACATATTTTTACGATGTTGTTATGCCAATTGCATTGTTGGTAATCTTCAGAAAAGCAGTTTTGCAAAGCTTCTTTTGTTTTCAAAGACAATACAGAAAAGTGTTTGATATTTAGAAAGGATTTGTGTACAATAAGACTATTCTTTTAAGAATGTTTTAATGCTATATTCTTTTTGGGATTGTTAGAAACGAGTCGTAAGTTTTATAGGTAGATTAAGACGGATGCAGTTTAAATATTTTCAATGCGAATAAAATACAATTGGATTTTTTTGCAACTAGAAACAATGCTTTTTACAAAATAAGATTGGACTTAAATCTGAATATACTATTTCCATGCAAAATAAGCTTTAAGGTATATTTTTTAACTCACAGTTATTCAATCTGTAACTTCAAATTTATCAAACTGTTAAAACTTTCGTGAGACATTTCACTATACTACTTATAAAACGGCTTTACTCACGTGTAAATCGGTGTCAGTACCGACTAGTTTCGAGCCCATCGGGGGCTCATCTTCAGGGTGAGTGGGATTGTTACGATTTAAACGTGAGTTAAACCCTTTTATAAATAGTATACGTAATTATTTATGTATTTTATACTATTAATATAACGGAATATTTAAGTAAGTGACCAAGATATCATTTCTATATACTTTATGTATTTTAAAAACCCGTTAGATTTAAACAAATGGACAAATAGAAACATGTATGTAGAAATTGTTTAAGTACTATATTTTAATTAACTTAAGGCAGTTTTTTTTTACATTGAATAAGCTAGTGCTTGACCACTATCCCGTTAAATGTTAAGTGGTGATGCAGAGTGATGCTAAATATAACCTGGTTATATTTATGAAAAATATAACCAGGTTTTTGTTAACTTGCTAATACATTTTGTTTCCTACTTTAAATAAGCTCTAGGCTTATGCTAGGATACGGTTTAATGTTGCAATAGTTAGGGTTTGAGTCGATATACCTTGGCCGGTAGTCTATCGGAGGTCCATGAGAGTAGAAACTTTATCAAGTTCAATAAATAAAACATCAATGGGTATTTTCATACTTTAATTTATTTAGTCTTCATGAACAAAGTAATCAAACAGTTTTTTTTTCAATTAGTAAATTGACACGGCACTGTCAACGGAGAACCACATTGACACTGTCAACGGAGGACACACTGTTGAAGGCATTGGAAAAGGGCTATATTCAACAGTGAGCAGACAAAAGCTGATACTGTAAACTATTATGGAGGCTCAAGGTCAGCAGTAAACCTCTCCGCGTGCTTTTGGCAGTAACTTCTATGAACCAAGCTCAACCCGCAAAGATCAGCCCCCAACAAATATTTTTTTTGTATAAAATTTTGTTCTTTGCAAAATTTTTACGAAATAAACTTTGAAATTGGAATGGAATTTCAATTCGTTTCAAATCTCATAATAATAAACATAGTTTCATTCCATTTTCAATTACCAAAAGTTACTAAATCGGTAAAAACACATGTCGTGGTGAACCAATTTCAATTTTGAACCAATTTTGAAAGTCTCTCATGTTGCCATTTTTACGCTTGTATTAAATTTCAAATATAGAAAAAAAAATTAACACACTTCCTGAACAAATTCCTTAATTGAATACATCCACAATTAAACAATACCAAGTAATAAATGTTCATACAATATTGTTTTTCTTTATTGCTATAGAAACAATGTTCAAGAAGACTAAATCTTAACCTATAAACTTTATTATGAATTTTCTTACAATCCGTTGTCAAAAAACACAATGCTTTTAAAACTTGCATTATTCTTACAACAAACAAACAAAAAAAAAACTATAGAAACAACAAAAATATTGTATCTTTATAATGTCGATACGAATTATTTACAATTAAAACAAATTTAACGACACCTCTATGTCACAGTACAATAGTACTCAAAAACTAGATTGTACAGAAGATTCAAAATAAAGACGGAAACTTATTTTATTAATAAACTTTAAATGTTCACAGTAGAAAACCATAGACAGCTTTATTTCACTGGCAACATTGTTGCATTTAGTTTTTTTTTTTTTATTCGTTTTCTTGACATCATCAAAGTCCAGTATAAAGTGAATCACACTATTGCATTATACAACTCAAAGTCATACATTCACGCTGTTTATCTTGAGTTTCTTGACGCGTCTAGTTGTCCCTTCACCGTCGGAACTGTCCGTGTCATGGGAACTGCCTTCAGACTTGATGCCAAGTGCCACCTCATGTGCCTCAATGTAGTTGCCTGTCGCACGGACTTTTTCTAATGCTTTTACTGTTGGGAAGAAACATCAGAAATAAGTCTTGTCCAATTAGATTGCACCTTTTTATATAGACCTACAAATGTATCTAACTTACCGAGTTACAATTAATTAGCAAATACCCTATAAAAATAACATACAAGAAACTCTTTGGACGGCAATTGTCTTGTCCATTTTCACTTACTAATAAGGTTTTACATATTATTTCAGTTCTTTTTAATATCGGTAGATTTTGGTGAATTTGCTGTTTCATGTAAACGTTACAGGTAAGCTTATAAAAGCTTGTTAGGATATGGTTCTCAACAATAGTTAAATTGTGGGTTTCGAACCCACATCAGCTAGATCTGTACCTTTAATCATTAGGCGTTTGGTGCTTCAAGTAAACTATGATCACAGAATCTTTTACTAGATATCATACTATGACCTATGTTCAACATATTGCTTGAATTATGAAGTAATCACATTTACACGCTCAGTACCATAGTGCCAGTATTATATTTTAGTATTTTTTTTTTAATGCAAGCACTGGACTGGTCATTGTGGCAATCGATGAGGGAGGTCTACATTCAGCAGTGGACTACATTAGGCTGATAATGATTTTACTTACTCTGGTTCTCGAGCAATGTGTTCTGTCGTTTCAAATCATCGATATCTTGTTGGTGCGAGTTGTTTTTCCGTCTCATAAATTGAATGTATTCTGCTGCCTTTTTTAAAATTTGTGCTCGACTAGCCTGTAGTAATGAAAAAAATAACTTGAATAAGTATATCTTAACAATACATATTTAAATGCACAACTTTCTGTCGTCAACATTATGCTGCTTTACATAAGCCTTTTCCAATGCCTTCCACAGTATACAACAGTATCCTTTCTATGATAGTGTGTAAAAATTATTCACTACATTTAGTGTACATCTCAACCAATTATCACCATTTTGAAAATACATCAAACACAATCTGTGAAATATTAAAAAAAAGTATTAAGAATAAAAGATCTTAATAAAGAAAATAGACACAAAACACTACAACAGTAGATCACTTTTCAATAAACTATTAAACATGCATTTATATTTGACATAATACAAATCTACCTTCTTGCTAAAAATATAAGATATACATTGAAAAATGCAAATTTCCAGTGTATCCTGGTATTACTGGCTTGCTAGATGTTACAATAAATTCAAGTGTGATCATTAATGGCCAGTAATGTTTTATAAAAAAGTTAATATTGAATTTTAATTACTTTCTACCAAATAGGGTTGGCAACAAGCAGGCGGCCAACCATAAACATTAGCATAGTAAAACATTTAGGTTTACATCTTGTCCAACAACCCTATGTGAGTGGGATACAGTTAGAGAGGTAACATTTTTACTGTGTCCTTGAAAACTACATTGTTCAGACTTTTCTATGACATTTTTTTAAATGAAACTATTTTAGATATTTTATTAGTAAAATATTGAAATAAAATATAAAAAATGACATTACATTACATACCACTTTCTCCCCCTGCAATGCTGGGACAGTTTCCCTTAAAGATGTGAAACTGTCTTTTATATGGTCTCTTCGTTTACGCTCCAGAGCGTTATGGTGTGCGCGTTTTTCGGCCTGTAAATTCGCAGCATTTTTATTTTTAGTTTATTCATCGCCTACGTCATGGTACAAAGTGAGTTAAAGATATACCTGAGAATAATAACCACTTCCACCGAGACTATTTCTCATGTGAGTACGGGAATCGGAATCATTCTCCGCCTGGAAATTAAATTCGTACGACAAATAAATTAACATTAGTTTACAAATTAACATAAAACATTAGTGTAGTTCAAGAAAAAAACCACGAACATCACTCTCGATATCAATGTCACGATCGTCGTCACTTATCATCTTAAACACTAAGGGTAGCTACAATTCTATTAAACGTCTCTACACAAATATGGTGTATTTATAAGTACACCAAAATATAAACAAAATAGTGAGATATTTTCAACACAATAAAGTAAGAACGCGTGACAATATTTGACAGATAACATGAAATGTTGATAAAAGACAATAAAAGAACACGGCAGTGACATTTCTAAAAGAATGAAAAAGCAATATTTGGATTCTTGTTGTTAAAAAGAGACGTAAGCTAAGTTTACCCGACTAATGCAAAAGGTTTAAAAATTTAACAATGAACGTCCCTCCCACTTCATTGACCGCTTCCCCCGTATTCCATTTCACAATTTTGCCGTTGGCTTTTTAGCACTGACCTCTAGGCATAGATAAGTTGTAGTATTTTATATCTATTTGATTTTAGCTACTTTGGCGCTTACGGTACCGATTGGTATTGGTGGTGACGATTCGAACTAACAGAATTACAATTAACTATTTACCAATTTTAATTGTTGCCAGGCGATTTTAATCGAAAAGACACAAAAATTGTAATTTCCAAGGAACGACCTCCCATGGAGTTCAGGCTCAGATCTTTCTAGCCTAATTGTACTAGCAATACTAGTTTGTTGATTAAAGAAACTCGCCACGTTATTGATTTTGAAGTGTTTTAAATGCATTTGTAATAACCTAATGATGTATTGGTGTTCATTGGCGTCGAATCAAATACTTTTAGGCGTTCCGCAGCTCGTTTGCCCCCTATTGCTATATAAAATAAAAACAAAAAAAACTGTAATAAAAAATGATTAATGTGTATTTGCACAATTTTTACTTGGTTCCAATTGTTAAAAAATTTAGATTAAACAGGTTTATGATAGACAGGTCTATAAATACGCTTACGTTCATATATCTACATATGAAGATACATATATTTAGATTCCAAGCTTTTAAGTTATTCTAATTTAATAAACTACCATCTTCTTGGCTGTATATTCATAATTGCTATTGCCTTTCTCATGCACTTACTTTTCTACTTAACTGTCAAATATTTCAATCCCGCCATCGCTTTCATTATTCAAACTTTTCTCTGAAGAAAACCAGCTCTTTCTTAAAGTCGAAGTAAATAATTTTTAATCTTCAATATAGATTGCGGAAATAAATACAGTTAAAGTATTGCAGCTAATATTGGACGCTATTGATACAATAATGAATCCAACGCCAAAAGTATCTTCATTGCAAGTAAATGTTGCTGATCCAAATTTTTACAACAATTGCGAAGACATTATTAACAATGATATAGCTAATCTTAATAAATCTGTTACGATAAAACGTAACTTACGAAGTAAGTTCAACCTTCCTTACTTTCTTATAATCAAGTATATAAAAACCTGACGTGGGAGCGCTTCAATCGGCTTCTTTAATACATCACTTTTTTAGTATACTAAGAAATTAGTTCCATATTATCCCGCAATATGGCGAAGTTTTTTTATATTTCTGGTCCAGCATGTGACTACACGGCGACACAATGTTCTTGAATGTAATTTAAATCTGTTTACTGTGTACTAAGTAATTATATAAACAAAATGTTAAATAGTATATTGTTGCCAGTTGAAGCTGCTGAAATCGAAGTGGAAACGGCGGCGCTTTATTTAAACATGCATTGGTCAGAATTGGAAGAATTTAAGCAGTCATTGGAACGAAAATCAGAATTTGATTTAACGCTAAATAAAGTATTGGCATCACTTAATAAACGTTTGACTGACATGAACTATGTTGGCAATGTTTAAGGACAATAAAATTTGACTAAATGTGTTTTATTTTATACCTCGTCTTATTATTAAAATAAAAATGGACATGTAGTCTGGGTTATAAGAGACTGCTTAAGAGACTTGTAAAGGTCATTTATAATTCTTTTGCTACCTGATTTTATTCGTACCTTATTAAATTCTAATTATTTAATACACCTACGTAAAACCGTAGTTTACAAGCGAGTCCGTGGGGTAGGTTAACGAAAGTGCATGCGTGACAACCTTTATGTCATTTGATCGATTTGAAGCAATTAAATCGAATAAATCAATTCACTGTACTAATTAAACTGTAAATAATTTTTATTTTTTTTTTATATTCGTAACGCTTTTAACGCTTATTACGTGTAATATTTATATATAAGTAATATTTATTTAAAGGACGTTAGTGTATTTTCAATTCGTTGCATTCAGTTCTTATCGAATAGTTGTGAATATGAAGTGTGTAATATGTTTTATTATTTTGATATTACCTTTTAGTTTTGCAATAAATTCAGATTATGTTTATGAATTCGGTATGTATATAAAATCTTTATATTGTATGTTAAATATGACCACAATCAAATAATTCTATAGTCTTAGACAGCAAAGTTAAATATATGTTAATGAAAAGCATTTGAGTACAGAAATTAATGTAGGTTACCGATAGTACTGTTGTAATGAGCTGTCGTATTGCCAATTCAAATTCATTTTCTAGGCAGCGATCAGGGTCAAGTCATCTACACGAAGGACGGCACAATTTATTTGTTCCAACGAGACACATCTATTGATATTCCTGTAAGTATCTACAATTCAATTATGACAAAATTTGTCACGAATTACTCAAATATGCTTTCCGTGCCAACTTTGAACGTCACATTTTGTTACTCTCTAGTGCAAGTAAATAAAAACAATATTAACCGATTTTTTTTAATCAATTTACAAATTAAGCATGATGGAATCCAAGGCAAGGAAATAAGTTTTTTTTTTATTTCGCAGGTACCTCATGACATGATCGTCTCTTATGTCAAAGTCACTGTCAATGCTCTATCACCGCCAAAAGTGGATTATGATAATCTGTACCACAGAGTATCAATTAAGTACAGTTGGGCGCAAATCGCACAATCAACTTACAATATTATTGTTAAAGGAGTGCCAACCCCTTAAAATAAAGACAATGTTTGAATAAACGGTTTAGAAGGATTAAATTGCGTTTGTAATCAGAGAGAGAACATAGACAAAAAAAAAACCTTTTTATTTTTTTATTTTTACTATATCTCTCTTATTCTAACAAAGTAAAAGCATTGCAAGTTTTCACCAGCACTTACTGTTCAACTCGTTTTCACAAATAAACCTTATTTTTTGCCAGGGGATAACTGAAGAATGTTCCGCCCAAAAGATTAAACACGTCTACCATTTTACGTGGTACTTATCTTTTGTAATTAACGTTTTTCCCATTGACATTATCATTGCGCACATGATTACAAGAGGATATCTCATAACCTCTGTTTACAATCAATTAGTTACGGCTACATGTAGATGCGATATTGTTTTTAAAGTGACCACGATGTGGTTGCCCATCGCCCTGGTTGTTGTATTCTTAATAAATTTTATTCATTTATTTAATAATCCCCATGTAGGCTACAAGGTATATAAATTTGGTAAGTAATTGACGAACTGTATGAGTCAATTTATTCAATTTTACAAGATTACGAACATTTTCCTTTTAATAATCAAACCTGACAAGGATTTTTTTCACACGTGAAATCTAAAATCTTTCGTATACTTTCGAGATATTACTTTTTTTTTTAATCTTTAGGTGACCGTGTCGAAGGAGATATACTATCGTATCATAATAAAGGCATTATACCTTTGTATGATTCCATATTCAAAGTTAAAGTCGAAGTAAGTATTAATTACATTTTCAATATAACACTTAGACGAGTTTGTAGTACAGTTTCTTATTTTTTTAAATATGTTTGTTTTCAGCCTCGTAGACAAGATGTAGACAAGAAAATGACCCTTGTCACAGTAGAGTACTTAAATAAGCATACGGAAATCATTGTCAGTTACGACCGACCGACACAGACGGTGACATTCCGATGGAAGTACCCTTTCGTGCGCACGCAATATGATATCAAAGGGTATTCACTTCCTAATCGATATACAAACAAATCAATGTCAATAGCTAATTTACAAAGTTTAATAAATGAGTTTATATTTTGACGCATATTTGTTTTGTAGACTTGTGGGATAATGTGAGCCCCGAGAGAAAACTACGTACTAAATACATCTGTATTATTTTTTGACAGAAGTAAATCCACGTCCCTCGAAAAATGTTTCTGGACGTATTAAGATAAGTGACATTCCCGCTTCCTGTTTAATAAAAAATGGGAATGACCGTCAGTGCTACGGACAGGGAAAATAAAAAAGACATTAATAGTAAAAATATTTCACTATTGACGGCTAACAATAGTTACGTCGTCAATTGTAAAAAAAAATAAATCAAAATAAAGAGAATTTACAATTTTATGTTAGTCCAAAATTAAGGTTCACTGGTAGATGCTGGTCGGGAAGAGTTAATATTAATCACGGGAACGCATGTTTATATCGTCGTGACGCTCTCGGTCGGTGTCGCGATGGTCTCCAGACACCCGCACGCCGGCGGACGGGCCGGCCTCCTCGTGCTCGCGCTTACCTCCGGGGTACGGCGCCGATGGCGCGGACTGCACCAGCCGGCCCATCAGGCTTGCGCTCTTGTCTTTCCTAGGTCTTGTCCATTCGTGTGCCAGGACACGATCCAACGTCAGCCTCAACGTGATATCGGGCTCCAAAATGTGCCGTACTATGGACTTAGCGGCGGCAGACACGGTGTCCCGAATCCTCAAGCGGAACACCCAGTTACGGGACATTTGATCCTTTAGCAATTTGCGCAAGTTTGAATCGTCGAATGGCATAGACGCGTTTAACATGATAAACAGAATGATCCCGAGGGACCACACATCCGCCAACTTTGGATTATACGGTGTACCACTCACTACTTCCGGGGCAGCGTAGGCCGCGGAGCCACAGTAGGTTTGACTAAGCACGCGCCTGTTTTCACCATCGGTGCAGAGTCTTGCAAAACCAAAGTCTGCTAGTTTCACGTTAAAACGCCTCGAAAGCAGTATATTTTCGCATTTAAGGTCACGGTGGGCTATATTCTTACTGTGCAGGTAGTGCAGTCCGCTGGCCATCTGCCTGAACCACAGTTTGGCTTGGTTCTCCGGTACGACCCCGTTCCTTTTTATAAAGTCTAGCAAATCACCGTTGTCAGCGTACCGCATGAAAATGAACACTCTCGGCCCCCTCTGCAAGATGCTGTGCACTTGTATAATGTGTGGGTTCTCAATCTTAGTGAGAATGTCGAGTTCTCGAGGGAAAAATTTTTCTAAAAAATCGCGGGGCGCCTTTTCCTTGTCGAATATTTTGCACGCGAGGTGCATGCGCTTGGGGCTGGACGCATCGCAGTACTCCGCCAGGTGTACAGTGGCGTAAGATCCTTGTCCGATTTTCTTGCCTATGAGATATCCCCGTTGTTCCAAGGCATTGACCTCGGAGCTGCGAGGGCTGAGCCGCTCAGCCATTGAGGTCTATCAGCTTTATCCTAACCCGGTTAGGATACATTGGACATCTCACTATTCACGATATACCCAATAGTTTCAGTGACTCTCCTGTCAAATTGTATGGTATCCGTTTTGCTTTAAATTGCCACTCAACTCTCATTAAAGAGAGTAAATAAATAAAATAAATCCTTAATAGCACGCACAAGATTTTGTCAAAATATTACATCACAAAGAATTTGGATATAAAAAACGCTTTCACTAGTAAGATATCTTCCAAAAAGACGTAGTTGTTACATTTATGATTTTTTCTTTTGTTTCTAAAATCAAAACTGATGTCTTTCATACTTGCCTGTTTCAAGTTTTGATATAAATAGGTCGTTCTCAGCAGAGCTGTAGTACCATTATCTTAGGAAAATTATTATTTTGTTTCTGTTTTTGTTAAATAATGTTGAATATCTAATAATTCCATTTTATCATTTCTTAATGTAAAATAAAGATTCCATTAGATGTGGTTGACGATATGGTCGAAGCAAAGTTGAAAGAGTTATAAGTTGGGATTTAAAAAGAACTAGATTTGCACATGGTCATGACAGAGAACTGCATTATTGGGTGTACTGCATATTTGTCTACTAAAAAAAAGTCTGTAATCATCGAGTTTGGCACGAATCATTTATTAACATCTACTACTTACTACCTCCCAAAAGATAGGACAGGATCAACACATCAATGAAAATCTTAGGAGAAATCATAAGCAGAGAACGCCTTCACCGTATTAGCGCATTGAATTAGAAGGAGAGGCAGGAAGGAAAAAAATCGTTAACTTAAGTGAATAAAATTAAAGAAATAATGTTTTTTTAGCTTTTAACATTCTTTTACTGGGTTTTTAAACATAATATTTATGACCTATTATATCAACGCCCCTGCTCATTTTGACATTGACATTGACATTTTCGTTCTTACCGTGATTAAAAACAACAAAACATTGTTAATATTTTACAAACGTAGCAAAGCGTATAAGTGAGTGTAATAACTTGAACCTAAAGAATAACAGAGGGGCGTACTATTAGACTATTTTAGATTGACGCCTTATCTTATTTGAAAGCCATCAAAATGATGAACCAATATTTAAAAGAGTTAGAGCAAGTAAGTTGATGATAACTTTAGGAATTTCGTTTTATGTGTTTATAAAACATGATTAATTCTTCGAAGGATCCATTTGACCCGGATGAGTTTGTTGAGAGAATGGTACGGAGGAGCATGCAAGAATCTCGACTTACAGATGATCAAATCGATCCTGAAATGATTCATGACATATTTACTCAAGCAATACAAGATTTGAAGGTACTGCAAGAAAGACAGGAGAGGAAATGTATGAGATTGGAACAAGCTGTGCAAGAGGAAGAAAAACAATATGGTGCTAAACTATCTGAGATAATGGATCAACATTCAGTATGTTACTTCAAATTTTTTCAATTATTTTGGTGGCTTAGAACATTGTATAGTGCTGTGCACAAGATTATAGTTGTAGCAAGGTGTAAAAGGTTGCCACATTGACCCTCTAGGATATATGTAATAAAATTAAAGATACAATAATATGTTCCAGCACTGTGTCAATGTATTTAGTTCATTGGATGAGCGAATGTCTCGCTGTGGTGGACGGGCATTAGAAGTTGGTGAGAAACTCGGTGCTGCTAGAGCTCCGAGAGCTCGGTCTGCCGCTGCTCGAGATCTATTATCGCATCTGGCTAATTTTCTTAGTCCTGGTCCTGTTCTTACTGATCTCTTTAATGATCCAAATAAGGTTAGTGTTATTAAAAAAATTTTGATTTCATAATTAAATAGTATCTACATATTTAAAATAACTTATTTTTGACATTTGTATAAAGAAAAAGACCTCCAAGTAATAAATTATTTAACTTATAATTTCTATAAATTTTAATTCAGTTAAATGAAGCAGCAGATGTAATACAAAAATTGTACACAATAGCACAAGAATTACCACCAGATAAATTTGAAGTTGCCAAAAAGAAGATTGAAGCTAAATATGACGAGATTGAGCGGAATCTCATCGAAGAGTTTGTTAAGGCCCAAAATCAGGGCAATCTGGCAAAGATGAAAACAATTGCCAATATCATGACCAATTTCAAAGGATATTCTCAATGTGTTGATGCTTTCATAGAAACTAGTCAAATGGTATGTCCCTTTCTTTTCTACCGCTGCTTCCGTGGTCATTTCATTCAGTTAATACTTATTTTTCGAAAGTAATATGAGAATTATAAACAAAATTTATTATGATCAAGTCAATAGTATAAGTTTTAAGTTGTGTAATTTTGTTGTTATATTGTTCAATAACTTGTTAAAATATATTTTCCAAAAGTGTTTGACAAACAACCTTTTACATATTACATGAAGCCAATGATTTTTAAACGGAGTTGCCATAATTTGATTTGATTTGATTGCCATAGTATGATTTGAAGCGCCAATAGCCTAATGGTTATAGGTACGGACTACCGATCTTGCAGTCATGGGTTTGGATCCCTCCATTCGACTATTATCGTGAACCATATCCTAACACAAGCACACCAGGAATGGTTACAAGAAATATTAGTAAATTAACAAAAATTAAACTATGTTCCAAATTAGTGTAGGTAAAATGTGGAACTGCTTTATAATAAATTATCTTGGTTATGTTTTTACAGAATACATTACTAGGCAAAGACATATTTGCATCTGTGCTGCCTCTCTGCAAGAACAATAATACAATAATCAGCAGTGTGTTCCCGAACCCCGAGCAAGTGATGAGCAAGTTTGTGCTCAACATCTTCCACCTGAAGTTACAGAAGTACATTCAGACAAAGTTAGCGGATAAAAATGATATAGAGAAATATTTGAGGAACTTATATGATATGTACACCAGGTAATTTATTATATTATTTATTAAAAGTTTCAATCACCATCATCATCACCACATTGCCCACTGCTGGATTCCTACTCCTATGCCTTCTACTATGTTCTCTTTTGTTTTAAAAATTTCTGTATTAAGAAAAAATATTAATGAGATTGGATAACTGGACTGGATAACTGGATAACTGGATTGTATGAATGACGATATGAGTAAGAGGTGAAGTCAGATATCACGGCTAAGAGATCTATAGAATGTACATACTGTGCTGACCCTCTATATAAAAACCGTGATGATTCACTATTTTACTTTACATGAAAAGCAAACTACAGTATATTTTCTATTTTCTTTGTTCTTATGACATTGGAGAGGTTTTTTAATAATTGCAACACTGGCAAATAAAGCTTTGAAAAAAGTTTATATATATTTAATTATGAAACAAACTCAATTTATATTTCAGTACGCAGAAGGCATGTGACGAGTTGGTATCAGCTGGCATGGTGTCCGCTGATGGTAATATATCGACAGGGGACTTGCGCCGTGAGGCTCTTGTGAACGGCGCGATGGCGGCTGCTAATGATGGTTACGCAGCGCTTGAGATGAGGAGACTGAAGGCTGTTCTCTCTCACGCCTTGAATGTTTATTACAATGAGAAGCATCATGTTAAGAAACAGATACAAGGTGGCGGGTAAGTCACTGAACACTTGTCTCGAATCCATCTAAACATTGAAATAGATATCGAATAATCTAATCTATATATTGAAGTAAATTAATAGTTTATAATGTGATAATTTTTTTTTGACTGTTAAAAAAATAATTACTGACTTTTGGCTATAATTAAAAAATATCATGTATTTTTTTTTAATTTCCTTTTAACTGCAACTATTTTAGCACAATTTTAGCGTTTATAGCCTAGTGGTTAACGTTACGGATTTCCGATCACGTAATTAAAAGATCGAATCCCACCGTTCGATTCGTGTAGCCTGACTTAGTTGGATTTAAAGAAACATTAGTAAATTGACAAAAATCTGCTAATATTATATTTATAAACAGTTTCCAAGAGCTGCGACGCGACTTACAAGCGGTGATCGGGTCGCGGGCCAACATCAACATAGCCCAGATCGAGAACTACGGCGGGGAGACCTTCCTCAGCGAGCAGCTGGTGCAGAAGATGCTCGCGGACGCCGACATGTCCTTCCTGAGGTGTAAAACTGTAAGTTAGAGCTTTTAATACATTGGTTTTTGACAAGATGATTACTGAATAATTAATAATTTATTTCAGATCAAAAAATCCATAGAATTATTAGTATTTAATTGTTAGGAAATAGTCACCTTTATTATTATTTCCCAATTACTATTTTAGTAATTAGATTATTTTCATCATTAAATAAAAAAAAAAAGTATGTAACACTTAGTATATTATAGCCGAAGCGCCAATAGCCTAATGATTATGGGTACGGTCGAGGGTTCGAATCTTACCATTATTATAGTAGTGAACTATATCCAAGAATAAGCTTGGAATGTTTACAAATATTGGTAAATTAAAAAAAAATCTACTTAAATAACATAGTAATTAAAATGATTCTAATAAGCATTTTTTTTTCTTTCCAGCTATGTACCAGCAATGAGTTACCGGTCACCGCGCCCGCCCTCCTCGACGTGCTCGTCCAGCAGCTGTTGATAGAGCACGTGGATTACGCCCTGGACCTAGGCCTGCAGTCCATACCTATCGCCGAGAATAAATCGCCGCCCCAGGTGAGGCACAATTTAAACATCCGACAGTGTTTCATCTGTGAGTCTAACGAGATCGAACTTTTCTTGTCTTTTGTCCTTTCGAGGGCTTGCTGCAACCATGCAGTAACCCTGGTCATCTTAAAGTTGATGAAATTCTAGATAAATGATATGAAATAGGTGGTTAGTTATTATTTCAATAAGTAATCTAAATACTGCTGGCCGTAGACGTCTGTCATGTACGTTTTACGATAGTTTGGATGTATGTATGTTAGAAGGTATCTCCAGTACAGCTGCTCGTATCTGTATGAGATTTTGTATGGATGTAGAAAATAGTTTGGAAAAAGACATAGGCTAGTTTTTTTTATCTCGCGCGTCAGGAGCCACGGTTGACATCTAGTGGTGAATAAGATAAACGTGTTGGATTCTTAAAAAATTTGAAGGACATTTTTTTTCAGATTTACTTCTTTGAGAGCGTGCACCGCACGGACAAAGTCGTGAAGATGTTTGAACAACATTTTCAAGAATCTGTACTGGCTTGTTTGAGGTATCTATAAAAACTATATTTGTAACTAAAAATTAATTTAAAATTCGCATATTTATTTCTAATGTCCGTCAAATTCCACAATTGTAGTACTCCAGTAATAAAAGGTTTGTTTTATTTTAGATAAATAAGTCATGAAAGTTTTTTTTGCAAGTACCCACAAGAATAAATGTGTTATAGTTCAACAACGAAACAAAGCGAGTGTGTGCAGAAGAAGAGCGTAGTGCTGGAGCAGCTGGAGAACAAGGTGGACGCGGGGCTGGAGCGCGCCATCGCCGCGGTGGTCGGCTGGGTGCGCCTGCACCTGCACACCGAGCAGAAGAAGACGGACTTCAAGCCGGAGGGAGACATCGACACCATCGCTTCACCTGTGAGTAAAAGAGACAGAACGGTTGCAAGTGTACTAGGTAGAGCGAGACAGCGACAAGTCACGTGATCGACGAGTAATTGAGATAGAAGGATTGCCAGGGAGCTAGTTAGAGTGAGATATAGACACAACCACGTGACCTATGAGGGAGATAGAATGAGTGCCAGAGCTCAAGCTAGAGTGAGACAGAGATACCGATACACAAGTGAACGGGTTGAAGTAATTGTCAGGGTGCTAGTTAGAGCGAGAGATCGACACAACCACGTGACGTATGAGTAAACGAGATAGAGCGATTGACAGACTTCAAGCTAGAGGGAGACATCAGCAGTGAGTAAACGAGACAGAGTGATCGGCAGATGAACGAATATTATGTTGCTTGCAAAGCAATGTTCTGTTACTGTTTATGTATTATAATTTTGTTGGCCCAGGCGTGTTTGGCCGTCGTCTCCTATTTGAACTCCGTGATGGACAAAGTGTACGCCACCTTGGAGGGCGAGAACTTGCACGCGGTGTCGCTGGAGCTGGCGGTGCGCCTCCACAGAGTCATATACGAGCATCTTCAGAACTTCCAGTTCAACTCTGCAGGTGAGACTGGCGTTTGCGACGACCCTGCCTTATCTCACGGGACTCAGTATCAGATTTGCTTGATCCAGATTTCTGTTCCGTTACTGCAGACATTACTTTCTTCTTAATTATTTTACAGATGTAGTGAGAAATTATTTTCCTTCGGGAAAACTCGGATCTTTATCGGAATACGATGACACCCGAACTGTCA
>JAODUI010000009.1:3117287-3127691 GCA_027563995.1 Papilio gigon | reverse complement strand
TTGCATATGTACATTATCCGACGCTCTTACGGTGAAGGAAAACATCGTGATGCAACCTACACATATCGGCGAAAAAAATCAAAGATATGTGTGAAGTCAACCAACCAACTGGGCCAGCGTGGTTGACTATGGCCTATTAGCCCCTAATAATAGGGTAGGCTCCGAGCCCCTCGGTGGAGACATATTGTGAGCTGATGTGATGAATATACTACGGTTTAAATCTAGTCCATGTATAAAGGTCGGTGAAAACACGTGACTGTCTCAATTAAACTATTGAAACTTTCGTGAGACATTTCACTATACTACTTATAAAACGGCTTAACTCTAGTGTAAATCGGTGTCAGTACCGACTAGTTTCGAGCCCCCGATAGACTCAATACTATCTCAATTCATTACGAGTTACAGGATTACAATGTAAACAATAGTTTAAACTACTATATTTTAATTACAATATAATTATACAATAACGAATACAGTTTCGTAAATACATTTTATATTTGGAATTCAATGAGTGATCCCTTCATGCAGAGATTACGTTTGTAGAGTCAAGACACGCAGCACATTAAAGATTGTGCCGATAGGCGAGGTGGGAGCCCGCTATCGACACCACATCCGAAATGCTACTTTGATTGTATGTATCTTTAAACAATCGTAAGTTGTCTTAAAATAGAATGGTAATATTGTACTGGAACGATATGTCGGACCGACATTATAAAGAGAAAAGATTTATAACGAATGAACAAAATTTTAGAATGTAATTCAAAATCTTCTGCTATTCAAAAGCTACATAATCACTATGTAGGGTTTCATTTGTTAGTAGTTTTTTTTTAATTTCACGCGAACGAAATCGCGGGTAAAATCTAGTATATTAAATGTTAACGGTACCATCCCTTCCTTTCATAGTATTTGGGTGAACATATACTTCCAATCTGTCATATACATAGTTTAAATTTTTTATTTTAGTCTATGTATGTGCCTGAATTTAACAGATTTAAAGTTCCTTTTCTGACATTAGTCATAGAGTTATGAGCGTCTGTCGCGCGGGGTGAGGGGTGGCGGTCGCGGGGCGCGGGGAGGTCTATATTTAGCCCGCATGCAACAGGTGGCCACCCTTCCTCGCTGCACCCACGCCATACTGCTCAGCTTTATTGACCACACAACTGCAATATACGTACAAAATATAGGATGAATTGTTTGCATTTTTTTTATTTCTCCGCCTCACTGCCCCACTCAGTAGTCACATACGACCTCTTTGCTTTTATCACAACGTAAGCATATAAAATTCAGTCTATCTCTAAATGAAGATTAACGTAGACTCTACACTCTACGTTCTAGACAGCATCATCATCATCATCATCATCATCATCATCATCATCATCATCATCATCACCACCACATCAGCCACACGTCGCCCACCGCTGGGCGTAGACCTCCCCCAAAGAAAGGTTCTTGGCCGCCCTCATCCAGGCTACTCCGCAAACTTGACCAGATCATCGGTCCATCTTGCTAAAGGCCTATCTGTGCTGCGTCGATCTGTTTGTAGCCGTCATTCTAGGACTTTGTGGCCCCATGGCTTGATATTAAATACGATTTCATATTGTATCTGAGACTATAGGCAGGATCGTGGCAAGCAATATTATCAGCTCAAAGATGTCACGATACTAACCAAATTCATTCCAACGTAAACTTCGCTTCAGTTTCGGCTCATTTTCGCTCCTACGTCACATCAGTTAAACGTCCCCACTGAAAGGCTGTAGATGGCCTAGTCCACAGTCCAGTGCGAGTTGATTTTACACCTTCGAGTTGATGTCGCTGTTGATGGCACTTGAACCTGATCTAAGTATTCCGTGGACATTAGTCTACTGCTCTATTTCTGTATTACAAAGGGACGTGTTGTCGATTGATAGGCGACCAGTTCTCGAGGAAACGGAAAGTGATGTTTCCGATACTTATCTTTACATTTTTTAAATGACCTGACAAGCGAACACTTGACACGTATTTATTCTTAAAACATGTTAGTGAAAATTGTTAGTATGATATTTAGTGTTATTCAGTATATGTTAGTATTGCGACTTAGCGTTTCACGTAAATTAGAACATTAATAATTATGATATGATGTCCTCCGTGACGTGTCCGTCGATGGCGAACTTTGATAACTCCGGGCGGGGATCTCAGGTGACTGGCAATTCCGAACTTAGTTTTAAAGGTCCGGTGGCACGGCGCACTGTACAACCGGCCTGAGGAGTGGCAGGTGTGGGTGTAGGAAGGCTTGGGTCGCGATTTTGTATATTAATAATTAGGTAGTCTCTTAGTGTAGTTTTTTGTTAGTGAGTTGAAGTTTCTCAAGAAAGTTAATCGATTTAGGAACAATTAAATTCTACGTACGTGTTTACTTAACTACTTTACCATTTTTTTTTATCTTATTCCTTATTGTTATTGGATAATCGCTTTTTAAGACAATTCAAGTAAAAGTTTCTTTATAAGTGATGATAATTTTTGTACATTCCAAATGAAATTCTTAGCTTTTTATTAACGTTTCATTCAAAATAAAATTCATACAGTCGCCTATGTAGGATTCCAAATGAAATTCTTAGCTTTTTATTAATGTTTCGTTCAAAATAAAATTCATACAGTCGCCTATGTAGGCTTCCAAACTATTATTCTATGTCTATGACGAAATCCAGCGAGATGCAGCTGTTTTGTTCATACGAAATAACAAGCATCCATCTAAAATTTCACATTTAATTATAAATACGATTATTAATTAGTAAAAATGAAACCTTACCTAATGGTCATAGGTACGGACTACCGATTTAAGGGTCGTGGGTTCCCACCATTCGACTATTATCGTGGACCATATCCTAACACAAGCTTCAAGCTTACCAGGAATGGTTACAACAAATATTAGTAAACTAATAAAAATCTACTAAAAAAAAAAAAAAAATCGTATACATAAACAATGGATAAACAATGTCCAAAATATAAATTTAAGATTTATTTAACTTAATTCTACAACTTGAATGTTTACAAATGTCTGAACAATTATTAATAGACATTCTTGATATCAAATGGCATGTACTTATCAATTCTTGGACTTGGACGTACTGAGCTTGCGTCGGCTTGTTTTCTCGGAAGAGGCGCGGGGCGCGGGGGAGGGGACCAATCGTTTGAATGTACTCAGAACATTCTCCGACTTGCAATAACGAACTTCATTCATAAAGCTTCTCGCTGAAAGTCCTATTAAAAGCTCTAACTTTGAAATAACTTTGCACTTTGTGTTTTTCTAAATAAAGAAAAAAGATATTATTCGATTTGATTTTGTCACAGAGGTAATATTATACTATTTTATAAAATTCAGCTGAACTAACCATTTTTAATATTTAAGAAAAATTATCTCTTTTTTGACAGATTCAGAGTATATTTATAAATTTACAAATATTCAAATTTTACTTCATCATTGTCATCATCAGCCCCTGTCTGCCCACTGTTGGGCCTTTCCCAATGCCTTCCACAGTATGCGAAAAAAAATTACTTAATATTTTTTGAATAAATGTAGATTTTTGTTAATTTACTAATATTTCTTGTGACCATTCCTAGTAAGCTTGAAAAAGCTCGTGTTAGGATATGAGTCACGACACTAGACCAATCGCGGGATTCGATCTCACGACCGGTAGATCGGTAGTCCATATCCTTAACCATTGGTGCTTTAAAAAAAAACTAAAAACCTTAATTATTGATAAATACTAATTTAATTTTATAACCCTTCCGCCTTTAATTTATTTAAGAACTGACATTTTATAAGTAGATATGAATTAATCTAGCCAAGTTCCAGGCATTAATATATCAATCTAAAAATAAATAGCAGTGAAATCCAATACAATAATCAGTCACAATTTGCCGCGCGCCATGTTGGCCGAATGTGTGCGGCGGCCGTGAGCGGGGCTAAATTTATCCCGCAGCCCTTCGTGCCCTGTCCATAGACAATGAGCACTGCGTTCTTTGGACTTCAATAATGGCGGCCGAGCAATGACTCTGTCCAAGGAGTTTCAATAGGTGCGATATAAAGACCATTAAAATAAAAGGAAGACATTTTATACTTTTAAATATTAGATTGTCATTGTTGTTTAAGCAATAAACAGTAAACAGACTCCTATTTTATATTTCATCAGTTATATGGAATTAAATAAACACATTTATTACCACATACATGAGGAAAAGAAACAAAATTTGATGTGACAATTTTATATGCAAAAGAAGCGTAATACGCCAAATTTATTTCTCTACGAATGAAATAATGATGTTCGTCACCTTTGCGTTATTCACTGGCCAGACATGTCAATTATTTCTGGCTGGTTACTTAGAAATAAAACGATAAAATACGTGTAATAAATGTTCAAACGAATCAAACACAACATTGCGCTTTGACTCCATTTAGAGAATGAATTTGTCACGTATCTACAAACTTGTTATTAATCGTTTCATATGTTAGCTTGAACGCAGCTAAGCCTTTTTATGTAATCATTATGTTTGTAAAGACATTTTGCTAATTAATTCAAGTGTTTGAAAAGAGCAAATGTTTTCTTTTCGTCGTGTTTAAATTTAATGAGGTTTTTTCGTAATTACTGGCACCGGAGGTACGTAACCCGGCTGTTCTTCTATGTTGTGTGGCCAGTAGGTAGGTCTGTTGACAGGGTCCAATGCATTTTCTGGATATAAATAATAAAACATTTCCATAGTCATATCTTCAAATTTCGGGAGAGCTTGTATTTTTTTCAATTCTTTAGATGCACTGGAAAAAATAAGACGAAATGTATATATAACTATTGGGACTCAATATACGTAAATACAAGCATAAAATAGCTTGATAGAGTCAGCTACATCATCATCATCATCAGCCCTTATCCGCCGACAGCTGGACATAGGTCATTCCCAATGTCAATTACATTCTTTCGCGCAACTAATCTACCAATATGACATCAACTAACGCTTCAATATCTTTCTTGCGTTGAGCGCAGTATATTTGTATTTCTTTATCAACAGTTCTTCCCTGCTCTTCTATCTTCGACGTGTAAGTGTCTTGAGGGTAAGGCACCTTATACTGCTGTAAATCAGAGTTGAACTTCTCCACGATATCGGACGGAATCAACTTTTTGTAAGCTGCCCAATCGATTTTTGGCATTTCAGCGGGATTGGCTAACACCCTGGACAGATTGAAACCGTTAATAAATAACGAAATATAATACAGTAAAGGAAAACTGTAGATATTAGGACGTAAATAAAATTGCAGGGAAGGCGGAACATTCTATTTGAAACGTAAGACGTTTAAACGATGGTAATATATTTTAACAAATTGCCAGTTCCAAATATTTTTAAAATTGAAGTAGCTGTTGATTATTAAATTACAGATATACTTTTAAATATATTGTAATGATTAGATTATCTTCTACTTTGTTATTAAAATATTGTTATAGTTATTTTTTATCGAAGGGGCAAACGAACGACTTTACAAAGATGATCATTGACGCTCATGCCACTAAGTTATAGAGCGGTCATTACAAGTATTCTAAGCATAGTGTCCCGTCTATATATATAACGTAGGTATAAAAATGACCGTTGTAAGTAAGCGACTGATTTCGCTCTGAATGTCATAAAATTCTTTTGTTGCTCCCGTGGATATCTTTTCTCAAGCTCAACCCAATTGACTGAAGGCTTTATAAATCTTTTTGCCATTGTTATTGCAACTAAATCGTGATTACTTCAGAATGACGTTAACCGTCACATAGTGACAAACAAGTTAACAGACGACATGTTATTTCATAAAACTTAATATGACAAAAAGTTTGTATATCTAAATGTAATAAAAAGTACAGTTAAGGAATACATCGAGATGTAACTTGCAAATATCCGTGAAGAAATTCAAAGATATGTGAAGTCAACCAACACTGGGCCAGCGTGGTTGACTGTGGCCTAGTCATCCCTAATAATAGAGTAGGCTCCTTCAGTGGGGTCGTATAGTGAGCTGATGATGAAGAAAAAGTAATGTTAAATGTAATGTAACTATGTATGTAAATAAAGCAAAGAAAATAAATAATTATCGGTGTTAAAATGAAATTTTCATATGAGAACATCTTTACTCCTAAATCTTCTATAGAATATACTGTTTTTTTAATAAAAAAAATCATTCGGTCACTCATAATCAAAGCGACGTGAGCTTGTATGTAGATTGCTATTAAATGTGTACCTTCCAGGAACTCCCGGCGTCAATTTGCAAAACTTTCACTCGCCAATTCGGGTATAAGTGAGTCGATTAGTGCACATGCGAGCCAAAGACATCGGGCATGCGAGGTTGCGTGCTGAGGTCGGGAACCTTACGGCAACACTGTTAACGCACGATTAAATATAGCTCTTCTTATAAACCATAACGGTTATGCTTGCGACACACGTTAGGTTTTGAAGATGACACTCATGAAACAGGCAAGCATTAGTACGTGTGTTACTGTGCTTGTTTCCTAACACCTCGGCAATATTCTGAGATTTTTTAAATAGTTTAGAGCAAAGAGGTAAACTACCTCACACAGACACATTTTTTTTTATATGTTGGCAGATTTTAGTTAATTTACTAATATTTCTTTTAACATTCCAACTAACCTCTAGGCTTGTGCCAGTATATGGTCGTGAGGTGATCAGAAAACCGTACCCTTAAATAGGCTGTTGGCACTAAAATGTAAAAGAGTTCGACATTAGTTTGAAAACCTTCACTAACGGTTTATGTAAATTGTTTTATGTTATGAACAGGCCGTGATATACGGTATCTTGATTATCTTATCATAGTTGCATGTCGGTAATTCAATGATAAGTCAGCGGATCTTCAAGTCTTCGAATGTGGTACTTGCAATTTTGAAATAGTTTATCATTCACAAAATACGCGATGAATGAAAATATTTTCGATAAATACTTGGATGGTTAGATATTGATAATTAGACGTTTTGTGATAAGTCGGTGATGATATAAGACAATTTAAACAGTCATCTGTATTATAAAACTTTATTTTAATTTATCGATCAATTATAAAAGATATAATATGAAAAGCGACATAAAGCGGTTGTTCCACACGCCGCTCAGTGTAGCCAACACCTCACCTCCGACGCGAACAACGGCTCGAAGGACCATTTGTTTATTTAAAATAGTTTATATGGCGATATTACAAATGTTTACAAAGAAAAGTGGTGGTTTATAGTGCTGTTCCGCACGCCGCCCAGTGTCCAACATTTCAGCTCTGGCGCGAACAGCGGTTATTAAAAAACCGCAGAATTTAACCGCTTGTTTAATTGACTTAAGCAAATCCGATTTAATATAATTCATATTTCTTTAGGTTTTTACTTTTAGTTCCAGCACATTGCTGTCACTGATTTAGTGTTGATGAAAAGTAAACGCAAATGCGCAACGGGCAGAAAAAAAAACAATTCAAAAATAGAATGTAGATTGTACTATTCAAAGTGTTTAAACAAAAAGTCATTAGCGAGCTTCTCGTCGCAGTAATTCAGAGTCACCCTCTACAAATGTACGACAAATCACCACACCGTTTCAATTACAAGACAATAACCTTCATGGTGTCAGGATCCTGGCCGTTTCCGGCGGATATTAGGCGCAACGACAACCCGAAGTTCTAACGTGCCGAATTCTGACGACATATTTACCGAATCACCCAATCCTTTTACTTTGATGGTGCGTGTTGGACGATTTTGAATTCTATTGCAATTAGAAAGGGTCTATTTTAGTCAGTGAATGTTGTGTGCAGAGAGCAATAGTACACGTGGCTGGAGGGTACACTTCCGGAACAACTCATACGAAAGTGTTAACTAACTCCAATCGCTTTGATGGGATACGAGTGTTCCACGAAATATAATGAACGAGTTTAAAATAACGGCTTACACGTTCTTAATGATTTCCAAATTCAAAGCTAATCAAGTTTTTTTTCGTATTCGAAATAGACTCATTAAATAATGATACTGGCATGTAACTTGTTTTTATTATTTCGTAATTTTAAATGAGATTTTAGATAAAAACTGATAAACAGTTGTCAGCAAACAGATTAAAAATCAGTACACTCCGAATTGTCAATTTTGTAATTTGTGGTGAAATGAATAGTCTTTTTATTTGTACATCAGTGCGGTCTTTCTCCTTTGCTTGAAAAGATATACCTATTTTGTTTGTTGACAAAGGCAATTGTACAAAAATGTGAGGGTTATATTAGTATCAATAATTGATAGACAAGTTTGGTTGTCGTGATATTGAAAGTATGCTGCAAAGGTAAAGGATAAACGAAACACTTATGGATGCATTGTGTGAAACTGATATGTTTAAGAAAGGGATAAATCCATATATGACTGTATATCTATGAAAAAGTGGTAATATATTGTAGACCTTGAAACATCGTACGTGTCGTTGCAAACATAATTTTAAATGTACTGGGGTTAATAGGGACGTGGGGGAGCGATAGCGCAAGGCGTAGCTCTACGTCAAGTGTAGTGTAAAGGACTATTGTTAATGTGTTGTTAGCGATGTTTATTGAAACAATTGTTTTGTTACAGTCCCAGCGGAATGAAGCTGGAGTGGGCGGAAAGTGAAACGGACTTCGGTCTGGAGGAGGCGGCCTTCTACGACGGGCCCGCGCCCCTCGCCGGCCCCATGCGCAAGAAAGTCTCCTTCAGCTTGAGGCTTGACTTGGTGAGTGGTCTACCTCTTACGGCTTGACGCCGCCCATAAAAAAAAAACAATAAGTTTACAATCACATGTCGGTTATTGTGACAATCGATGGGGTAGGGCTAGGCTCTGGACTGCCTTAGCCTGAAGACGAATTTTACATTGCCAAACGAAATAACATTCTGACACTATTAATATTAAAAAAGAACTAAATTATCATATTGTTAATTTACTAAAAATTCTAACTGCTGTTACTTACGTCCAGCAGTGGTCAGACAAAAGCTAGTGATAATGATGATTAAAAATTAGTTAACCGTTTTGATAAACTTCCTTGAATAACCGATTTTAACATCTACTGGAAAGCATTTCCGTTTAGTAATAAAATAAGATTAATCTATCCGTTATCGGCTTACTTGAAAAATAAATAAAACACGATAGATTAGTTGGTGTATCAATCAATACTAAAGATTTAATAATACTGATTGGGCTAATCACATAAATAGCTGTTTTCGTGATAACAGTTGGAAAAAACATTTGTTCATTCTGGCACGAGACTCTTTAAAGATTATTATATATATTTAAACATTTCAACTAAATCGTAGTAATAAAGAAGTTATTTTATTCAAGAAGTCAAGAATCAAATCAAATACTATTCGATTCTTTTCATATACGTTACTAAAATTTTGTTTATATCCTATTTTATTGTTTAAGTCTTTAATAAAGTAATATTAGTAAAAACTATAACAAAACTTGTCTAGAAATTGAGCTGTCAATTAAGAAAAAATTATTCTAGACGTAATCTAACACCTTTTATTGTCTCACTTCTTACTAGTATATGCGAAAGTTTATGGTTGGATGTTTGCTATTACGTATCACTAGATGTCGCTAAAATTTTACACAGATGTAGAACATAGTCAGCAGGAGAGTAGGCAGTAGGTACGTCAGACGGAGGCCGCCGGAGTATATCGGATGTGTGGCACTGCATGCCTTTTCGGTCGCAGATTCAATGGCAAATCCAAAACAAAACGGAAAGATGTAGAGCTCAAAGACATGGGTGTTTAAAAGGCTCGGATGAGGATGTCAAAAACAGAGCAAAGGTGGAGACGACATGGAAGGCTGGTCAGCCTTCCATTTGGGATAAGAGTAGGAAGAGAGAGAGTTGAACATAGTCGGGTAGAACACATAGGTCTCTTTTATTTTTTTTACTTTAGTACGGACGTAGCAGCAAAGCTTGAGTAGATTATTTCTTCTCGTATAAATACTAGCAACATTATAATTGCCAGCTCTAAGAATTTCTAAATCAAGTCCTTGTTAATGGCAACCTATCCATAAATAGCACCGGACATCCGATCGTCTTAGGAAAAGTTGTCGTAACCATTTAAAGGCTGGATGGGTAAACGCTTGCTAAGACTGAGAAAACTTGTTAAACCTGAACGAAAATATTACATTAATAAAGATGGATATTATTCTCTAGGTACTCGAAGTAGAAAGTATGGATGTTATTGAGGTTCGATTCCGATCCCGAAAGATCGGAACTTCCGATTGATTTTACAGTTCCAATTCGGATTTCGGTTCCTGTAAATTAAACCGCGAATTATATCATAAATCGGAATGAGCCAAATTGTTACTAGATTAGATTATATAGAGACAGGTGTTTTACAAAATAAAGTTGTGGTAAGTTATCAGAGTCCTGGAATGGCG
>JAODUI010000009.1:3106571-3117187 GCA_027563995.1 Papilio gigon | reverse complement strand
TAGGCTTCCCGCAAGATGGACAAATGATCTGGTTAAGTTTACGGGAGCATCCTATATCATCAGCTGTCTGTTCAGCAGTGGGCAGTCAGCTGATGATGATAATATGAAATAATTCAAGTACTAAAACATAAAGAAGCATTTTAGAACGGTCGTTTGAAAATCTTAATCCAGGATCAATAAATTTATTGCGGACCATTATTTGCACTGATAACAAATGAGCGACGCCAGTTCATCGCAAGCCTTACAAATAAAAACAGTTGGCTAGGGCAATACTAATAATAAGGCACGGCCGCCTCGTCAAACTGGAAATTGGCGTAAGCAGCCATACTTACACGTAGTGGTTTTGTTTCGGAATGCCAGCGAGCACCGGGGACCGGCAGAAAAACGATGACATGCTTAGCAATTAGTTTCTAACCGCGTATTTATGTGTTCACTTAGAATTCAATATATCTCAAATATAGTCACAATATACATAATAAATAATCTATTTTCAATGTGAAACCATCGTTCATCATTCCAATGACGGAACATCCTAGTTCGTTAGCAGTGAACTCAACAACGGTCAATCGGATCAAGGATAAAGATTACTGTCCGAAGTAACGCATATATAAGTTACCTACTTACATTTTTTTTTAATTTCGCGGATGCGATTCGCTCGCAAAAGCCAGTTACTGATTAAGTTTGATTTTAATTATAGACAATTCTTTAGGTAGGTTAAGTTACTTATTAAGAATAGACATTTTTTTTAAATATCTCTCACACTCATAATCGTTTAATGGTTACTTAGTATGGTAAAGAAACAGTTTAGGCCCAAGCAGTATTGTTACGGCAAAATTAAATCCTCATCTATATTTTGTTTCTGGCAGAACGATTCATAGATCTTTGCTTTTGTTTTTTTTTTAATCGAAATGAATGAGGTACCAGTAGCGGGACAGTTAGGGCAGGACACCGGATGCGATGTCGACGCGGCGCAACGGACCGTGCGTCTCTCCTGTCCCTTGCTTTACGCGATTGAACAAAGAACATATTGTAAATATCGCTTCAATAATTACACTCGCGTCATACACAATGAAGATAACTACGTTCTATATAAAAAACTATTTATAGTTGTAAAAGGAAATTTAATTTAAACAAAGACGTGGAATTGGATTTCAAATATTTCTATCTACTTACGTAATATTTAATTACAACTTTCAAGTTTTCTTTTCTAGATGGCGCTTTTGACATGCTTAATTCATTGACTATTTTGTGATGTATTGGGAAACTAATTCTATTATTATTATTCGGTAAACAGATGTGTTTTCTTATACAGTTCAAATTTAATAAAAGCAAATTACTGCCACTGGGATTTTTTATATAGTTTAAAGTACTATCTCTTAACAACAGTCATTTAAAACAGTTTTTAACTACGAAATGTTTACAAAAATTTAATGAAGTGGTTTATTTGATCAACATCTCCAAAGATACGGTTACAATCAATCATCGGAAGCATGGTACAGAAAAAGCGCGGTTCCTATTTCAAACTCCTTGGTTTTTTTTTTTAATTTCTTTCTTTTATTTTTAAACCAGCCCGTGGCAGTGACAGTAAGCATCACTAATGAGTTTCGACATTAGCTTACTGCGTGGAAAAAGTGTTGAGACTTCTTTACGAATGGGTTACAATATTATTATTTTACTATTTTTAATGTAACATAAAATTAAAGTAATGACTTTCTAAATTCAAACGTTGGCATTTTTTTTTAAACAAAAATGCTGCTTCAATTATCACAATTCAAAAACATGTCGACGTTGATGTATCTAATAAAAATAATTTCGCATAAACATGTTCAAAAAGGTTGCAAGTAAAATTTTTAGTCGACTACAAAATACCATATGTTTTAGAATTACTACTATACTTCACATATAAGACAGCAATTCATATTGTCTTGTTACCCAAAGATTTTTAACATAATCGACTTTCAGAAGCAAATAAACTTTTATAAAGATTAATCGATTTAGACGGTACAAATAAGAAACTTAACGACAGAATGGAGTTGGATAAATACATATTTGTTCTTAAAATGAAGAGTTTATCATTAAATCATTACAGCACTATCATTAATAACGAACAGGGGGTAAAATGAAAGGTCCGTCGACAGTCAACACGTTAACACCTACAAGTAACTCAGCTCGGGACGTCATCGTAAAACATAAATTGACATGATTTATGCCGCTAGATGGCGGTCGCTGCGGAGACTCGGTGACAATGTTTAAAAAATATTCATTACCTTTGTGTTACGCTCTCATGTATGCTTTGTATTATAAGGTTATGAGATATATTATTAATTAAAATAATAAGCTATATATATGCGTGTACTCATGTGTGTTCATGTAACCAATGAATAATCATTTCACGCGGAGCTGAATTATAACCTCAATCTTATAAAATAGAAACACATCTCCATGTAACCGATCAAATTCAACTATTTTTTATTCATTTATTATTTAATAATTACAGTAACTAAGTTTCACTATCACTAACGTATACTTTTATGTTTAAATTATAACCTGTAAAACTTTTTCTATATTGATGCCTTATACGTTAATTAAAGAAAAATATTTATTACGACTGCTACACGCTTTAACCTCCTTAGTAGTAAACGGAAGGAGCAATTGCTTTTTAATATGTACATTGTTGCGAAAAGTTTATGAAAAATATAGATTTTTTATTTTATAAAAGAAAGTGACAAACGAGCGGCTGAATCACAAGGGAGATCATCGACGCCCAGACATCTGTAACACTAGAAGAACTACAGATGCATTTTCGGCCTTTAATTAAGCGAAACAGTTAAATTCTATATACATAATTAAAACATGACAATGTCCGTCGTCTAGTTCTAAAATATAAGACAGTCCGGTCCAATTAATTTATCTTGACAATATTTTATATACATTAATAACGGTAAATAATTATTTTTATTCACTTCTTACGCGAAATAATAATTTATATGGAAAATTAGTGAAAGCAACAGAGCGTATCTCATTAGGGCCCCAAGATACGATATCCGGTCCCTAATTAAAAGGCTAGTTACGTCCGCTCCGAAGAATATGACAGATTTGTTGTGATTTTTCTATTTCTTTTATATGTTGGATGTTATTGTCAACGTATTTCTAGGCGGCCAGCATCCGGTCACTAATAAACCTGGTTATCGATAACTATAATTGTTATAAAATAACAGTATTTCTGTTTTTATGAAGATAAAAAAATAACAGATGTATGACTATGGTGGTCCTAAACATTTTTATGGTTATATCATTGCATCGTTTAAAAAATATTGATTCATACTAATATTATGATGAGAATTAGATGGATGAACGAATGTTAGAAATCTACACTAATTAAAAAAACAAAGTTTACATGCTCCATACAAAATGTTGATGGAGTTTTGTATGTTCTAGTGCATACACTTCCGAGCGACGTGACGGATGTGTTTAGTAAATTGATAAAAAAAAGTGAATACAGTGTTATGCAACGACATTACAATAGCAGTGTTTGATGGTCACCGCACTTGCGTATTTCTTACGTCGATTTTGATGATAACAAATTATTTTGATATATTCATTTAAATATAGATAAATCAATTGTAATTTTAAAAGAAAATAAACATGTAGTACTTCCGATGTAAAGGTTTTCATGTTTTTTTTTTTACTCATGCTGTGCTCAAAAGGGCAGGTTGTTGCATGGCGCAGCGACCCAAAGTCTTCGACATCAAGGAATGCTAAGGTTTTTTGTTTCTTAAATCTAAAGGTATTAATGACGATGCAATAATTTTTATATTCAGCACGGCAGGTGTACGGTATCTTTCATTACGTTTCATAGTAAGTTAAGGTTGAAATGATTTAACTGCACCCGAACTTGTTTTTACAGTGTTGATGTTTTGTAAATACGTAACCGTACTGGCTGTACATAAAGCGATGTAATGCAAAACACACAAGTTGGTGATATGGAAATATGTGATATATTAACTAGTACCTATGTAACTTTCTTTTAATAATAGACAAGATTCACTCTAGATTAACCAGAAGGTATTTTATTTGCGGTTTTGTTTTTCGTTTTTTTTTTATATTTTCAAATTTATAGATTCACCGTCTGTGTTATTTTTAAAGAAGTTGAAGTTGATTGAATGTGGATGGCCATAAAGGTAGAGGAAGACCGAAGAAGGTGTGGATGGATTATGTTAAAGAAGATATGCGTAGGAAGTGTGTGAGTTCAGATATGACGGCTGACTGAGTTGTATGGAAGAGTAGTGTACCGACGCACCGTACAGAAAAGGGACAGGTTGATGATGACGATGATGATAATGATGGTTTATATTCTTTATTGCCTTGCACATTTGTGAATTGAGTGTCTTATGCTGTTTTACAGTACTGTCTGTTACCTATTGATCTTCTGTAGCTTTAACAGCCTTACTGATTTTGAAGTTTGGTTTTTAAATCTATTTATTGTTTCTTGTACAACGTTCAAATAGAAAACAAATTAATTTTATTTTATTGTACTTTATTAATACCTTAAGATCTTCGTGTGGTCGTTAGCGTTGTGATATATAACATGAGGGATTAAACAGTCCAATGAATCTTCCCCTCGACGTTTAAAAAGAGCTTTGGTAACACGTGATATAATACGACAGCTCGAGCATCAGCGCACTGTCGCACGACAAATTGTCTATTAACCTTACACCATAAACTATCAACTTCCTTATATTTTTTTCAATCTAAAAAGTTTGACTTTAAAATATTATCACGTCGGATTTACATTATCACGTTTGGTTTATATAACAAACTTAAGTTTACTTTGATTGCTAATCTGATACTTGGTTTAATTTGAAGACGGTTTATAATTAAATATATTTTAAATCAGTGTTCTATCCACGGGCCAAATAGGATAATGTAAGATATCACTCTAGGCCGCACATTCGTGCACCGAGCACTAAATCAAATTAGTTTTCTTCTGAGTTTGTTAGAGCGCGTTTCCCTGTAGATATATGTTTTTAGAACTACTTAATTTATTTTGAAACAACTGAAAATTTTCTTTTTAAATATTATTGCAGATATTCAAGAAAAGTTTAAAAAAAAGCGGTTTCTTTCTTTGAAATATGTGTATAATTCGAAAGGTTTGCGGGCCGCAGTTTGACGACCATTGCTTTAAATAGTCAAAAAAGATGGATTGTATGGTTTTTGTGTCGTATCTGAGGGCTACTTACAATTAGGTGGAAGGGAAACTTGGAATAACAAATGATTCGTCAATCGTCGCTGTCCATATGTCAATGAATTAGGTTCCCGCCCCATCGATTGTCAGAACTGAGAGAACGTTTTGTCCCATCGAGGGTGACACGACCCCTCTTTAAGTGAACCAAAATATCTTGTCTGTTTACGGGTTAACTATGACAGTATCATTATTAACACATTTTAAATAACTCACATTTTTTTTATCATATCTTTTTATTTACATCTATTAATTCTTTAAAGACAGGTTAAACTAACTGTATTGAATGAACACAAAGACAAATAATAAATTTAAGTAGCGCTAATAGCGTAATGGTTAAGGGTACATACTACCAATCTAGCGGTCGTAATTTTAAATCCCGCCATTCGTTTATTGTCGTTACAATGTCCTAACGCAAGCTTATTGAAACTTACCAGGAATGGTTACAATAAATATTCGTAAATGAACAAAAATCTACTAACGTTTTATAACGAAAAAATTAGATACAGATCAATTAAACTTTAGTGATTGAACTATATTTAGTTAACTACTAGTGGACAGACAAGGGCTGATGATGATGATGATGATAACTGAAGTATATTTTCTTGTAAGAAATAATTTATAATGTTATATTGAACAAAATGTCGTGCTTTCAATACACAATGAAGTTATCGACGTCCGCGTCGCCCCTCATTGACCCGAGGGGTCCGCACTGATTCAATTTTGACGTTTTTATTGGGTAATATTGATACACTTTATGATTAGGGTCCGTATACATCTTCACGTTGTGTTATGGATCAACAAAATCGTGTTAAATGTCAATAGAATTAATTCTCTCGCGTGTAGAAGTTCCACAGTATGCCGTCCTCCACCTTTCGCGTCCAACGACTTCCTGTGGTCCGCACTATGACATCGGTCCACCTTGAGAGAGTATGCACCACACTCCTGGTCACCAACCGTGGCTCCAACAATTTCGTACTCCACCTGGCGCCGCTGCCCCGACAGATGTGACCGGCCATTGCCACTTCAACCTACAGATTTTGAGAACTATGTCGTCCATTTTGGATCCCCGTCGAATAACTTAAAAGAAGGCATTGGGAAAGGCCTATGTCCAGCAATGACAATATAGTTGGGTCGTTTAAGTAAAAAAATAATGTTACTGGCAATAAAGAAGTAAAATATGGCGTTTTTTTTTATAAAAAGGATAAATAAGTTGTAAATTTAAATCATTTAGTATACATGTAGCGAGGGAAACACATCGTAAACATGCAAAGCGCTTCAACAGAACCTTTTCGTATTCAGAATAGGACAGTTTTAGCATACATTATCAGGTTGCTATTTGTTTAATGTCTTCAAATCTATCCCGCTTCCATGAAGTGAGTCTAAACTTAGATGTAGTCGGAGTCTTCGATGTTTTAAAACGTATTGTCTCGAGTCGCTCGCCCGACAAACGGAAGTTGAAACACACTGTGAATAGAATATTGACTTGAACGATGCCGATGAGATTTAACTTTACGTATGACTTAACGCACGTAATGACGAAAACAATGGTTCCTGTACGAATACGATATTATAATATGTCGGTGACGAACCATTGAGACTGTTTTACCGGCAGATATCCACGAATAAATCTGTTCAATTAGAATTACCCTTTTTTCGTTTACTTAATTCAAAAATTGACAAAACGATTTCAAGTAAGCTATGGTGCAGTTCTCTTAAACCACACCGTACCAGACGAACAGCTTGGTCCCTTGCCTGTATTAGTACAAGATTGCATAGAAGAAAAAAAAAGTACAACATACATTTGTTACTTCCAGTGCGATGAAGGTGGCGGCGTGGCCGGTGGCATCAAGAGCGAGCCGCCCGAGGCGGAGGAGCCGCGGGCGATGCAGAAGGTGCCCTCGCTATCGGACCTCTCCGACCCTGAAGCATCTTTGGGTAAGTATATATTAAACGCTTTCAATTATCCCTGCGGAATATTATACAACTACATTGTATAAATTTGTTATTATATACGAAAATTGTATTCTTAAAAGCGTTAACTACTTTTGATACATGCGCCATCTTGTGACATAATTGTAAATCATTTTATCAAAGTTGTAATCGAGATTGAGATGAACTGACGGACGCGAATTTCCATCCTGTCATTAGACGAGATACTGAAGGCCGCATGTCACACCCAATCAAGACAACACATGACACTTCCAAGGTGTTATCAATTCTAGACACAATTGTCTAGATAATTCACCAAATCGATAACATCCACCGTTTCGAATTTTTTCTTTGTTCAACAGTAGATATGTGACATTAGGCTTATACGTCTAGGAATGTAAAGTTAAGACGTACTCTTGACACTGACCCTACCACCATATTGTATAAAGGGTAGGCAGAGAGGTATAGAAAGCAAATTACACTATTATTAACTTTCATTGTGGGTTCTGATATTGTTGTCTCTATCTATTAAAACTGATTGAATGAGACAAAAAATACTTTTCGTAATTATTACAGCCAGTTATGACATGATAAAAGCATTCCGAAAATCGATGTAATTAAATTGTCCATATATGATATATGTGGGTTATTTTATCGTGGAGTATATCTGTAGTAGTAGTCGATATAGCTAACGAATGATTAGCAAATAGGTGAAGACCAAATAGGATAATGCGGCGCATCCTCGTTACGAGCTGCACTTTTAGACAGGAGCGCTGTATGACAATATGACCTAAATTACACTTATTATAGATTGTTTGTTTTTTACATTTAGGGTGTTCATACAAATGGAACACGCGTTCTTAATATAATAATAATCCTTTATTGACTTAGAATGTAATTAAAAATACGTGGTATCTGTAGATCTCGAACTAGGCGGTCCTGTTTTAGGAATACTATTTATTCACTAAAAATTGAATCAATATTAAAAAAAACACAACAAAGTCAATAAATACTCGAAATTTAAGAAGCCAATTAAGGCTTTTATCTATTTATGTTCTCAGTGTTATCATTTAAAACGTTGCAAAGCAAGTAAGGCTTCCAGTTACTGACCTAGGCGGGTATACTAAAGTACACTGCGTCAACATAACTTTTGTCAAAGTCCAACTTGAATAATCCTGTTGATGTTACTGACTATTCGTCCTGGATTCATTAGTTTGAATTCTTACAAGCACCAACCGGTACCGTCAAATAGGCACATACCATGCTCTATACCCTGGCCGTATATCGATATCAGTGATTCCAAGTCTATTAGATTTATTTTTCTTAAAAAAATTCCATTCAGCCAGTATTTAGCAAATAAGAAATCCATAAAGGTTTTATCTGTCGACCTCGCTAGACATCGCAAAGAATAGTTTTCCGTGTAAAAAGCTAGAGTGTTGGGCGGGGCGGTGACATTTATAACTCTAGAGAGATCTCGCAGAAACTAATGTAATTACATTACGCTAAAAACAAGTGAATAAACTTTGTTAGTATCTATTAATTCAGATGTTTATTGGTTGTTGTAGATACATGTTTGAAATGAATAAATCGTGTGTACCGAGGACGTCGCAACTTTGCCAAATTCGATAGTTAATATTTTCGTTGCTGTGTCATATAGCAGGAATCCTGAACTCAATAGATTTGTAAATAAATAAATTTCTCGTACTATTGTTTCTTCTTACTTATCTATAATATAAAAATGAATCGCTTAATGTGTTCCTAAGTTCAAATCTCGAGAGCAGCTGAACCGATTTCATTAGTTTTTTTTTTATAGAATAACAATTGAAGTAGTGATGGTTCTTACGGGGAGGTAAACAGAAAATAAAGAATCGGGTGTTAGGCGGCACGACGTTCGCCATGTCAGCGTACTTGGGTTGCCATCTCTTTGAGGTAACTTTATGATGGCGTCATATCAAGGAATCAAGGGTCGACAATTTTGGTTGTCGTTTTATTTGCCACGTATCTTCTGATCTCAGCGATTTAAATATTGGCAGCCCTATTATATTATTCTCTTTTTATGTAAATCATAGATTAGTTGCATTTCAGATGATTACACTCTCATTCCACCGGCGAGGTTCACGTCCGCGCCGGCCGCCGGTGTCGGGGTGGGCTGCATACGGGTCCATTGTTTCACGTCTGTTTATTTACACGTTTAACGTGGGAACAACCATTTATTATGTATTGACGACCATTGTATACTTTTCTTCGAAATTGATACATAAGTTATGTATCAGACATTATGTACGATCAATTAAAGATATAAAAGAAGTAATTTACGGACCAAACTCCTATATCTAAACTGTGTACATCTGACATGTACTAAACAATGATAAAGTACTTCCAAATAAAATTAGTTAAAACCAATAGATGTGAATTGACAAGACTTGATGTGATCGAGATGTGACTACTCGTGCCTTATCTTACTTACGCATGTCCACAATAATTCTAGTACAGCTTTTTCGGATTCATTATCGCTGGATAAACTAGATAAAGACCTAAGAGAGCTGCAAGTCCAGGACTGGATCGCGATGACACGGGCTCGAGTTAGGTGCAGACTTTTACTATCGGAGGCCAAGATCCGTGTTTTGTCGCTGCGTCACTCTAGTTAGTTTTTATTTTTTTATTTTAAGTCCACCTATGTAAATCTAAACGTAATTGAACCTTTTTTGTTTATTTAAATTGCATATGCGATAGTATATCATTTACAAGTATATTACGCATGGAGTCATACATTTCGCCGTGGGGTTTAATTGGCGCCAAACAAAAGCACGAGCTGAATGAAATTTCAATGTGAATGAGAACGAATGACTGAGTGCAATGTGGCCGCGTTCTGAATGAATGTGCGGTGTGTTGCACTTTTTTATTACATAGACTTGTAACTTATGTTTTTAATAACTAAATTAACAAAAGATATTATTGGCTGTTAATGTCATTTATGGTCTATGGATTTATATTGGAACTTTTTAGTGTTTTAATTTATGCTACAAACGTGTATTAGTCTATAGTGTTTTGGGTAAAATTGTTTGGATAATTTGAATGGAAAATTGGGCAAACATAGTAATGATGATGATGAATAGAAGATTGTCGTTTTTAAACATAATTAAAACGAATTAACGGTCGTGGGTTCGAATCCGCCATTCGATTGTCGTGTACTATATCCTAACACAAGCTTTTTCAAGCTTACAATGGTTACAAAAATATTAGTAAATTAACAATAAATCTACTGATATTTTTCTGAAACAAAAGATATCTCGTATCAAAACATTGCAAGCATTCATTTCTTTATAAAGAATCACTGACGAGAATTTATGATATCGTAGTTGTCAGACAAATTAGAAATATGTTGATCTATATATAAATGACGATGTACATGCTTCTAGTTATTTTAATTTAAATTGATGTC
>JAODUI010000009.1:3095992-3106471 GCA_027563995.1 Papilio gigon | reverse complement strand
GACAAATTAGAAATATGTTGATCTATATATAAATGACGATGTACATGCTTCTAGTTATTTTAATTTAAATTGATGTCACAAACAAAAGTTAAAAGCCAGTGGCGACATTATCATATCAATGCGGTGAACGGGAGCGACGCGAACTACTGTTAGCTCTATCTCGGGCTGTCTGACTCATCGCTCGCTCTGCACACAATACTCTGTGCATCACATCTCACGCCAATGCAACTGGTGAAATCTTTGATAGAATTAACTATATTTTGTTCAATATTTAATTTTATTTCTCTTTATCTTGTTTATAATATATACTTGTTGGCATTTGCAATAATGTTACAAATTGAATGTTGCCGTAAATTTATAAAAAAAAAGAAAATGCAATTGGAATTTTGCGATATTTTATTGGTATAATGTTTTAATTACAATTGTATAAATTCAATGTAAATATTAAGAGGTAAATTTAAATGAGTATGTCTGATGGTTCAAAAATGAGATATGAAACCTTTTTAGACGAACACAAGTGGGCAGTATTAAAAAAAAAATAAGGTGTCCGTAGCTGTCCCCGCATTCGATACCCAAGAGGATGTTGCGGTATCCACTTCCCCCGCGTGTTGATCGCTGCACGGGATGTTGCAGAAACTACGCGCCTCAAACATTTTGTGTATATTTCACTCTGATACTAGTCATGTTATAACATTAATGTGTAAACATTTACAAATTAACGTCATGTTTGTAAATAGAAACGTTGAAAATTGGTATATTCTCAATTCAAATACAACGGAATTTAAATATAAAAAAAATTGTCGTTCTTTATTCAAATTACGAACGTTAAAAAAAGGCTTTACCTACGTCATGATTAAGACGTTGTTTCTTTTAATTTTTAAATGAAAAGGTTTAATTAATGTTGATCTTTAATACATCACCTAATAGCTCAGTAACATTATCCAGTTGTGCGTGTAAGAGAATTTTTTTACGCTCTACCAAGTGGAAAGGGTTTCGTATATCACGTGAAGTTATTAATGACTTATATTCAACTTTATATAGCACAATTTTAAAATACATTATCGATTGGCACATTTTTAATAAGTGCACCACACATATGGCTTTGGTTGTTCCGATCTTGTAAACTTCGTTGACAATTTCAAGCTTTATCGAGAGCTTTTACATTTCTTTTTGATAATAGAGTTGTTTGTTACTTCCTTAAAGGTCCGTCCAAGTATGACGTAAGCATATTTATTACAATTATTCACAACCTCCCACCCCGTTGTCAGCAAAAGTGAGCAAAGCTCTGACCCAAATCATGACGTAAACATTGTTGTGTGAATTTTTCTACTAATATACTCCAATTTTTAATGTTTCTTGAGAGGCAGTTATTATTCGTTTTCTTTAGTTTTCAATCGTAGAAAATGTATAGATTGCCAATATGTGTAAAAAATAAAAAAAAACACTGCTGATGTAATCACCATTTAGACCCTCATATCATCAAAAAACAAGCAAAGACCCCCACATCTACATTGCTTACGTAATATTCGAACGGCCCCTAACATTATGTTTTAAGTATTAAAATGTTTTTAGAACAATAAACGACATTCAATTTCGACAGTCGTTTTTTTCACTACAAATTATTTGCTTTCAAACAAGATCTCGCCATTTCCTGTCATACAATTACGTCACTTACGCAGAGCGCGTCACTTCCTATTTCTGGACGCGTAAATTTTAACAATAAATTGTTTGCGAAACGAAACTTTAAAATTTAGAACTCGATGGATTTGTTGAGTTCAAAGTTTTAAGCGCCAATAGCCTAATGTTACAGAATTTCGCTTCGAATCCCGCCATTCGACTTTTGTAAACCATATCCTAGCACAATTCTAGAGCTTAGTTGGGTGTGATAAAAGAAATATTAGTAAATTAACAAAAACCTACTAATATTGAAAAAAAGTTTTGTTAGCATGTTGAAGCCAGTACGCATGGTTAAAGACGACCCTTGATATTTGAAAAATCATTTACCACAACAATTGGATACTGTAGTTGAAGTTGGAAGCAAAACTCACAGTGAGCGAGAGATTTTATTAACACTAGTGCGAAAACAAAGCTGCGAGGCTATTTCTGTGCAGGCAAGCTTATGTTGACCCAAGAGAATTCTCATGAACGGCCTAACGTGTTGACTCAAATAAACACGTGCAGCACTGGCCGGTGTTAACGTCCGACGCACGGCGAGCTTCATTCATAAAGCGGTCTGAATGAAAGCTCCGCGCTAGTTATGTTAGCCTGGTACCCACGGCCGATCCGTCGGCGGACATGTTGCACGATCGCTCCACGCTTCACCCGTTCTTTGCCAATGAACGATAACGCGGTCGTATTTCAAAAGTGACACGTCTTCAATCGTGATTTATAATGCGACTGGTTTATCTGGGCCGGTAGGAGGCGCCGGTATCGCGAACCGTTCTATATGAAAAGACATAAAGAAATAACAAGGCAGTGACACAAGTGACAGTTTTTTAATTAATAGTCCTAGTGAACTCTACAATTTAGTTTGACTTTTGCTACAGGGCCAAATAAACTTGTCGATCTATATTTATGTTAATTGAGGTACAAGCGATATTTTAAAACATTATAATTTATTAAATTCATATGGCAATACCTAAAACCTTCATAGTATCTTCAAAATTCAAATTTCGAGTCGAAGACAACTGCCAGTTATAATTCGAATTTTAAAAATGCATGTCGACTTTTTTAATATGTTTTGTTTAATATAATGACTATATACTTTTTAATCAGAAAGGACATAAAAATCGATGTATGACATTAGCGTAAAGGAGTTCCAATAAAAACAATAATAAAACGTTATCTCATTTCATAAGAAACAGAAATTCCTTGTGTGGGCGTGCGGCGAGCATTGAATCAATGATAACACGATTTTATTCTCTTCATTCAACACTTTTAAACAAATTGATTAATGAAATATTTTATTTATCATGGACACGGTATTTTTTCGTCTGTTAAATTATGTACGAAATTAAATAATTAAATTACATTAATGTCGTGATTATTACGTTAAATTAAATTATGACAGCTCACTAGCGCCCTCATGTCAATGTCAAAAACTGTTACAAGTGCTTACAAATTTCGTACTGTAGATATCTTGTCATTTTTTTCTTTTATATCATATCCTACCTCTAAGTAGGTGTTACAAAATATTTTGTCAGTTGAAATGGCCACGTAATGTTGAAGTAAAGCGACAGCAGCGCACTATAAGGAGACGTTATCTATATATATAAAAATGAATTGCTGTTCGTTGGTCTCGCTAAAACTCGGGAATGGCTGAACGGATTTTTCTTATCTTGGTCTTGGCATGTTCGTGGAGGTCTAGGGATACATAGCAATCATTTAAAATCAATTTTTAGTTATTCTAAGTAAAAATAAAAAAGAAATTGTTTCTAAATGTATTCGAGTTTCAAACAATGCGCGCCATCTAGTGAATAGTTTCAATAGAGTATCAAAGAAACTTAATCGTCTAGCCATTAACAATGCAAGGCCACGGCTCGTCGTATAATATTGAATGGGCGTCACCAAGGCGAATAAACCCATCAGAAAATAATAGAAATATTGCCTGGCTATATTAGAACAGGTGATGGGTGGATTAGGTCCCGTTCTTGCGGTATTTCTAGACAACTGACATATCACCACAAAAACACCTATTTTTTTATCGACTTTTTATTAGTCTGTTATTTCCTGTTGTTAAATTGAATAAATCGTTTAAAATGTATGTACTTTATACTTATTTTGTGTAAATTGATACTAGCGATAGCCCATGACTTCGTTTACGTTTCGTTCAATCGGTTTTAATAATAAATTATAATAGACAAATTTTAGTACCTTTCTTTTTTTTATATTAAAGGGGGCAAACGAGCCTCGGATCGCCTACTCACAGTATTTGCTAACATGTTACTAATATTTTTAATTAAATTATTAAAATTACGTTATTCATTTCACTATAACAGTTATAAAAACGGCTTAATTGACGTGTAAATCGGTGTCGGTACCGACTAGTTGCAAGCATATCGGGGGCTCTCGAACGCTGTATAGTACCCAATCACCCTGAAGAGCTTCCGAGGGGCTGGAAACTAGTCGTTACCAACACCAATTTACACGTGAGTTAAGCCGTTTTATAAGTAGTATAATATTTTAATGCCAAAGTTTAGATGGATGTTTGTTTACGCATGTCCAGAACAGCTCAATATACGTCGTTGAATTTTGGCAAATGTATAGAAAATAGTATAGAAAATCACATATACTAAGTTCTTGTTTAATTCCTTGCGGTCGGTCGGTCACAGGTTCAAAGACAAACCCAATATAGATGTGTCTCTTAAAGCAGTTTCATACGAAAGTCTATATTATAGTATGAACAAAAATTATTGGCCACAAACAAGTATTTTTTATTACTTTTAATTCCATGTATGAATGAAATGAAACCGGTTTTGAGTTCAGTTGCCAACGTCGAGATCTTATTTAACTTACAGATTTAACGATTAATTAGTCAATCAAAGGTCGATGATACCTTGAAAAGAAATTTTGAATCGACTCAGTGCGGAAGATGAATTTGAACATTTCTTTTGCTACTGAAGAAACAGTCTAGTATTATACAATTACATTATTTGATAGTTATAAAGAAATGACGTCAGAAAAAGCAAAAACAATTGAAGATCAATAAGGATTAATTGATTTAAATTTCGAATTAAAATTGTTTTTTTTTTTAATTATCACGTTTACGAAGTTCTTTTTATGAAATATCAGCAGTTTTTTTTTATTGATTTACTAACATATCTTGTAACACAATCGGAGCTCTAGGTTTGTGCTAGTGGCAATATAGAATGCCAATCTATATTGCCAAGATTGATGAGACTCGAACTCTGGACCACAAGATGGGACATCCGTACCCACATTTACGCTATTGGCGCTTCTAAAGTAAATCAGACATATACAAAACTAAACTCCACGTAACTTAACATCGAGGTTTAATTCTTCTTAAACATCAGTATTTTTTTCTTCGGTAAATGTAGATAATAAACGATCATTGCTTATGTTCTAAGAATTTTAAATTCCAAATTTAAATACATAATGTGCCGAGCGGCAGGTATATATTTTTTTAAAGTGTGATTTTATTAATTTGACAACAATTTAATCGTGTTAAAGACGTGGCGTATTCGCGCTGCGTGCGCACGCGCCGGTGCGCATCTTAATGGCCACTTCGTCACCTCTCCTCGACTGGCACACTCTTTGCATACTAACACCTCTGATGCTATAACTATTATTCTCGGGCACGTATAAAAATCATATTTTATATACTTGTCACTGCTCCATCCCTTTTCAACGGCTAGCAAGGGTATTTTAATAGTTATGGTTGACCATATACTAAAACAGAATTTATAAATCGACAAAATCAGCGCTATGTGCCTTTGAATACAAATTATTTCATTTCATACTAAAATATAAGTGATTTTGTTTGTTTGTTTGTTAGTGTTTCGATTTATGGCAATGTCATATAATTGTTATGTTAAATGAAAATCGGTACAATTACAAGAATTGTGTTAAATTTTTGTTTAACAAATATAAATGATTGATCTTCGCAATGCGATGTTTCTTTGTGATACAGCATAAGCTTCATCCACTAGCTACATGTGCGCAATAAATCCGTACGTTTATTCTTAAGTTCGAGTCCTAAATATGATTTATAAGCGTAATAAATTCGTTCCTGACTCGTTATGACACTCAAAGACGTTTGAGAGCCTGCCAACTCCGCGGCAAATGACTGGCCGCACTTTCGACGACTCTTCTGCACTTAGTTACAAGAATATTATAATAAGTTGTTAAAAATAGATGTGTTAAATAAACAACACAATTATACAATCGTATAATATTGTGACCGTTGAATAACATGTTTGAATGAAATTAATTTACTTGTTGAAACAAATTTTGGCGTTTGTTATAAATGTGTTGTTTATTTTAAAGTAATATGGGAAAAAGGAAATACTGTAATGTAGTAATAAGTTGTGAGATACTGTTAAACTAAGTAAAATCAAAGCATAGTGACAATGCGCGGGCGCCGATGTAAGCAGCGCCATCTATCAACAACCTTGTGAAACATGCACTGGTTTTGTGTTAGTGTACGAAACTTACGGTAGATGGCTGTTGGTGATTGATCGATTGTATTCATTCTTTACATAGATGGCGCTTTTCTAACTTTTTTAAACAGTAGTTTGCACCTTCAAATTTTATTTTTCTATAGGTGTTTAGGGTTAGTTATGTTTAAAGTATTATTTTGTGAATAAATTTCCTGCACTAGCAAACAATAAATCTCGCTAAATTTAGTGTGTTCTTTGGTAAAATACGGGCTCTAGTAAATAAACTAAAAATAAAAAAAAACAAACAATACTGTGTTGCAGCAAAATTTGGTAAATTTTATATTGCTGATAATTACTTAATAAACGTTCGAGTACGTTTATGTTATCATTTTATTTCTTCTATCACGACCGGCCTGTTTACTGATGGGGAGATGTTATAAGTAAGTTTTATAAACTCACCCTTTGTTAAAATAAACAACAGATATCGATATCAATTAATCGTGTTGCCACAAACACGATAAACTTAACAAATTATCTCGAGACAAACAAATTGTAGCTGATGAACATCTTGTGTTTTAAAAAAAAGAAGTCCACTAGGGGAGCGGGGGTGTGACGTCACGGGCGCGAGGGCGGGGGAGGCGAGGCGTGGGAACGGCGGCAGGTGCGCGCCGGCCACTGATCCTGAACCTCACAGCACAGGTGTGTGCCTCACGCACACACGCACAGACGCCCGTTATTGAGAAAGTTCCGCTTTTCCAGCCAGCATCTTGTCGATAATTATCTAAAGCTAGACAAGATTTGCACATTTTATTTTAAATAAATGCTACAGAGTAAAATAACTCTTCATTATAAATATCTTAATTGAATATAATTAAATTTGAAACGGAACTTAAAATGTGTACCTACTTCCTTGCGTTTCTACCTCATTCTTTTGTCCAAGAAAATATTGCCGTGATTATTAAAGTCTAGATTCGTTTAATCTTTGAAACACCCCATATAAACATTCCTCTAGAAAGTTACCTCAGTAGTACCGTATCATCCGGTGAGTGGAAAGGAGCCAGTTGGACACCAGCGTAGGAACGATTTAGTCTATCCCTGCATACGCAGATTTCTTACTACAATTTTCTTCTATACGGGGTTACTAACGACTTAGTGAGGACGGCAGGAAGTCGTTGGATGTAGAAGTTGGAGGACCGCATACTGTGAAAGGTATTAAGAAAGGCCTATGTCCAGCAGTGGGCAGACAAGAACTGATGATGATCATGATTTATGAATGTATGTTTTTTTTTTTTTCATCTAATTCTAAAGGCCTTTAATTCCATTAGAATTCTCTTTCAATGCTTTCTTTGATACACAAAATATATGTAGTTGAAGTACATCATGTTTGTCGTCAACATTTCGAAACGAAACAAACATTTTTTTTTATAAACATTTTTTGGTTTTACGACAGCCCTTACTAAAAGATATACGATCTACTAAACAGTTCCAATAAATAACAGAGCTAACAAAAAGCCATGCTTCAAATGTAATATTCACGAGATAAGAGACGTATAAATCTCTGAGTGAAAACGTAATTCCGAGAGCCGCGAGCTGTAAATTAATTAAACAGCGCAAACAAACTTGTAATTAAGCAACTTTTAAAAAGCTCTGGACCGGTAAGTGAGTTAGGCGCGCTGAGGGGGAAAGGAGGTTCAATAAAACTTGCCACAAAAATTAGATTCGTCTGCCGGAGAGGAGGCCATTTTTGTCCTTTGATGTTGCCTAATGAAGTTCACCTCTTTCGAGTTGAGAGCACCGTACTGTTGGGAGACCTTGTTAGAACACAACTCGTTGATCTACTAAATCACTTAGTAACTGTAATGTTTTGGTCTCTGTTACTAGCTCAGAACGCCAGTTGTTACGCGCTTGAGTGGCCCGGACCTTACTCGATATTCCAAGTTCGATCTTCGCCATGTAACGATGTTTTTCTATTTTCGAATTTCATATGTACATTATCCGACGGGCCACGGTGAAGGAAAACATCGTGATGCCTGCACATATCTGAGGAGAAATTCAAGGGTATGTGAGAAGTCAACTTGTACTAGGCTAGTGTGGTTGACTATGGCCTAGTCACCCCTAATAGGGTAGGCTCCGAGACCCTCGGTGGGGACGTTTATTGAGTTCATGATGATTACTAGATCTCGCTGGGGACTCCGTCTGCACGGATTTAAAATTAAAATAACAGTAACCTTATATGTATTTATCAATTATCAATATGTATGTTCTCTCTTAATTTTATCCTCTATATTTGTTGTTAGGTAAACAAACAACGATAGTTATCTTACGAAACAATAGAAATATGGCTTTAAGCGACTTTCTTCGATATTTCTGGTGTAGTTTAGATTTACAACCGTATAATTTATAATCAGCACCAAAACGAATTTACTTCTAAGCTTTAATAGGCAAGTAATAATTCGTGCGGTTAATGTAGACAGTGTCAGTGAGGCAATTCGGAGCAGCAAATAGCTGGAGGCGTGTCGTGGGGCGTTCGCTCCGACGTACTCAAAACTTCGTTCCACACCTCGCTACTGATATGAAACTATTAATATTATTAACCAAAACATTATAATCACTTCGCTAACATACAATTGAATATTAAAAGAAGCTTTATATATTTTCGATTCGTCTCGGGAAATTAAAAAAAAAAAAACACGACTGACCCATTTGATCTGCAGTTGATTACAAACATATTTGTGATTAAACTGAAAAAACCGCTTCGACTAAAGTCCTCCGGTGTCGGCACCGACTAGTTTCTTTTAGGCTTCTTTTCGACTTCTCGCCATCGCACTAAGTCGTCGGTCCACCTGGAGGACGACCCATACTCCTGTACCTCCTCCTCCTTGTTACCTCGTATAGTAACAAGAAATATTAGTAAAGTAAAAATCTATTAATTTTTTTTTTAAAAAATCAATAACTGTTATGATAATTATGAAAATAGTATTTTTTTAATATTGTGGTTTTCCCTATAAATTAATTCACCTTCCTTAATTTAAATGTCAACAGACTGCTTCGGCGTGAGCACATTATCGATTTTGTTTTATCGGTAACATATAAAATGCCAACAACGTCGGTGGGTTTATTAGATAATATATCTCGAATTAATTTTACTGCAACGGATGTGTGCGCCAGGATGTGTGTGTTGCGAAAAAAAAACTACGTCGTTTAAATTCAATTTTGATCGATTACGTCACATATTGAAATAATAAATGGAAAAAAAATAAACAACCTATTTTGAAAAAGTTACTTGTCGTAGTTAAAGTATAAATAATCATTATTTTTTCATTTTATTTAGTACTCTATACATCTCTGTCTTCCGTTATATCTGAACTCACACACTAACGCATATCTATCACACAATCCATCCACACCTTCAGTCTTCCTCTACCTTTGTAGCCATCGAAATTCAATCTCATCACAAATTTATCATCATCATCTTTATCGACTCACTTTACATCACTGCACAAGCTCGAAGCCTACCCTATTATTAGGGTTGATTTTTTAGAAAGTGATAATTCATTGCTTGTATTAGGAAATGTAAACAAATATGAATAGACAGAAGCGGAACAAAGCGTTTAAACATTATGAATTGTTGTCCGTACAAGTGCTAAACTCTACGTTAGTGTTAATTACTTATTGAAGACTCAGTTCATTAAAGATGTTAAATTATATATTTGTTAGTACGCAACTAGAATAATCTATTTCCTTGGTCTGTATGTTACACTAATCGATGTAAAACTTTTTATGTTGCATACGCCTTGTATAAAAAAATAGCAACGATTTTTTTTTAATTAAAACGCCTATCATTTTATAATAGATATATTTTTTAACAAATATATACAATTTGTTTAATCGACATCTGTTTCAAGGAAATTGTGCCGACGGATGTCCACGTTTCGTAGAAAACAAAGACAGGAACTTCAGTCGGGAGATTACGGACCAAAACGATGGCGACAATGTTTCATTCATGATTCGATACGATTTTACTAATAATAGGCTGTTGGGGAAACTGTATTTCGCTAATTGAATGCTTTATTTCATTCCAAAACAATCTACTACAATAGGTAAGATCCGATCACTTAATGCCGTGAATCTTACTTCCTAATATTATCATAATTACGAAAATGGATGTTTGTTTATTAGCAGGCAACTCCTTAACAAATCCGGTTCACACGACACAGACATATACCACTATCTTGAATTACATACAGCCTACTATATATCATCATCATCATCATCATCATCATCAACAGCCCTTGTCTGCCCACTGTTGGACACAGGCCTTTCCCAATGCCTTCCACAGTATGCGGTCCTCCTTCCGCAT
>JAODUI010000009.1:3060024-3082560 GCA_027563995.1 Papilio gigon | reverse complement strand
ACACATATCTTTGAATTTCTTCGCCGATATGTGCAGGTTGCATCACGATGTTTTCCTTCACCGTAAGAGCGTCGGATGTTCTCATTTGCTTGTATAATATTAGTGTTTCATTTGTAGTTTACAGCTTGTCAATTTCTTCAATTCATTCTTGTTTATTTAAAGATAAAACTAAAATGGATAATATCTCAGGACAGGTGACAGAGGCGTTGTTTCAACGCCTCCGTCGTTTCACCTTATTTTAGTGCTATTTTTGAAAGCGTCAAGTTTTGTTTTGCGCCAAAATAAAAACAAAGATGGCGTTGAACGTCGTGAAAAATCGTTCCGTGCGTTATGATTGATCATTTCTTGAAAGTGAGAGCGGTGAGATCTCGCCGACTGTTCCGAGGACATATTGTGATGATTTGTTACAACGTATGAATTATTGCGTTATTAATGTTTTAACAGAATTTCTATTGCAGTTGCAAATATAGAAAATATGTTAGAATCGTCAATAACCTAATGGTTAAGGGTACGGACTTCCGATCTAGCGGTCGCAGCTTCGAATCCCTTCATTTGACTATTGTCGTGAACTGTATTCTAACATAAGATATTTCATGAATATTAAAAAAAAAGTTACATTTTCAAATAAAAAATAATTTAAGTAAGTATAACTGGAATTAATATTAAAATCGAAATCAATTCGTATATATTTTAATGAAATTTTAGTAAGAAAAAGACCGCGGTCATTTATTTTTTTTAATGTTAACCATTTGACCTTATCGGCGCTTTTGATCATAAGTTCCAGGTCAAGTGATAAGCAAAATAACCTTACTGTCTAAACTAAATTGTAAATAATCAAAAGTGCCGCCTGGATTAACATATTTGTTATAAAAATTAATTCTGCTCGTTGTAATATTTACTTTTGTACGGGTTTCTTTTTCTTTCACAACTTAACACTTGTAAAGATAGTATCAAAGTTGAATTTCAATGAATTTCAACTACCAAACCAAATTATTTCCTTATAGTATTAACTGGTACCGATGGTTATAAGTTGGTTTAGGCATTTTTACAGAAAATGAAATTATTGAATAAGTCAGTTAAAATTAAACAAATTATCACGGCCACGGTTAGGGACCAGGAGTGTGGGGCGTCCTCCTTCCAGATGGACCGACGACTTAGTGCGGACGGCAGGAAGTCGTTGGCTACGGAAAGCGGAGGACCGCATACTGCGGAAGGCATTGGGAAAGGCCTATGTCCAACAGTGGGCAGACAAGGGCTGTTGATGATGACGTTGAAACAAATTATGTTAAATGAAATTACCACAGGCTATCGAGCGAATAAATATAACAATTTTCTAATGATTAGAAAAAGCGATGTGTCCGTGGCGGGCTGTAACACGATATAATAATCGAGCCCGGCGTCGCCCGCGCCGTGTCCAGTGACGACAAATCGATCGTGCATAATCGTAAATACGCTTTTTATACCGCACCGTTGAAAGGACAATTCGGCTATATCCGGTTTGGTATCGTGAATGTTGGAACAAAAAAAAAACATCTTAGATGGAGGCGACAGGTAATTTGGGCAACAAGGACTTCGCAATAAAGGCGAAATTCGCGAAACGGACAAGTTGCATTTCTAAGGTACATGTAAAAAACGCCATTTGTGATCGCAGACAGTGTGGCACCGAAAACTTTTTTTGATACGCGAACGCTCTCGATGTTCAAAGGAGCATCGATTGCTTCTGGGAAATTCGGATGCTCCGCTCATGTCCGTATGTCGGATAAAAAAAAGTTATTTGACGGATAAATTGCCTTACCATTTAGTTTCCGCAATAACAATAACTCTGCGAACTGTTAGGACTACGTGCCAATAGCTGTTCTACTACTGTTTTCTCTGTTTATTTTAAGGAATAATATTGTATGGAAATGTGTATTTAAATGTCAGTAAGATTACTAACTTTCTTTGAGATAGTTGTTATAAAATTAATTCGTATTTTCAGTTACAATGCTCTTCTCGCTTCTCATTGTATGTAGACATTCTCTGCAGACGAATAAAAATTTGGTTGTAACCATTGTTGTCGTTTTGCCGTGATAGAAATACTAATACGGTAATGAATTATAAATGTAAGTACTTCTCAATACGTTCCATCGCAATAGGAATCGTGTAAAAACAAGTCCAAGTCAAATGTCGAGTGTTACCGGGTGCAAGCGAGCAGCGCTCTACCTTAATAGATACTCGAGTTAAAAGTGGAAACGCGATACCGGCGAGTTTTTCCGAATCCCAAGCGGCGTGTCAACGCCGTATAAGCATTCGATAGTGGCCGAGGGGAGCGCGGCGGTGCGGTGCGGCGCTGCGGTGCTGCGGTGCGGCGCGGTGACTCCATTCACTCCATTACTAGATGTTCGCACCTCACCACCGCGACGCATCCCATTCACGACGCCCGACTAAATCAACCGAGAACGTTCGCGCCTTATACGTCGCCACCGGGGATTCCGGCGCGAACGGATATCGACTTTCCGCTGTACAAGGAGAGACCACTTTCGTCTGAACGTTTTCGTACTTACAACTTTTTTCGATTTCTATTTCTGTTCGAGCATGCGCGCGTTTTCGAACGTTATTAGTTTTAAAAGTGACAATGCAATTGTGGCCTTATTGCATTAGAATAAAGTAGACTTTGGTGTGTATGAGATGTAAATTTTAGACGTTTAGCGTTCGAGTGTGTGATTTTATGAATGAAGCGCAGCATCGTGAGCGGAAGCGAGGCCGGCCGTAGTGCGGCTTTCCCGCGCCCGCGCCCGCGCCGGCCAGTTTCATTAATAATTAAAACGCAGCAACTGGCGGAATGGCCGGACGCGATGATTTCTAGTCGCTCTCGCAAGACCAGTCGGGACCAGAACCTGGTCCTGCCACACCGACTAGATGTACACTTAGCTTAACAACACGTTTATACCGGCCCTGTAGCTAAACTATCCGAGGCTTGCCTATAATCCATGTAAAATATTTATTAATCGCTAAAGTTTCTTTGTTAACATTAGTTCTACATATTGTACTATATTATTTAAATAAAATTCACTTAATTCATAAAATTAAATTGCATATTCTCATCTGAATCTACGCCGGTTAGAACATTACAGATGTAAAGGTTCACTATTCATTAAAATGCAGCCACAAGCCTTTCTAATGCATTATTGTAAGCAAAACGTGAACTACTGAACAAAAAATATCATTATAAGGCAACTATAATGTCCATTATCACACAGTAGCCGATGTCCAACACACTCCGGATAATAGGTAATGACGTGTAACGGTAGGAAAATAAAAATTCGACCGCTCATTACGCAATCCTCTATGGAATGGTACTGGGATGACAGGGATGGCGTTATGCAACGTGACATACGCTAGATAGGGACATAGAGTGCTTGGTGAGAGCGAGAAGGCATGTGACAAAGCTTTAAATGAAACGAGATAGATAAGGTAGCTAGATAGCCGCGTCCGGCGGCCGCTTCCTGCCGCCCGGCGCGCCGCTCGCCGCTCGCCGCGCCGCGGTGTCCTACGACCTGTTATTGTCGACGTAAGCGCGCTAAAACGCTGTTAACTGACAAACAAAATAATTTTAATAAAATAATATGCTATTAAAAAAACTGTTTGAATAAGTCTAGTTCTTAAGAAATTGAAGTACATAAATTAAATATATTATATTTTTATTTTTTATCAAAACGCTTTTGTAGAGTAAAACTATTTGAATTACGATAAAAGAAACTTGATGAAAGTAACCTTAGTTCAAAGTTGAGACGCCATCGAATTCGAATGCGTTCATTCATCTTTGTCGGATTCCAATATGAACTAATATAGATTTACGCTAAACCTCGTAAATTACAAATAAATGTAATAAAACAATATCTAGCTTATTTACAATATCATTCTAGTCTATCTCACAATTTATATTAAATAAGTAAAAATATCAAATATTATAAAGACAGGTACCTACTACTTATAAAACGACTTAACTCATGTGTAAATCGGTGTCGGTACCGACTAGTTTCGAGCCCATCGCGGGCTCTGCTTAAGGGTGAGTGGGTTTGGTACTATAGCGCGTTCGCGACCCATCGCGCACTGCGCGTCTGCGCCGACTAGTCGGTACCTGCGGTAATGTCTCTTGAAAGTTTTAATCCGAGAATTTTACTTGCCTACGTTTCCTTTATTTTGGTTTTTAATCGAAACAAAGGGTTTTAAACTGTGAATAGTACCTACAGTCATTTATTTAAATTTTAACAGATACAAATTATACGGACAGTGCATAAAAAGATTAATTACAAAGATCATTATCCCACAGCGGCGATATAAGTTCATTTCCGTCGATAATGTTGGTACGGTTGCAACAAAAAAAAACTATGAACAAATTCATTCAAATGTAGGTTAGTTCTCGCACCACACACACAACAAAGTAACCAACGCTAAAGTGACTCATACATACAAGCAATATTCATATTTAAAGCCGGTTCCGTGAGGAAATGGCCACAGCCACACCGACACGGCGGACTTTCATTATTAAAACAAGAACGTATTGACCTTTAAATACATGATTTCGACATCAAATTATCTTACACTCAATCGTTGATACAGTCTCTTAGTAGATGTTATGGGATAAGGGTCGTAAAAGACGTTCAAATCCGACAAATTAGGGTGTTTCACATGTGCGCCCGCGCCGGCGCCGACTCCACTTCCGTTGCCCACATCTCCTTACGTTTAATTGACTCCTTGTCCCGTCATCCAGCTTACACTAATCAGATCATAGACATGTAACGTCCCACTGTCTGGATACACACAGGACCAAACTAAAAAAAATGCCAATTCATTATTTAAAAGATAAAATTGTTTTGGCAGAATACAAAATTGTAACAAAAAGTGATGATTAAAAAAATATCTGACTTTATTACAGATGTTATTTCGATTAACAAAGCAAGTTTAAAATCCAAGATGACAAGCGCCAAAAGTTAAATGGTTGAGAGTACGGATTACCGATGACGTGGTCGAGAGTTCGACTACTGGATACCATAGTATCCAGTAGTCGAATTTCGGGTCCGGGCGACTCCTTAAGCATAGAGCTTAGTTGGTAGTAAAAATAATAGTGAATTAACAAAAACCTGATGGTATTTAAAAAAAAAAACAAGAAAAATGTAGAGTGTAAAACTGACTGGACGATCTGTGCTCAGTAGCCAGCTGCTACTGTCGATGAATAAAAAACTAAGAGGCCGATGTGAAGGGAACGGGCGCTATGTAAATGAGTACCACCGTGCTTGATGTTTGTTGGTTGAACGAAAACATCTTCATAATTGAATTCCCCGTGGCGGCGCGGAACGAGCATCCTGCGCCCACGCCCGCTAATTGTGCTGCTCTTTTTGTTTAGTTGTCCACTCGCCTTAACTCGATTACAGCAATCAGAGCCGCGCCCTTTGCCCCCGGCGCGACGCCCCGGCGTCTGCCCGCTTCGATGCCATCACGTCACAAAGGATCCATTTATAATTCTAATTCAATAAATAATAACACGCTTTCATTTTTGTCGTATCTCTACAAGTACTTGGATAACTAATGATTTTTTTCTTCTTATCCAAATCTATTAAATTATTAAAACTTTCGTGAGACATTTATCTATTCTGCTCATAAATGGTTTAACTCAAGTGCAAATCAGTGTCGGTACCGACTAGTCACGAGTCCATCGGGCAGTCTTTATCAGGGTGAGTGGGTATACTATAACGCGTTCGCGCAATGCGGGTTGTGAACGTGCTAGTCTGTACCGACACCGATTTACACGTGTGTTAAACACGTTTTTATAAGTATATAGTATATCCAAATGTTTTCCCAAATTATATGACATTAGGTAAACCAGCTTCAAATAATAAATACCGCTATGAATTGAATAGATTTTTTACTTATCAATTGCAACTCTATAGAGGTGATTAGAGGAATAAATAGTTATTCTCTTCCGTTTCTTTGTAACGTATTGAATTCAGCACTAAACTAGCGTGTACAAAGGCGATCACTAACCGTTAGAACCACCAAATAGAACCCACTAAAAACTGAGCGCCGAAGAGCTATCACAATGTTTGTTCACATTTCTACTCAATTAAATGCTTCGTTTCATTCATGCTTAATTATTACTATTACATCGCTACACCAATTTCGACCTTATTCATAAATTTAATAGAAGTCAGAGTAGCTCGCGACTACAACCTGTCATACAACATTGTCGTTACAAGACTGTCATTTATGAATGAACTCACAGATCGAGCGACTTCCGGCTAACTGTTGAGATAGTACGACACTCTTCCTGGTTCCTGCTATGGTATCTTTAATTACGTGCCAGCATAAACAGACCGCTGGAACACATATCGACGTCGAAAAATGAATCGTATTTCACTTGGAATAAAGCTTAGATTCTTCGAAAGTATCGGTCGATCAGAGTTCATTTCAGCTTTATCGAGATCGTACGAAATATGAATAAAGATACACTAAAAGTGATCAAGTGATTTCAATAGGTATAGCATAATGAACCGTATGGTAATGGGTTAGAGGTGTTAATGTAATATCGTCGTCTCGGACGTCGTCCAACGTCCTCCGGATCGTGTTTTTCCTCCGTCTCCTTCCCGGCGTTTCACCGTTACGCAATATATCGTAAATAATTAGCGGAAGGCGATATTCTCGTGTCTTATGGAGATGTTGAATTTCTGGTTTTTCACCGGCGCTTCCTGCCATCCGGCCCCAGCTAACAGCATCCACCTCCGATGTAGTAATCTTCTTTATACGTCCGCTGCGATCGAGAGGTCTGGCTACGTTACGTTATTCACTTCAAGCGTTGGCAAATACATGTTTGTCGATTTAGAAATCTGTAAAGTTACATTATGATTCAAATAAGTTTGTTCTAGGCTGTAGCGACACTGAAAGCTTTGCTATCAATTTTCAAACAGGAAATGATTTCTACATATGCCAGATAAGTGTTTATTGCTTTTTATTTTATTAACAACATAAAAATCAAGTCATTTTACTCATAAACGTGTACAGACGAAAATGTACACATTTCTGTAGTCGTTAGGACACTTGATGTGTCAGTGAGATATCGTTTATAAATTTTATGATAATCACTTGTTTTTTTAATTAAATGGATATGATTAAATAATCTTAAAGCTTCTGAAATAGACTGTGGTACAGATAAAATTAGAATTTCGAAAAGTACGGAATTTAATGAAGGCGTTTTTAAAATCGTCACGACATTTTCGCGCGAAAAAACTATAGTCGATGACAAGTTGGGGAAAAAAAATATGACAAGCCGAAGTGAGTTCAGGATGCCTTTTAGTGGCTGACGATTGCAATTTTATTGCGACGTGGTCCGCGCGGACTCACGTTCGAAACTTTTTGCTCGCGCTAAATGCTCATATATCTTTCACGAAATTGCGTAATTCCGTCAGTCCGGCTCTTTAAACGTTATAAAATGCATTTCTTATGCACCGCAACGTGGTCAGAGCACATTAACCAAAACGGAAACAATTATATTGATATCCTTCCAATTGGCGGTCGCTAATTAAATGTAACGAGGTTAGTTTGAACAGTTTTGTTATCTGTTGCCGTTCTCATTTGTTATTTTCTCACGGGACGCAAAAAATCGGTTTTACTAATGTATTCATACGACACGCACCGTGTTAGATCTGGTTCTCAACCGGTCAGGAAACTGTCGATGACTTTGATAAAACAAAAAACAAACAGTAACTTAATATAATTAATATTTTAAAATACGTTTGTTTTTTTTTTATTTACAGATCTAGTTGGTAAAATTAGAATACATGTATTTAATAATTCGTACACATGATGTAATTTCCTTATAATTGTAATTTCAGTTTTCTTTTTTATCCACGCTGACGTAGCGACAGCTCGCTAGCTGTCAACTTAATGATAAAAATGTACATTTATACATATAAAAATTAATTGCTTTTCGTTAGTCTCGCTAAAACTCGAGAACGGCTGAACGGATTTATCTTATTTTGGTCTTGGTATGTTCGTAGTGGTCTAGGGAGGGTTTAAAAGGTGAAAAAATTAGAAAAACTCCCGTGAAAGCCTTAAAAATAGCCCTTTTCCATTTCCTTTACAAGCGTTTTTTTTCCGAGGAGGAAATGTTTTTTTTTTGTATTACCTAATAAATTCAAAAATCTATTTATTTATTGCCATTAAGGCGAAACAGATTTCGCAGGGTCAGCTAGTAGGATATAAATATGTTTATTAATCTATGTACTGTAGTGTTTATTTTAAATAGTAATATTAAAGAACATAGGTACACTATTAAAATACATCGAACAGTAATATTTGAGACATGAAGTGATGCCGAAGCTCTAATAATTGAGTGAGACCTTAAATATATTTTCATAATATTATTTAGCATAGTGTGTACCGTTCATTCATAAGTATTTATACGCGGACCGGAAACACATCTTCACGACCACAAAAAGTGATCTCGGAAACCGGTCGATTGGCGAAGTATGACGTACGCTTCATTGACAAAGGCGATACTACTTGAGGTGGAGGGGAGGGGGGTGTTAGTGAAATGACCACTCTGCCCCCGTTTCGCGTTCCCACGGTGGCGCTTGCAGCGGACGTTTAAAATCATAATTAATGTTACGACAGGCACGGTGGGACCAGTTTAAGTTGACCCCTCGAGCGTTTTAGAAAACAAGGATTGATAAGCAAATATAGTTTTAGAAAATTATTCCTATTCTATTGGTCGATCATCTTAAAAACAATCGAATGTCGCTTCGCAAGCGGTCACTCGAATTCGCAAAACTAGCGAAATGTTCGCTGCCCATGGACATTACAGATGCCTTGCCTACCTGTCGACAGAGGGCGGGACGTCAAGGAAGAGCATGTTTCCCTTACCTATAAGTCCCTTTCTTTGTCTAATGCCTCATCAAACGGTACGCGGAATGTCTACACCACACTACACGCCTGTCCTTATGTAATCTTCCTTACCACGACCAACATCTCCAACTTTAATATTCATTGCTACCAGTAAAAAAAACTTTTATCCTATCACATATTCAAAGCAGCACATACTTCATAATAGATAATACTGCCGTTAAAGCCTTCAACATTGCTTTGATCTGATTACTTTCAAATTTTATAGATGTCTACGCATCGGCAAGCGATGGTACAATCGAAGCCGTTCGCAGTGTTCCACTTAAAAAATTGTCTTATACCTAAACCCCTTCATACTATTTAACGAATGAGAAACACAAAAGGCTCGTCGTCTACCAGCTCTGACTACCGACTTTTATCTCGTAATCAAATTAAAGAACTGCATACGAAACGTTTAAGAGACTAGTTTTTTAGGACACCGCAAGCGGACGCGTTGGTACGCTATCTAGCCTTCGGAGATCTTATCCCATAGCGTCGCCCGCCGCGCTATCTCTGCGCAGCTTAAATATTCTTTGTCTAAATTAAGATACATTAATTACATAAGATCCATAGATTATATAATCATAAGATATTTGAAAGAGCACAAGATTTATGGTAATGGCAACATAAAAACTGTATGCCCACGGACCGTGTAACTTCAATCTACAAGAGATCATGTTGTCGGATTCATTTTAAAAAAGTAATTAAATATTTCATTTGATAATAATCGGAATTATCTCTATTAATTACCATACATTTATCGCTTGATTAAGCTTAAATATTACGATGTGCTATTTCAATTTGAATAATTTTTTTTTTCATTAAAATCCTAAAAGGAACATATATGGAATACATATGTAGGTACATAACATAATGTATTTCTTTAAAAGTGATTCAAGAGAATTTATTCTAATTGGAAATATTTGAAATAAAGGAGGAAAAAAAAATACATAATACAGATTCACAACACGAACAAATAAGAAAAAAGTGTGAGAGGAAAAAGGCTAAAGGAGCTAGCTCAGCGTCCCTGCACGTCACACAGATAGGAAAGGGTAACCAACACGAATATAAGTAATTATTTTAGACTATTAAGTAAAAGTACAATTAACACGAAAACAGTATAAGCAAGCAATTATTAATTAGCTAAATGTGCTTTGTGAAACATCGAAGGTTTCCTTTCTTCATGGCATCTTAGTATTATTTTAATAAACATTAATTGAAATTAATAGTTATTCATTGCATTGTAAGTAATGATTTAACTACAAAATGCCGGGGTATTGCATAAAACTATTTTCCATTGTTATTACAATCTGATATCATCGTCCGCTTAATGTTACTTGCAGATAATTGTGAGGTGATTAAAGTTTTATATGGAGACAATGCGTATCACAATATTAAAACTTTATACATGCTTGTGCGCACGCGTCGCTCGCGCTGTACTCGTGTCTGTGCCCACGAAGAAAGCGTCCTGCGAACGCTTTCATCGTGTCTCCTATCTTGGATGCTAAACAATTATGTTTTGAATAATATTTCCTTCGAAATTACGTGATCATTTAAATTTGGAACATCTGATATGTCATAAATTTAAAGAAATATGAAAAGAACTGGAGCATCGTAGCCGGAACAAATGAAAGTAGATTTCGTGTCCACGAAGTCAAGAATATTGTGTAGGATATTGTAGGGTTAGAGATAGATTTGACTATGTACTTACAACTTTTGGTCGTTTAAGAAGCTAGCGTAACATTATCTTAAAGGTAATGGCATCTGTTCCTCTAGTGTTGCGGATATCCATCGGCGTCGACGAACACCTTTGTAAGACGAAGAAGGTACGGAGACAAGTACGCTGTTATGAAGTTAAGGCACAGATAAAGTTTGAATAACACTATAAGAATTGTCAACATTGAATCATCGGTCTTCTCGGCCTTTATTTGTGGGCCATGTGGATATTTGTTGTGTCCGCAAACATCGCCTTGAAATGGCTCGAGGATGCGCTCGCTTGTTACATTGTGGTGAAAGCTTTTCGTTCTCATTTTGTACTTGTTAATGTTATATGTAAACATATTTATGTCATTAAACATTTATTTATACAAACTTCGTTGTTGCATACTTGTGTATAAGATTTTAGTGCATTGCAGTGAACTGTTGATCATTTTTTACAAATTATTTACTTCTAATATGATGCGAAAGGCGGAGGACCGCATACTGTGGAAGGCATTGGGAAAGGCCTATGTCCAACAGTGTACAGACAAGGGCTGTTGATGATGATGATGATGATGATTTACTTCTAAGGTAAACATATATTTTAACGGTAGCAAGAGCATCCAGTTGAATGTATGTACTTAAAAGAATGCTCCAGCAACTTTTTCATATAATTAACATGCCTTTTGACTAGAATCAATTTACTATTTTTTTTTGTAACATGAGTTTGATGTAATGGAAAATTTATATTGGATTAATTAGAATTAATCTTGAAATATCACGTAATATTGTCGCTTTTTATTTTGGTACTTTTCAATATATGAGTGCATATTTTGTTCTAACATCTCATGTCTTATTCCAAGACGTAGGAATCGCGAATTTTATATGTTAAAAGTTTTAGAAAGAATTAATTTGATTTGGTATTTCGTCGCTCAGTCCGGCACTCGCAGAGCGTTTCATTCATGCTGGTGTCTTAATGAACTAGGATTCTTGCGACACGTTGCGACATTCGCTACGTTTTTATGCATGTAGGCCACGCCTCTACTATTTTAAATATTGCCAATTCGGTTGCTTCACGAAACATCTAGGTCTCGCGATTTTAAAACCTTAAAGGTTGTAAGTTTAGAATTTTATAATCGTTGATAACTGTTAGCGGAGGTAACGCCCCAGTGATCAAATCAAATATGTAGCGTGAACAATTTATAATACATTTTGAAGATCACAGTTACCAATATATAGATACTAGATGTCGCTAGCTTCGTTGGCGCAGAATTAAAACAACACAATCTCTCAATACTTTAACATAAAAAAACAGAGCCACGAAATATGTTCCGGCCAAACAGCGTTTAAAAATTGCTTTTAACATTTTATTAGCTGAAACACTTAATTAAAATATTTAAAAATGATAACAATTGCTATAGATTTTTGTATGATTTGTAAAAACTAAAAGGTTACGAAGATAGTATTACCTTCTTAGTATAGCTAATGCGTGTCTGTCATTCTAAGAAAAGGGTACATGCAGACATGACGTAATCCTTTGTCCGAAAATAGTATTTCAAAGAGATTCACAGCGATAAGAGCCTCGTACCTGTGCTCGAAGCTTATGCATTGTTACCACTGAGGTCATGGATTACTATTCAAACGCCAGATGGCCCTACTAATGATTTCTGGAAAACCGTCTTTTGTTTTGTTGACCCACCTACGAAGTCTTAGACCATTACTAATAATGTCAAGAGACTAATAATGGAAGCTTCAGTTTCTCAAGAAAACGTTTTAACATAGCTAGGAAACACATTAATCGCTGACCGTAGATATTGAATTTCGAAGTATTGTAGCGTCCATTGTTCCCGGCGCTCGGGCAAATCGGCCGTGTTAAAGTTCACAAATAAAAGTGGCGGGACGCGTTTCGTTGACTAAGGTCATATTGACTCTATCGAAAGCAAGCTCAAACAAACCGATCGGGGGTGCTCGTGTTTACAACTTGTATATTTCGAAAAGTAAATACATCGTTGCAACAACTTCCACGAACTACGGCGAGGGGAGCGATATTTAAATGGTTTTATTGATATTTTCAGAGGAACAATTTTTATATCATACTAGTAACAGTCGACATAATGACAAAGTTGATTTTTACGATAGAAATAATAATTTTCTAAGGTTAATATACAGTATTAAAAATTCTGTTTATTGGGTTAAATAGCATAGAGGGATAAAAATAAAAACATTGAACTAGTATATTTACTACAAACTTAAGTATCATAAAATCATGTTAATTTGTTTCGCACACAAGGTATCAATTTTAAACATGAACAACGTTTTAACACACCGGAATAACCAGATTATAGCACCAAAGCTCTGTCAACATGAATGAGTTGTTGCAGCATACTAATTTAAATATTTAAAACGGTTAACGTGACAATCCGTCGTTGATTAAGCAAATAAATCCTCGAGCCAGTTCGTAAAATTTCTCACGCTCCGGCGACGGAGTCGCAAAATTCGAGATTCAGGATCATTACACGGCCTGTCTCCGATCACGTGGTTTATCGCCAATTTTACAATGAGCTCTCATTTCATTCATCGGTTTTCTTCGTCGGTGTGTATTTGAATATGACGAAGGCATCGCGAGTAGGTCTCGTGAGGGTGGTTGCTTTGCGCGGTCCGCAGGCGTCGGCGGCGGTGTCGCGCGGCCCGGGCGGCTGCGCGCGGCGGCGGCGCGGAGCCGCGGCGACATCGCAGTGGCTTCCGTTCCCGCGACCGACCTCGTGGGAACCGCTTTATGCCGTGTTTAAATTCGACCCTCATTAAACTGGTTTCGTTTAAAATTCGCTGCCTCCTTTCGTCGCCTTTTACTCAACTTTTTATAGTTCCGTTCGACATTTTACTGTTTGTGATTCGTTTGAGTCTAGACTGAGGATTGAATGATGGCGAGCGATGCGTTGTGTGCCGCTCGCGGGAGCGGCAGAATGCCATTGCAAGATCTTTTATGATCAAGGACAAAACAGTGGTACTACTGGAGGCGTGATAAATACCTTCTTTTGTTGTACATAAGATAAAAGAATACCAATCTTGTATAAGACATCTCGAATATGTGGAAAAGAAAAAAAATCGAATAATAAGTTTTACAGTAATTTTTAACGTAGTGATGAAAAATAATTGATTGATTGGTAAAGGAAGTATTCAATATCAAAGTTTCCAAACTGTAGGAAACAAAGTTTTAAATCGTTTTAGCCATCGAGATTATGAATTGATTCAACCGGTCCACTGTCGCGCGCTGCTTTCCACAAAATAAACGAATTGGTGAACCATTAAAGTAGTTTTTTTTTTTAATTAACTCACTAATATTTACGATCGCTTGTAATTTTTCTCATTACCTTACGTTCCTTTACGAATAATCTTCTGAGATACGGAGGTAAAATGTAATCTACGTTGGCTCCGTAATTAATAGCGTTGTCCGGCCGCATCAATAAATAGGTAATCTATAATTTTACGAATTAAATTAATTTCGATGTTTTAAATTCATTTTTATTAATGTGCCGCTGAGTAATTGAATCTGTGAGTCGATAATACAGGTTGTAAACGTAATAAAGCGGTTATTATTAAATTATTATGCGTACAAAATTGATTGCTCTTCGAGAATTATTAATAACAAATTGTGTTGCCGCCATCTTTTAAATGTACTCTTTTATTTTTTATCATTATAATCGTAGCATCGAAATATCACTGCACTGTGCACTCCCGCTGCCTTGGTCAAGGTTGCGTGCATTGGACGCGGTCTGCACAGGACCGGTCATCGTGGCTATCGCTGGAGGAGGCCTACGTTCAGCAGTTGACTACATTACACTGTTAATGATGATGAGGATGTTTTATTTAGATAATAGATATTTATGCTTATATACCTTTGAATGTATACAGATTATATACTTGTATACAGATTATTGTATGATCGTGTCATTGTAAATTAAGTTAATAAATAAAAATAAATCGAAGTTATTACAATTTACATATCAAATAGATTTAAAGATAAACAGTAAAATGTTTTACAATTCACACATTTATATGTAAATAATTGATAAAATATAATCTTGTATATAAACCAAGAAATTCCCATCAACAGCTCACTATACGTCCCTACTGAGGGGTTAGCCTATCCTGTTATTAGGAGTGACTAGATCACAGTCAACTACAAAGGATTTGCCGAAAAAGTTTCAAATCTTATATAATTATAGTCGGTCCATTTTTAAACATTTCTGTACAACATTTTTTTTCTATTTTTTAAAGAAATTTGTTTTGTACCAGTACTATATTTTATTTCTATGTAATATCCGACTTTTGATGTAAAGGTAGGCTGTAGTCACTTCCGCCGGTACTGCTAATAGAAAAGAGTTAAACGCATTTCTCGCTACGGCCGCACTACGCCAATTGTAACATAAACGTACATACGTACTGGCAGGACCCGTGACTTCATCCTCACGGAATTGAAAAAAAACTGATTTTTAACTTTGGTACAAATGTTTATAAAGATCCCTTTAGCTATTTTGAAGTTACCTGCTAACAAACGTCCATTCAAGTACTTTCTTAGTTATATTAGTAATTTAATTGATATGAATGTTTTTTGACAACGGAATAGGTGACCGAAGGTGTGGATGGAATGTGTGATATGAGTGTGTGAGTTCAGATATGACAGCTGACAGAGATGTATGGAAGACTAATAATGTGCCGGTGGATGATGATGTTGGAATGGTGATGAACGGATGGTAACCTTTATCTGAATAAAATAAGAAAAGAATATTTTAATTATTGAGTTCGGAAATAGATCTTTCCTTCTCACCTCTAAAGTTATAGTCGTCGCTATTTGTTAAGTTAATTATGCGGTCTTATTAAAATTGTTTTTAATGTCATTGTAACTTTACACTCATTCGGACTTAAGTAACTGTTAAGTATGATTACGATCGACCACGATTAAGTTACAATTAAGTTATTTTTTGTACAGTCCGACCAGGACGCTCGCTATATTGCGGAAAAATATAAAACTAATTTATTTGCGTACGTTAGACAGTGATGTAATAAAAAAGCGATTATAGCGCCCTCGAGGCAAGAGTTTCATATACTTGGTTAATGAACAAAACTGCTAATCAATATTGTAAATATGCAATCACGATTTCCCGGTGGTTTATTCAAGCTGTTTTAATATAGGGATATTTTTTACACCTTTTAATTTTTCATTATCTTACAAAGACTGTTTAATTTTTTTTTTTTATTGACATAGCGAAAAGATCTTTCTATATGTTACAATGTTAATTACATTATTTTCACAATCAAGGGTTAATTTTTACTTTGAAAAGCTGTTCACTTCCCCACGGTGTAAACTTACACCGGATGATGGGTAACCCTGTATCAAATGTAGGACCTATCACATGTTTGTACGAAACTCATCTTTATTTTGATATACATAAGTCGCTTTTTAGCACGAACGTTAATCTAATTCAAATAAAATTCTAGTCCAAAAAAACGTTTTAGTGCGTGATAGTAGAATTTGATATTTATTCTTTGGTGTATATGGTCGGTTTTTGTTTGTCATAGTCTTAAGTGAATACCGGAAGGAGTCATTGTGTAGGCTTTCGCTACCTGGTGATAATATTCTTTGTAAATTGTCATTAACAATTGTATCCAATGTTGTCTCGACATATTTGACATTCCTCAACTGACCAAAGCATTTATTATGAATAAATTTTAACTGAAATACTAAACAGATCACAAATTAATACCAACAGTTATTTTACATTTTCATATAGTTATAGAAGGTGATGAGTTTGAATGTGGACGGCTATTAAGGTGAAGGAAGCAATAAGGTGTGGATGGATTGTGTGTAAGTGTGTGAGTTCAAATGTGAATGATGACAGAGAGGTATGGAGTACATACTGTGCCGACCCTCAGTAGAGAAAAGAGCGGGATGGTGATGATATTATATGTATGTAATCCCTTTAGTGCTTGTAAACGCTTTACAAAAAAAATTAAAGTAAAATACAAGGACATTTAATCAATAAAATAACAAAGTGTAAGAGCTTTCAGAACGCCTTTCACGGCGATGGCACCATCAATAACGAGATTTCAGAATTAACGTCCACAGTATACTTATTTATATCAAGCATTTTTCATGCGCAACGAGCGGCGCATACGCAAATGCACGCCATTAATAAATTACTGACACACACATGGACGTATGCTTTACGTCACCGCGTTCGATTCGTCTGACGCATGTATGCACTTCCTTCGTTTTTATGTACAAGTGCATGAGGGTGCAGGGGAGGGCGGGGGCGACTTCCCGCGTAGCACCTGGCGCGGAGGCCGCGTTCGAGCTCCTCTCATTGATTTGTGGCAGAATCCCGCTCAGATTTAGTCTTTGTTCATTGTACCATTGTTCCTTCTAGTTGATCGCTCGATCCCTTAAGATGAATGTGTGGTAGGTAAAGCGCGGCTGGGTGACGCGACGCCTCGGATACTTATAAGGCTAATGTTTATTCTAAACGTGTAATTTTAGGAAAACAGTGAAACAATGTTGTGTTGAAACTATCGGAGTATTCAGCTATCGGCGACAATGGCGGCCACATCCTCTGTTTGTCTTAGCGAAAGTCGATTGTTGCGTTGCTCTTCATTTGTTTAAACAAAACCTTTTGAAAGCACGTCCCCCGATATTGAGCAATGTTGCCACGCAATATCTCGAACCGTGTGACACGTTTATTGATAGGGAAAATTCATACGAAAGCTTCGAAACGAGATTTGAATATTGAATTTAAAAAGCTTTACATGATTTCTTAATTTCACGAAGAAAGGTATTACGGGAAGATCACACTATGATAATTCATAAACATGGTTTTAATCAACAAAACTTAAATATTGTAATTTCAATAATAACATAATCAAAATTCCAATGTCGTTATTCTTGAGTCAAATCTATCGAGCATTACAGAATCAAGTTTGAAATTGTGTTTCGTCTCTTTGTAAACGAGCATAAACAAGTTTTAACACTTTTTTTTTTGGTATATGTCACGACTAATTATTTCCAGCGTACGTTAAAATCTAAACAAATTTCATGGTTTATGTCTGAAATGTAAAATGTATGGAGCACTTTAGATGACTCGTGTATGTTCTCTTTCATCTGTATCCATTTATAATTTACGACCACAATTACTGACAAGCGAACGATCGTTGCGAGTTGAAATCATCAAAAGTAGAAATCACTATTAAAAATAATTCAAGATAAATCTGTCAATGTAAACTCTTTTAAAATGCGTCAAATTGACCGGAAAGAGGATAATTTGAAAAAAAAAAATCAGTCGATAGAACTCTTAGCTGCCAGTGTGTCCGTGACAAAGGGCCGCGCACGTGCTAAGGCAACGGAGTCAGCTAAACATTGACACGGGCCGTTTGCCGCCGCGCCCTGCCTTGTACGAACAATGCAACCCTGCCCTACGCGACGTCACGTGTGGCCGCGCCCTAAACACACCGGCTTATTTTATCTGTGGTCGCGTACAATACGATTTCAAAGACAATATGGAGTGCAGTGAGTGATTAGTAATGGAGTGTGCCAAGTTAAATTGCTTCGTCTACGGAATTGTGTTGTTATTGATGTGCAATTTTATAATCTACATATAGACCGACTAGTTAACTATGTTCTACTATATTATAGAACGGTGTTAGGAATGTTTACTGTATTTCTTTAAGAGAATATTCTTACTCTGACTGAAGAAAAGTTAGGTTATGTTAGTAAGTTTTTGATTCCAATTATAATTTTATACGCTTACAGACTTCGTGCTTTATGCCATTACTTTTACCCAGAGTATTAATTTTTTGTTGCAAATCTACGTACTTCATTGTATTATCTAAATTCTTAGTACCTGTACTATTTACTTGCGCATCAACAGACACCCAAAAAACTTTAGTAACTACTTGTGCGTCGAGAGCGTAAGACTTTATGGCCAAGGGCACTGGAACCGAACGCCGGATCTATGAATGGAAATGGACGGTTATCCTTTGTGTTGACACAAAAACTGAAAGCCCATAGAAATACTCCCGGCGGATCCACGGAACGCAATATTTACTACGCCGCCTCCCGTCCCTTTCACTTCCTCTACGGCGGCGCGGCGCGCGAGCGAGAGCTCATTACGCAAGATCCGCTCGCCGGAGAGGGACGGCGCATTCATTCATAACCGAGTCCGCCATCCGGTGCGCGCTGATCGCTCACTTCATCTCCTTCTAACGCGCGCGCCGAGGCCGAGTGCGAGCAGGTGCCACCGGATGCGGCGCTCGTCCGCGGAAGCTCCGAGAAAAAACGCCGCGCTCCTCGTCCTAGCTAAAATCTCGGGATTGTCTACCGGAGTGTCGCGGAGTGCATCGAGATCGCGAATATCTGTCACGGCGCTTTTAATCGAGGAACAATTGCAATTGGTGATTTGGGTAAGCTCGCGCGCCGGGAGTGAGACGGTGGAGCTTCGCCCCTCCGGCGGGCCGGCGAGCGCGTAGTCGCGCACCGACCGCTGCAGCGCGCGGCCGCCCTCGCCGCTCCCTCTGGACGCACCTCGGCTCCGATGACCGTCACGCCGCGCCGCAATCCCGCGACCTGTGCCCGCGCAGTGCTTACCCTATTGTGATATATAAAAGCCACTAATCGGTGCTACTTGAGTGTGTGATGCTGACGTACGGGAGACGCATGTGGACGCGCTGATGATGCCCCAAATTACATTAAATGGGTAATCGCTTCACGTCATTGAATAATGGATTCGGGCTCTGCTACTATTGTACATTATGTGCCCCGGCAGGCGTGGGCCGCCGTTGAGTTTTGCACTCGATTCGAGACTCGTCTTTGTTTGATGCCGTTCCATTTAAATATTTAAATTCAAGTATGCGTATTCTGCCTTCATGAGATGCATACCAAACTGTGCTATATAGTTTATGATTGCATGAAAACATTAATTATAAATACGCCTTAGTTCGCGTCCTTTGATAACAGTCAAACATGCGGAGTGATCGGAGAAAATGTTGTCGAAAATACTAAAGATTTTATGTATTGTTCGCGTTTTAAATTAGCATAATACTTATAGGTTATTTCGTTCGTAATTATTTATACCAGCTAGTAAACTGTTCGTTTAATGTTCAACGTACTGGCAGTGTACACGGATTGACATCGGCTGTTAAATAATAATAAAAAAAAATGTGAGTTGCGTTTAAAAACAAACAAAAAGGAATGGTGAGTGAATTTTAAAAGCGCGAAGCATCGCAGGCGGTGTCGGCGACAGGTACGCGTTATCAGGCGCGCTCGCCCGACGACCGTGGGAATGAAAAAAGCGCGTTAAACAATAGCACATAGATAAGAACATCGTCAGACTCCATTTAGGGTACCTACCTTTAAGCAATTGAGCTTGAGTTTTTACTCTGCGTTAATATTAACTCAACGTTATAACTCCGTTTGTTTTACATTATCTGAATTCCTTATTTTTTTCTTGTATGTATTGTTATTAAATACGTAATTTTCATATTGTTATATAAATGAGTAACTCAAATTGTCAATATGAGTATAGCGAGGGACCTGCGCCCAACGGATACAGGTGTTCCCTGTTTATTTTGGACGCCATCTTGCGAACCCTGATGTTCCATTTTTAAATCGCTTTTATAATATATTACATCCACATTTGCGTTTAATTTTGACATGTAAATAAATGGATCTTATCGAGAAACAATTGACAGTGGTAGTCGAGTTTTCTAATGTTAAAAATAAACAATTTACACGTTTTCTAATAAGTTTAATAAAGTTGAACTACACATAGTTTATAAAGGAATGTTTCAATAGGATACAAAGCACTCGAAAACAATTTTTCTCTACATAATTTGACTTTTAGTATTAATAACATAGTTACCATTTATGATTGTGTTTCTAAAAATCTAAAAAAAAACACTAAATCTAGTATTGGTGCGCAGAAATCGTATAGTGCGTCGGGTAACGTCAAATTTTCGCGATCAGCGAAGCGTGTCCGGCGCTGAGTCACAGATCCAACAAAGGCCCGTCGCGGTTAACATTTGACATCTTACCGTCGGTTTCCACTGTTGAAACATGTACAGCATATTTTTAGAAAACAAATGAGCGGGATTTTATTGAAAATCCACCGACGCCGAAGGACATCTGTAACAGCAGGAGCGTTGCCGCCTTAAATTGACATATTACTATTTTCCTATTCACATTTGGCAATAGAAACAAGTATGTTTTAATTAAACTATTAAAACTATCGTGAGACATTTCACTAAATAATAAACCTACCTAAACCGATAGACACGTGAGTTAAGCCGTTTTTATTACTAACTCAATACAATTTAATACGTGTAACTACAGTAGAATTACACGGTTATGATTTTTTTTTAACAAAACTTTGACTACATTACATACATGAAAATTAACAAATTGAATCGTAAAGTTTACCTTGATTAAAAAAAATAAAAGTCTTTAGTTATCGATACACGTATACCTATTATAATAAATTGAATATCAACCGTGTTAAAAATGCCCATTTGAATTAACATTATTTTTTTCACTAATGCTAAAGTTATTCTAATACATCGTTAATAGCCCCTAACGAACACGGTCCCGCTCTCTTGTACTGAAGCTATGGTTTTAAACAAAACTAAAACAAATTATCGTAGTTTTTAACATGTATTCAATTTATATACAAGTCAACATAATACATAAGCAACGTTTTAATTTGTACATAACTCAGCATCGTTCGTGACTTCGTTTGGGATTTAACAAAAAACATTTACAAGCTTAAACGTCATTCCAGTTATCTCTGTGCAAAATTTAATCCAACTTAAGCCCTTTTAGAGTTACTTGGTAACAAATATCCATCCATACAAACTGTCGCTTTATAATATTAGTAAGATACACAATGAATTAATTCAAGAAAACTGAAGGACTTTTACATTAACGCAATTCCATTTGTTTACATAAATGTTCTGTTTATTTTAATTATCTTTTTATTGCGCGCCAGGTCGGGCGTTGGACGATCGGGACGCATGAAGCCACCACCGCGGCGCTCCTTCACATATCGCGTGTCAAAGTAACTAAAGGGATCGCTTTGTTCTTAAAATGAAGTGTTACATAAAGCCACGACGACACTGAACTTAACCTTACCCGTCTCAATTAACATACAAAAGTACTGAAAACGTATTCATTTGAATGTCTAATGAACTCTACACTGATATACATTTCTTATGAAGACACAGAGTCTGCGATGCACACATAGCTCTGCTCGTCGACCGTGTTTAATTGTGTTAATTCAATTCCTTTGTGACGATAATAACTTTTAAATAGTCACATCCAAGATGGAGGCCGGATTTTTCCTCGCGGCTGCATTTTTGCCGCTAAATGTTTATGCGAATTTTCAGCTGTGCGATCGTAATGTCGGGGCGGCAGTATACCGCCCACATCTTAAAATAAACGTTGGAAAACGAAAGCGGGGCCGTGAAACGCGCAAGATTTTCCGCGAGATGATTTTTCTCGCGGGCGGCGCGGCGCACATGCGCGTAGGCGTTGGGAGGCGTTCGCCAATCGCCGGCGAGCCCGCCTCGCGCCGCGCCGCGCCGGCACGCCTCTCTGCAGCTCGCAGCATCACGAGACACCCACCCGCACCCCGCCAGGACATACTCCCCGACACCAGCACAGCTCTAGCCGCCTAGGTAACTGCACTCTGCTCTTATCGCGATTCCCTAATTACCGCACAGCTCGCGCCAAACCGATGCTACCATCTTGACTTAACTAAATTGACAGCTCTTTCCTAACCTGCATCGCCATTTTTATATTACATTTCCTCCTCCTTCTTCATTTCCGAAAAAAAACGCTTTTATGGGAAATGGAAAAGTGCTATTTTTAAGGATTCA
>JAODUI010000009.1:3049472-3059924 GCA_027563995.1 Papilio gigon | reverse complement strand
TTCAAAGATATGTGTGAAGTCAACCAACACGCACTGGGCCAGCGTGGTTGACTATGGCCTAGTCACCCCTCATAATAAGGTAGGCTCTGAGCCCCTCGGTGGGGACGTGTAGTGAGCTGATGATGATGATGATACACTCACCTTAACTTCAATAGTGTTGATACCCCATACTAATGGATTCTCGAATTGATAGGGCATAGCAACTTTGACGCAGACTATGAACTTTTGATATGGAGAGTGAAGCTGTAAAGAAAACATTTGTGATTAAAAGATTAACGTGTGGCAGGAAGTCTTTGAATGCGGGAAGAAGACTGTATATTGAGGTAGGCATTGGAAGGTCTATGTCCAGCAGTGGGCAGACAGTAGCTAATGATGATGATGATGACGGTGATATATTAACCGTAAAGAGTGAGCAAAACTCCAAATAATGGCTCTCATAGTGACCTCGTTTACAACTGTTAAAGAAATTTTCATCAGACTTTATGTAATCATGCTGGCGACCTGTCCTGTCCTCCACTACACTTTAGGTCGTTACGTCAGCGGAATGAGTATTGATAAAGGAAAGATTAACTAGACATTGCTTACAGTACGCTGTCACAGTTGGAGAAGAGAGTAAATAGGACGAGAAAAAGAAACAAGAAGCTTCAGACAAATACAAACCTCAAGGTAATACGTAAACATGCTGGGGTTCAACGTGTTGGGGTAGATGTCGAAGAGTTCGTGGTAGAAGCGGTAGATGTCGGCGCCGCCGTCGCCGCGGTCGTAGCAACGGATGCCGCCCAGCCACCAGTGGCCGAGCCAGCCCGGCGCGCGCTTCGGCAGCGGGTACGCGCGCGGCACCGGACCGAAACCTATACAAACACCACGTTGCGTTTATAGGAAAACGAATGAGCAGTGCATTACAAAGGTCTGATGCCCTTGGACATCTGCAATACCAGGAAAGCTATAGACAGTTTTAAGAAGGGCGTACACTAATTTCTTGAAAGACCCCGTGTTGCCAACTTGTCAAGGTTTAGTGAAGTCAAGCACTAAAATGTGACCCCGCAAAATGTTTACAATTTGTATTTCCCCTGGTATTGCCAGTGTCTTATTTACCAAATGGATCATCCTTGGAAAACGATCCGATGGATTGCCCCGATATTGCGGTGGTGATCCAGGGGACGTAGGGGTTCATGAGGATGAGCCGGGACGGCGTGCGGGGGCCGCGGGACCGCAGGGGGTCGGGGCACGGAGCGCCACCTGGGGACAAGAACTAATGAATCAATGAATTATTCTATTTATCATAAAGAAGAATTTAAAGTAGTTTATAACAGTCGCTTAATATCTCTTTTTCCTTGATAGAAGAAAACAGACAAATCCCCTTTCTAAGTAAAAAAAAGGCTACCAGACCATGTTAACAATTTTGTACATCAGAACTGTAATTTGGTGTAAGAACAATGGTGTCATAAGTGTTCTGACTGTTTTCTGAGCAGTGACATATGTCCACTTCGATATGAAGCATACGTCCTCGACGGTACCTTCAGCCATTGCGAACAAGTTCCAATGTCCGGTGTGCTCGTGCACCAGCGTCGGCGCACCCGACTGCAGGTCGCAGCCCGTCGTGCAAACGTGCCGGTCCGGTAACAGACTGCTCTCGTTCTGTAGGAGAACCAGCAGTACCATTAGTAGAACATCCAGTAGACCTACAGTTGTAGAAATATGTGACAGTATGAATCTTGATTCGTTCAAAAATATTTTATAACTTACAACTAAATCGTGTTCGAGACAACGCTCTCTTGGCACCATGCGGAGGAAAAGCAATTCCTTTTCTTCTTCTAAAAAATCACGAGGCACTTCTGCAAGACAAAGAAAAGACCTTCACAATGACTCCTTTTGCCACACATTTCTTTTTTTTTGTTATACTAAACTATTTACGTGATTGTTGTGTCACAATAAATATATTTTTTTCTTTATCTCTTTCAAAGAAGTCGATCGAAACATCTTAACACGACGAATACTCACCACTAACAAAGTCGACATAAATCAGTTTCTCCACGTAATCTTTGAAAGGTCTCAGCATGAAGTTCCTAAAGGGCAAGCACACCGGCACCATGTAATCTGAAGCAATTGGCACTTGATGAATAATTTAAATGAATCGTGATATTGACAAGAACGTACGTACCCACTAAAAAGTCTTGAATCAATCATGTAAAAATAAAGAAGAAGGAAGAAGGAAAGTCTCTTTCTGGGTACAAGCGAGAGAAGTTTAGGTGGTAGAAGAGTGTATGATCTGCAGTGGATAGAGGATAACATGATAACTCTAGATGCAAGCGGGGTGAGCTTAAACACAGGACTCTAACGGCGTAAGTAATTTATGCGCAGCCGTGACCGTGCTGACTTACTCGACGCTAACGGGGTCAGCAGCTTGAGTTGATTTCACTTGCGGTGTGAAAAAATGAGAGCGCGCCCGCTATCCATATGCCCTGATAAATTGCTAAGTACATACCAAAGATTTTGGAACGTGATTTTTCTATATCGAGCTTAATTTGTATCGCAGATATAAAAACAATTATCGTTTCATACTTTAATTTTTTCTACAGCTTGCTTATTTCGTTATAAGAACTTGATCACCGCCGATTCCCGTACAGAGCGCCTCGTGTCTGCGCCCGCCTGTTATTAGGTGAATCTATTTTTGGTGCGACTCATTCATTGACTGTGCGGTTAAGCTAGAATTATTGCTTACTTAAGTTTGTGTGTCGAGAAAAACTTGTCGGTTAAATCTAATTTGTCGCAAACATATTATGATAAGCTTATAAAACTATGTTATTCGTACATAACACCAAAAGTAAAAATTGCCCACTTTATAACGTACGAATTCTAATTCGATTCAACTACATTTCGAAACGTCGCATATTTGGAGATTTAACCTACAATCCTTCACGGTGTTTCTTAAGTGCTACTGTAATATAAACTTAGGATGCATTGAGACATCGACGAGGAAACAATAGTGGCTTTTAATTGTCTGTCCGGAATAAAATCGGTTACTAGTACACGCCTAATTGCTTTTGACGATTATCATATCGTTTACGCAACTTCCTCTGACCTATTTAGTAAGAAACCGCGAAGGATCCTGACTTTATCGTATAAAATAAATCATCATCTCATAATCAATACAAATATTTCCATCGCTTTTTACATATCATTTGTTATCATTAACTTTATTTGATGGAATGACTATCATCGACCTCATGTCGGCAGTCGTACGGCTGAACAGCTCGTACGTCGTGTCGGGAGTACAATGAAATGAATGATACATTTGACACAGATGAGGGAGCGAGGGACGCGTCGCATCGTAACGTTTTAATTGACCGCTCCGAGGTCAAATCGCTTGCGGCCGACAGATCCACTCCTACGATTACTATGCTACTGTTCAAACAATAACTAGTATTCATTACTGTCTATCTAGGAATAATAACATAGAAATAAGGATGTTCCGATTATAAATTAAAATAATTATGGATGCTGGAGGCCCCAGTCGCATTCCGTGAACAGTCAGATTGACATCACAACACGACAACAATTTGCGTAAAAGCTCCGTTGCTTACGTCCAAGCAGCACAATCTAACACATTGTTAGCTCGCATCAACACGCCCAATTGTTATACAAGCATTGTTCCACATTTGAACAACGATTCCCGCGTCACGAGCATTTCGACGAACACCTCCATTGTAGCTAAATGTTTGTTGATGCCCGCGATCCGTGCAGAAACGTTCAAAATCTCGCGAACGCATCGTCAAAACATAACCACGGGAACGAACTTGTTTTCGAACGTAATCGCTAAGAAAAACTGCAAGAAGACCATGAAATAATAAAATAGAATTACTGGGGTACAACATAAACCTGGCTCTAGAGAATTATATTGCACCTTTACCTCTTCTGATCACGTTCAAATGACTACGGCAGTATGCCTACTCCTTTGTGTTGAATGAATATTATTTGATTAGAAGATCAGTAATGTTCAATATTAAAAATAGTAGGGCTTAACTGTCTAAGGCCCTAAACAGTAGTGACTATTGAAATTTTATGCGGGTGTCCACTTTCCTATTAAGAGGGGTCGAAGATGAAACGAATTAGCCCCGACCCCGGCTGATCCCGCTCAATAATTGTCTAACGCCTAGCATTTGTCGTCGAGATTCTGCCGCGGGCTACAATTAATTTGACACGACTTTAATTGCTCTCGACTTGGAGCGATTCAGTTCTTCTTGTTTGAGTAACAATATAAAATTTTAAGTAAGTGAAATCGATAAAACACGACAAAGGTGATGATTTTGTGTGTACGAAATTTCATTATCATCATCCTTATCAGCACACTATACATCCTCACCGAGGGCCTCGGTGGATTCCCTATTATTAGGGGTGACTAGGCCATAGTCAACCACGCTGGCCCATTGCGTGTTGGTACTTGTTGCGTTATAGTCAGTGTACTAAGGTTTATAGGATTAAAATGTATTGTCTATGAGATTTTTTGCAGTACATTGTGGTAGTTACCACAATAATAATAAAATTCTTACGAAAAACTGTACCCATGATTTACAATAATCACAGGATGTGATATAAAAGTTAAATGAAATTATGATTTATTGACCCACAAACAAATGGGTCGAATGTGGCATGATCGGTGTCATTTAAAGTGATGGCTCGACGAATTGGACTTGACAATCGAGTTAGTTGACCCGGGACCGATCGCTACAGACCACTGGGCGACTTATCAATCTGTGGCAATACAGCTACAGTATTAAATTCAAATTCCCACATCGGACAGTCTATATAAGAGCTATAAAGCAAGAATTTATTTTGCTAAGACCTTTCGACCTGACTGTATTATGAGCATTTAACATTTTACCGTAATGGGTAAGAAGTAAACGTTCCCAACTGTATCCACCGATAGATGGTATATCTACATTAAATTTCTTTTTAAAACTAGCCAGTAATTATTTTGTTACATAACATTTCATTAATGATAATAAATATCAAGACTTTGTCTAATTTCTTTCTTTCTTCCCAGAAAAAATAGACAGTATTTTTTCAAGTTGAGATAAAACAAGGATTTCCTTCGTACCAAAATAATCGTATTATGTAAAAAAAATATATGAGACATTGAAATGTGTAAATTTTACGAAATTATAAATAACGAACGCGTGTCAATACTGAAGAAGAAAATCTCACTAAAAATATTATTCTTGTCCACAAATACACAATAAACAATAATAAGGTATACATTATCGAGTGCTTGCAGGGCCAATATGATTCTTCCATTGTACTCCAATAGAGGGCAGCTAGGCGTATTGAAATGTGAGGACAAAGCATTGTCACCGTCTGAATATTCGAAAGGAATATTCCATATTTAATTAAAGATTTATTTATTAAATGTATATTTCATTAGTTTATTATCTTTATAAAGTATTTATAGTACACGAGAAATAAATTATAACCGTACAGTAGGTACTATCTTGCAAGAGTTTTACGTTTTTGTTCAAGTTATATTGTTGTTACTAAATATTTATAACCAGCTATCGTCTTCATCATAAACCTGCCCTTTTCCTCACGAAAGTCTACACAGTATGTACATATATCTGAACACACACCCTTACGTATTCTATTTTACATAATACATCCACACCTTCGGTCTTCCTCTACCTTTGTAGACACATTCCATCTCATTTGTAACCGTGTCTTTGTACGCGTGGTATTAAAAAAGTATTAAATTAGATTATAGTAGCGTTATTGTTATTCCAAACTGTAATCTATTTTCGTATAATGTTATCCATACATTCAGTTTTTCGGCAATACGTGTAAACGTCCATCCATCCAAAGTTTTGTATATGTAATCTTAGTAATAAGCGATCACTCTCGCTCACACCTCGCTCACGCTCAGTCCGGTCACTCATATGAATATGTTTGTCAATTTAACACTAATCTTTTGTTGTAATTTCGAAGTGGTTGTTGGAATCGTCTAGATTAGATTTTTATTAGAGTAAAGTCATAAAATATTTCAAAATTTCATTCCATTTCATGTCCAAAATTCGAAATATGTAAATATGATTGTTAAATATGTAAAAATGATTTACGTATAAATATTAATCGCATTAATATGTAGGTGTTCGTTAGTCAAAATCATTTTATGTTAAATGTATTTTTAAATACTTATTTATTAGAGTGGCACAGCGACCAGAAGCGTCTTGGCCTCTAACAATAAAAATCTCTAACTAACTCGATCTCGCGCCATCGCGACCCATCATGGACTTGCAGCTTACTCAGGTCCTTTTGCACCACGTTAACCGGACTTCGACCAATTGCCCGTCCCAAGTACGCTTAATTTACGCTGCGTCCATCATCATACTTTCTAAATGACCGGGTCAACGGAGCCTATGTGCTTTTCTCCAATACTATTCGACTTGGCCATCGGTTGCTCAATTTCTATGTTCTTCCTTACCCCGCCACATTCCATCGTCATTATTTTTGTATATAACCCCTCTCTGTTGTTAGTTTTGGCATTAGACTTCTTAGTAGTAGATATCCTATGGGATATGCACCCCTTCTAAGAATAAAAACAATAACCGTGTGAAAGTGTTCAAATAATACAAAAAAATCGTGTTAACCCTCTAACAATAGTGCACTTTAGATATACTTCTTCATAATCTCGACTGCCTAATCATTCCCGACCCTTCCCCTCTGACGGTTATTAAAAAATAATGAAAATGTTTACTGGTACTTAACCCTTGATCCGACACTCAGAGACCCCACTAATCTTATCAATTTGTTACATTTTATTAAATGTTGTTACGATTCAAATTTTATTGCGTAATCTATACTATTAAAACAATTATATTTTTTTCTTTGTTATTGAAGATCTCAGTAACAGAGCACAGATTGGAATAAATCTTTTCATAGAAACAAACCTTACACTTACGAAGGTTTAAGACTGTGTATTATCACGCTGTTAAACTTAGGAGGTGAATAAAGTGGACGAAATGTTAAGCTACAAATTCATACGGGTGAAACCAGACGGGGACAGCTAGATTCATAGCAACAATTGAGTATTACATAAAAAGTTATGGTCTAGAATTTTATGTTTAAATTTGTTAAAAAAAAAACACAATCATTGTGTTCAGAATTAACCTGTCATTTAACGAATGAATTTAAGCCGTGTTGCTAGAAAGTGCGTTAAAATGTCTTTTTGTCGTGTAAAAAGTCGTTTGAAACTGTAATTATGCAGCGCGGGGAGTGCGCGACAGTGTCGCGGTAAATGCGACAGCCCTTTGCATACCACGTGACTGACTGAGTGCAACAAGTTAGTTCACTTAGGTGTAGCATTACAATATCACAGGTATAGAGCGGACATAACGAGCACCTCCCTTCAGATATTGCGTTTAGGTATTGTTGAGGATACGGTTTGGTAAAGTCCCGTCTATTTACATATATATTTTTAATAAAATATTAAAGTAAATCGACTGCACATTAACTAGATCAAATTTAACGATATATAAACTATTAAAATTCCACAAAGCACTCGAAACTTACATAGCGCAGGTACGAACTTTGACCGTAAGTTAGCGAAATGGCTCGTCACGGCCTAGCGGGTACTGTGGGAACATCCCCGAGCGAGGGGGTCGTGCGGGGGTCGCGGTGGGCGCGGGGGGAGCGCGGGCGCGAGGGGGCGCACCGGAAACGCCTGTGCCGGATCGTTCCGCGCACCTGTGAGAATGTTTGCTATTTGTACAATGTTCCCTTTGGGCGCAACACGACGCCGAAGAGAGCATCGCCTTGTAACCGCGCGTTAGTTATCTTTTAATTACTCCAGCGCCACCTACGACAATACCGGTTCCGTTCGACTGTTCGACTGTTATCGAAGGACGCTACAGTCGCTGAAAAACGAGCGACTCAATTCGTACACTACTTATTTACATATCTACTTGTGTCTCGATGCAGGTGTCGCTCCGCCGACTGAGCGATGAACGGCGCACCAAACAAATGAACTGTTAAACTGTGACGTAACAATAACTTTGACAAAATGAAAAACAGTGAAGAGTGTTTAGACTGAAGCACGGATTATTATTATAAAAAAGTGTGTGATATTTAAAGTTATTTAAAATTAGTTGTAGTATATTGTGTATAACTCAATTTATGTAACAAAGAGACAGTTGTAAATATAACAGTGATAGAAAACAATAAATCAAAACCGAAGTACCATTAGTGAAGCTGGTACCGGCTTACTTCTTGGTGTGTAAAGGCCGCACAACTCCTCGTCGCGGCGACGGTGGACCGCAGGCATGGGAATCAAGGTCATGATGAAAGCTTTCAATAAGCCAAAGGGTAAGTCTATACAAACACAAAAAAAAAACAAAATAAACAGCTCAACTGAAAATTCATAGCTTCATTAACACAAAGAATGTAATTTTTTTATAAATGAACATCTTTATTTTAAAATAAGTTGCATAAATACTACTTGTAAAACGGCTTAACTCACATGTAAATCGGTGTCGGTACCGACTAGTTTCGAGCCCCCAATGGGCTCTTGTTTTATAAGTAGTATAGTGAAATGTCTCACGAAAGTTTTAATACTTTAAGTTGCATATATACAGCAATTATAAGTAATTTATCATAATGATCCATTGCTTTTTAATGAAATTATTGAACTTCGTTGTGAAGTTAAAAACTTCAACGCATCTGAGGTTTCTCTGGTATTGCGGATGTCCTCGAGCGTTATAGTCACCTTGTGATCCCGACAGCTTGCCTCCATCTCTTATCCAAAAACATAGTATACAGTGTATCTATTATATGAATCATGTTTATATTAAAATTAAATCTTTATACAAATATAACTAAATATTGTGACAGACAAGTTTTTCTGTTTTGTCCGTCTCCTTTTGCTTGATAGATGAATTCAAATAAGAATCTGAAATGCAATTATTTGCCATTAATCAAAGTCAACCTTCATAGCTCGTTCAGCTAGTGTAAAATTTGCAACAGCATTTGTCGGTTGTGAAAAATCGCATGTATCATCGCGAGTGACGCAAGGCTCTCGGTTTCGCGTGCACTTGCCCTCGATGTGAAGTCGGCGTGACGTTGGAAAAATATGAAAACGTTAGTCTTCTGATGCGTGTCATTTTGTTGAAGACGCCTCGTATATAATAGAGATGTTAGGGACGTTTGTCTTCGATACCGAAAGGTCTGAAGTTCTTAACACTTTCGTTACATCCCTCTTATACAGTATCACAACTTGGATCTTTAATTGTGTCATAGATTTGTCAACTATTATACTAAATTCCTTTTTGTAATGCTCAACTCACTTTACCTCTTATTTAAACTCACTTAAAGTAATGCGTTCTTTATATAAAAATTCTTTCGTTACAAGAATTCAAGTTCCAATGCTCTTTATATTAGCTTGATATATTTTTGTAATATGTTGAACCCAGGATTTAATTTTTAAATACGAGAAGGGCAAACGAGCGTCGAAATCATAAGGGGATCGATGACGCTCAGACATCCGCAATACTGGAGGTGCAGATGCGTTGCCGGTCTGAGAAATAAATTACGAAATATTTGATTTTTCGTTGATGTTGGTTGTTCTCTGGTGACCTTTGAACATTTGCGTGTGACTTGTGTACGGTAGCGTGCAACGAGATTAGGACAATTTAGTTTTTGTCAATCAACCGTTGAATTAGCCAAGTAATATTACGTCGAAAAGATGAGACGGTTCTGTGAGTCCACCTGTTTGGTAAGATCGCGTGTTCGCTGCTTACGCTTTCACACGAGGGTAGAATAACGACAAGACAGTACTGCTATAGTTCAAACGTATATTGTGAAGACAGTTCTGCTTTGTTTCAATGTTTTGCCTTCGTGTGAAACTGGCATTAGGGCGAGCGTTGTGCAACGCCGGTTATTACCGTAATTATGATACTCGCGCTGCTCTGATGATCTTGAAAGTGAAGACCTTGCTTTGCCATACACTGCTACTGATGTTATTGTTCGTCAACATTGTTTGTTGACAACAACACAACAACGTAACATAGCGAAGGAAGAACCCTGTACAAAACTTCGACATAGATAGAGTAACCAGTTACTTACCTTTTGAACAAGAAGAATTGTATTGAAGAATTGACTTGACATGGTAATCAGACGTATAAGTTGTGATCCAGACTAAATGAAACATAGTAACTAAAACCCGTCAGCAGTTGCGGATTTGGAGTGTAGTTGTGGACAATAACGCGTCAATTGAAGGATATAACAAAGAAGGCAGCGGTACTAGATACGGCGGCTAATAACCGAGCGCAGGCCGGGCGGCGGGGGCGCGGGCGCAGGCGCGGGGGCGGCCATTCACGCCGCTGATTGGCCCATACTATTAACTGATCGAAATTTAAATACTTCCTTTTTTGATCCTGCAGGAGGAGGAGATCCTATTTTATATCAACA
>JAODUI010000009.1:3022364-3046785 GCA_027563995.1 Papilio gigon | reverse complement strand
TAAGATAAATCCGTTCAGCCGTTCTCGAGTTTTAGCGAGACTAACGAACAGCAATTCATTTTTATATAAATAGATTAGTAAGAGTAGATTAGTATGATTAAGGGTAGGATCGTGGTCAAGCGTTAGTTTAGAATTCATAAAAAAAGCGTAAGTTTTTTATAATCACATTTTTTTTTAACAAAAAATAAACTGTTTTTGTTTTTGTATTGTTAATGACAATGTATCAATAACTTATTTTTAAATTTAACTAACTATAAATCTTGTTATAGCGAATTCATTTCACCTTGTAAAATTTCATAACCATTATACGCTGAGCTCTATCATCTGCAGGGATTAACAATTAATGCGCCCTTACTTGTGGGGGCTCCTTTATTAACCACTAAAACCATAGTAAAGTTCAGCTTATATTGGATTATCTCAGGTCAGCATAATTGAATTAGAATTAAATTATCCAGTAGTTTAGAGCTTTATGTTACTACGGATTGGATTTGAACGAATGACGAAAGAACGAATGAGTGAATGACGCGCGTGTCACGTGTTCTTTTAGATTTCATCTCATTCCACGAGCAATATCGGTAAACAAAGTTATTTTGTATACTGATTATGACATTTGTGAATTAAAAATTATTGTAACTAAGTTGGTACCCTGTACGTTCGAGTACTATTGATTTTTATAAAAATTTAATATGATATTCTGAGAGAGCAAAAAAAAAACGTTTTAATAAAGAAAATATTATAATACTGTTCAGTTGTACACAGGGTAACAATGGAAAAAAAAAATTCTTCACTCTGCAAAAATTTCTTATTTATTTATTTATTTATTAAGATAAGCCTACAGCATACATATAAGAAAGCTATTAAAAAAATCACAATTACAATACAGATCAATATATATATATATTAGTATATATATGTCAATGCATATATATATGCCAATTACTAAATTCTTATAAATAAAATAGGAAACAATTACCCTTCTGTTAGTCGAATAAAAATCTTATACTACGCTAATAAATAAAAGCAATGTACTTTAAACTTAAAAATTTATTATTAACCGAAATGTATAGCCGCGAAACTTTTAACTGCTGCGTGTATTGTTTTATGAAACTTCACGAAGCCGTATCGAAGTTAGCAACTTCGAAGTTACGGGAAACAAATAATCATAATTACGCAAATGTAGTATAGTCAAGAGCAATGAAAACGAGTCACATAAGGGCTTAAAAAACCTAAACATCGTGGAAACTAAAAAAAATTTTTTATGAATTCTAAACTAACGCTTGACCATGATCCCACCCGATGCCAAATCATGATGTGGTCAAAATATGGTACGTGCTAGTTTAGTAAGTGCCTGTTCTCTCTACTCTTGAAGGCACCCAAATCGTACTTGGACGGAAACACTAACGCTGGCAACTTATTCCACTCCTTTTCTGTATGCACAAATTTGTTTGTTGGATGTTAACTTAATCAAATGAACGGTGTTTAATAGACAATATAATGTCCCTTAAATCAAAGTAATGAAATATATTGGTCACCGTATTTTATTTATTAAAAATAACATGAAGAAAAAAAAAACTGCTGATCTGGCCTTAAAACAAATCAAGGAAATATGACTTTTTGTACAACAATATGATTACTATCAATATGGTTTATAGACCAACTTAAAAACAGATAAGAAGAAAAACTCAAGTGCAGTAATTTTGTAGTTACATCTTCAAAAGTCTCCCTTTTTCAAATTTGATTTTTTATCTCATAACCTTACAATAACTAAATGTAAATACCTTAATTGAAGGGGCTTTAGACACCGTTTATATTATAAAACTAGCATTCTTAGTTCTAGATCTATTTATTCTAGAATTATAGATCCCCGGATTCATTGCTCTTCATTGTTCTTTAAGTTTAAACTTTTCATTTATGTTTACTGATTTCTACTGACATGGACGGATAGGAGTCCGGGATTGAATCTTACATGTCTCGTAAACACTGTGCATGTGTAGCATTTTCCTGTCCTCAAAGAAATGGTTAAGGTAACCCTGCCTGTCTAATAACAACCGTATTGTTACTGCTTCGAATGTGAACTATAATTTATAAACCAACACGTCCTCTTTGGAAAAATAGATACGTGTGTCAATATAAATGTCAGGTGGTATCCCGCAGTAACGTACAAATCGCTTTACGCGACGATTTGTTCGCTAAATGATAACACAAAGGTTGAATTCGGATTTAACACGACCGCAATGCGGTGCTGCTTACCGACTGGTTTACGGAGTAATTTGCATCGAAAGTGAACATTTATTAAGCAAGGTTTTATTGGAAATCTATTATATTTTAAACAAGAATTACTTGAATCAAACAATATACTAAAGAATGGACCTTACACAACTCACTATCATAACACGTACAGGCTATAAGCTGTGGTATTCTGTGCCAATTTGATATTCGACATTTTGGCGCTGATAGTCGCAGGGAATAGCGGTGGTGAGAACTGGAACTAATAATCGAAAATCTATTTTCAACTTCAATAGACAAATCTATTGAGACCAGTTAATCATTGTGATGATATCAATTTGTCGTGGTACTGGAACAGTTCTCAATTGTTCTACATTCATACATTACAATAACGTATCAACGACACTTTACTATTTTTATTAAAAGAAGGTTCTGAACCTGTATGAATATACAATTCAAAAATAGACTGAAGTTTACATTTACATAACTTTAAATTTATTTAATTATAGTCCAAGCTTATTACGTTTTTTCTTTGTTGTTATAACGCGCTCTCGAATTTACGAGTCAAACATAATAAACAATGAAGTTGTCTTTTAAAATACTAAAACAAATAAAGATGCCGCTTTCCCATTTAATGCTTTCCGTTTTATTGTTCACAAAGAAATTTCTACAAACTACGCAACATTTTATGATCTCTAAAAAGCTCTATTGTTGCGGTCAAAGGTATCTTACAACTATGTTACTAAAGCTTTACAAAGTAACAAAGCTACGAGATAATAAACCTTCTGTTGTATACTAATGTTAATTAAATAAATAAATATTTACTTTATTCTATTATTTGTACATATACAAGAAACTAGATTAAATGTGGAACTACAAAGGGTTAAAGAAAGTATGGATGGATTGATGTGCAAGAAAGGAGTGAATTTAAATATGACATCTGATGTATGGAGAGTATTGATATCCCCATAGACATCCGCAACACAAGAGGAACCACAGATGCGTTCCGGTCTTTAAGTAAGAGGTACGCACGCTTCTTTAAGGGTCCCAAGTCGTACTGGTTTAAATATACAGCCAAGGTCAAACCATTCAACAACGCGGTTGTGCTTTGCAGGAAGTTGAAAACCGCACGGTTGATGGTTTCCAGCCATCTCGACTTAAATTTCTAGAACACTGTAGAAATTATTTAACGGAACTTTGTAAAGTTCGTATTTTGAATTCTCTTCAGACGTATGAGTTAACTTTGAACTTTAATTTAGAACTGAAATTAAACATTATAAATGCTTCCATATTAAAGTTGAAATTGTCTCGTAAAATTCATACATTTCCACTAAAGAAAAATACTTTAAGTAACTTTTGGATAATTTTTTCATTAAATTATATTGTACAGACAAATAAAGGTGATTCACAATTTGCTATAATCCGTTCTGCTATATTGGTCTCTGGAGAACATATATCTTTCAAGCTGTCAAGTGTTACTTTGTACATTTGTTTTATTGGATATCCAGAAAGCAGTAATACGAATAAAAACCTTAACTATATTCTCATAGTTACTATTTTCCTATATCCTTCCAATAATAACACAATAATTGTTTACAGCGGTCACGGCCGCTTGTTGATTGGCGACTAGGATAATTAGCAAAAGCGCCATCTAGCGGCGTAATAGGTTAACATATAGTAAAAAGTTTCACGTCTGCTTAAAACTAGTCAACTAACGGAAATTCGATAGTAACAAATAGAGTAATCTGGATTATTAATAGTTATGTACACTTAGAGTTAATAGGCATTTATTTAACTAGCACGTACCTTTCGACCACATTATCGCTTGGCATCAGGTGAGATCGTGGTCAAGTGTCAATTTAGTTATTTAAAAAAAATCTAAAATGGCGGCCACGGACAGGTCGACGCAGCGTTGGTAGGCCTCCCGTACGATGGACCGATAACTTGGTCAAGGTTGCGGGAGTGTAATGGATGCGGGCGGCGCAGGACCGGTCATCGTGGCAGTCGATGGGGGAGACCTACGTCCAGCAGTGGACTACACTAGGCTGATAATGATGATGATGATGATGAAAAAAAATCTATTAACTTGAACTGTATCTTCACGTCCATACATTCGCATAATTTCCTTATAAAGAGGTACAAAGTACACTTAACATATTAATATAAAAATTCTTGCGTTACTTCCTACCGTTGGAAAATGTATTAGATAACTTCTAAGAAATTAATTATACGAGTATTAGAAACACTGATAAATCGTCCCAAAACACATTAGTAAACTTGCGTACGTTTGTTTTGCTAATTGGATAATTACTGAAAGCTTGTTTTGTATAATGTCAACGTCACTTGTACCTACGGTACATTATTCTTATTTGCAATGCCATTACACGTAATTGGGGAGGCTCTGACATACTGTTGTCATTAAAAATGATTTATGAATCCAAAAGAATGACAATATTTCATCAGTTTTTCTGTCTTCCATTTAAGTTACCATAAGCCGACGACTTAGTGCGGACTGCAGGAAATCGTTGGATGCGGAAGGCGGAGGACCGCATACTGTGGAAGGCATTGGGAAAGGCCTATGTCCAACAGTGGGCAGACAATGGCTGTTGATGATGATGATGATGATGATGATGATGAAACGTGTCACCGTCGTTTGAACGGTTAAAAGCGATACAATTAAAAAAAATCTTAAATCTCACGAAACTTATGTTTCATATTAAAATTTTGCAATGTTTAATAATATTGTAGTATTTAATTTAAACAAAAGCTTAGATGTATTACGGAATACAAATTTAGATTTCCATCAAAAATCATCACAAATCTGAACATATCACGTCATTGAAATGATATCACTAGAAAGAGGACAGACTGTATCTGCGTCAATCGTTAGATCGAAAACCGCTTGAAAAATGATCAAGTAAATGATATTAATGATTCGATTCATTAATTCAAATATTTAATCCTTAATCATGACAGACCTCAACACACGAGTGTTCCACCCAGATTAAACAGACGGATGGTCCCCATCGGAAGCGGCACGACAATATAACCGAAATCACTCAGCTCTAATTACTGTAATTAAAGTAACGGAAACCGCTTTACAGCATCATTTTGTTTTTTTTTATTTCATCTCAGTTTTTCGATACACATAAATAAAAGTGAACGCGAATTCAACACTTCCTCTAACAAACAGCTGTACTATTCGCTAACGACATAAAATTGACACATGATGAATGAAATATTCAATTTAATCCAAGAAATACAAGATTTTTATCTTAAAGTAGCATCATAGGGATATAAATAATGCAATTAGAACGCCAGATGTAATGTCATAAATCATTATTCATTGAAGTAATTACACATTCTTGTATACGTAAGTTAAAATCAAACAACTGAACGATGCAACACTTCATCTTAAATGCAAAACAATATACGATATCAGCGAGCGTACCTCAAAGGCCGGCAACGCACCTGTGGTTCCTCTAGTATTGCAGATGTCAGTGGACGACGATGATCGCTCTTCTGATCGCGCCGCTCGTTCTCGTATAAAAAAAACTTAATGAAGAGCTGACTGACGTAAAAAGAAACATACAATGAACCTCAAAAAGACTGCAAATCTCTCAAAACTCAGTGTCGATTACTAAATTCAATTTATAAAAAAACATTTCTCCTCTCAATTATTTGTCCCTTCTCTACCAATTCTGGTTCTATACATATTGTTAATTTTATCTAACATTCTAAAGATTAAGTACTTACTTATTTTATTTAGCTAGATTAGTTTCGAATTAGTCTAGTTTTTAAATTAAAAACGTCTGATGAAATTGTTGAGTGTACAATATAGGGCTTGGGTAGCATCCTTGTGGCACTCCTTACAGGAATCGTATTACTTTGTCTGGTATCATTGTTATTATGTTGGTTGCTTATAAATCGGATTGAAATGATCGGCCGTAAGCTGCAACAGTGATCGTGATTCAGATGCACCTGTGCGGGATGTAGCAAGTAAATCACAGCGTCGGTTCGCAATTAATGTGCTCGCAGCCACCGCTGCGGAATCAACGGACACCTGATACACTATACTTATACTGCCATTTTTTTATCTTCAATAATAATATTACTATGTTCTTAGCCTTGTTATTATTAGAAAAACTCGGTAGCTAAAAGACTTGACTTGATATTGGTATTCGAATTCAAGAAACAATTTGCTATTTTTTTTAGTTTATCAGCTAATCTACTTTGATAGTAATGCTACAAAAGCTAACTATTGTCGTATTTATTTTTCTATTTTTTTAAACGTGACGAATAAAAATTGTTCGAAATTCAAATCATTTTGAGTCTAACTGGCCAGATACGTGTTCTCGTCACAATAGAATTCAAAAAATAATTATTCTTTTTTCATATTACATTTAAAATATAAAAGCAAAATAATCACGGGCAAAACTTCACAAGAGTTTTTCTTCGTAAATGCAAAGGCATACTATATTGTCTTTAAATCCGAATAAAGTAAAAAAAAAACAATTGTTATTTAAATGATACAGCAAGGTTCAACTAGAGCTGATCGCGCGGGGCAGCGACCGTGGGAGACGAGCTCAAATCTCCGCATCTCAGAACTGGTCGGCAGGTGTGCAAGCCGCGCACACACACACCGCCCACGCACACACGCGCCGCAAACCTGACGCACTTATGAATGGACCCTACGCACACATACACACTCGAATACACGTACGCAATCTCACTTGTTTATCTCTGATTTATATTATTCGAAGGCATCGAGCCTCGGAAAGAAATCAGCTATTAATTTGTTCTTCGGCGCTCGGTAAATATAAGTATAGTCGAGAAAGATGTTAGTCTGATCGATAAAGATCTGGTACGATTTGGATGGTCCCCGATTAGATAGCGGACCAACTTCCGAATTGTATCGACGCGCTGGTACTGGTACCAGATTTATACATCTCGCCACATCATTAACTTTAAAATGTTATTTATCACATTCTTATATACATCAGATAACATGTATCTAGGAAATCATTTCTAATATATTCATTGTTTTTATTGCACTTTAATTTGAGCATCTCATTAAAAAAAAGGGTAAAAACGGAGAGTTTTTTTAAGACGTATAATTTAGTTCATTAAAAAACTTTACAAATGTTTACGTATGTAAATGACTTAATAAGACCCAAACTAAGTTATTGTTTGGACTTATATTCACACGTAACTTAAGTTCATTTTGAATTGAATTTATTTCTTAAAACAATATTGAAACGCTTCAACATTTGTACAAGACTATAAACTATTATTTATTTATACTTTTCATATATTTAGATGTAACAGTTGCATAATAGCTAACACTGTAAGTTAACATAACTCGTTATTGTTACAGACATCCCATCGCAGGTGCCGCCGCTCACGCCCGGCACCAACAAGAAGATGGCCGAGGCGCTGAAGGCCACCTTCGCCTCCTGGGAGAAGGAGCAGCTGCGCCTCGGCGTGCCCAAAGGTCAGTAACACATTAAACTCATTTGAAAGCCATGAAAACCAAATCGCTATAACGTCGAGTAAAAACGTAACTAAAGTCTTCAACGATTGTTGCAATTCTTGTCAGTTTGTCTGTGACTTTGTGCATACTAATCTTATAGATGATATATAGATGTTTACACTTAAATATTCTGCTAAGCTTCACTCACATTTTAGTGTTTATTTAATACTAATAAGTTCATAAATAAAAAAAACTGTTAGAGTAAAATCTAGTTGTCTATTTGTAAACTTGGAAAAGTATAGTTTAAGATTAAGTGTGTGCACCATAAAATGTAATTGCATAATCTTGTTTTGTCTCGTACTAAACTCTTGGCTCGCAGCACCAACAATCTTCCAAGGGGTTATTGAAATTCACATTTCCTTAGTTTATAGTTTACTTAAATAAATGTCATAAAATGTTTACGCCTATATAATAATCATTTTCATCTTACATTAAACAATTATATTAAACGTCCCGCCTCTCGGTAGGCGCAATAAAACACGGTTACTTTAATTACCATTAAAAGTTACCACTACAATCGGTTATTCCATGGTATTATAGCGGCTGCATTATGACGTAAAATTATGGCTCCATCTTATATTTCCATCATCCTAATCTTCTTGGTATTAAGAGAATGTTTTACGGGTACATTGTGGGATAGCTACCCGCGTAAACTTCGTTCCATTACATTTCGTCCGTTCGCCGGCAGACTTTACGAGGAACAAACCGCAATGAATGCGCACAAGTATAATTAAAAACGTTAGAACACGCCGCTTCTGTAATGAGTACAAATTCATATTACATTTTTATGTTCTTTCTTCTTCAAACAAATCTATTTTTACGTCATAATACTCGAGAATTAATGTAACAACTTGCCCTTCGACTATTACGTCCCTTATATAAATGTACATTTTATTTATTTATTGAAAACAAACAAGTATATGTATATTGGATACGGAAAGCGGGCACTACGTACTGTGCAAGGCATTGGGAAAAGCTTGGCTGATGATGATGATAAATAGAACATTGTAACGGATGGATACTTCTTAATATGAAACCCAACAACAGCTAAACAGATCTGGATGTAATTTGGCATACAGTCTGACAGCACATGACATAGGTTACTTACTAAGTTGGTTTTTATTTCCGTGTCGTTGGCAACGGTTTTGAAATGATTTTGGACGTGTACATCATGTTTCTATTCACTTGATACACGACCACATCGGTTAACTCAAAAAGAAAATATTTATTTTTATTAACACAGGCGGTAAAATATTAACAAATCTTACTGCATTCAATATACAGTAACACAGCAAACACAAAAGCTATCCGACCACAGGCGTAAAGACATGATGATTTTTAAAAAAATAAATAAATTGAATGAAACAAGTGACTGAAATTTGTGTAAACTAGAAAAACTACAAGAGACGTACAAGATACGACAGTACAAACTTAATTTGCATATGGTAATTCGACGGACTGACGGCCAAGGCGGCACGCCGCCGTCTATGTTGGTGGCAACCGACGATACCGCGGCATCATTTATTTCATCCAACTAACATTCGATGTTGCTCTTATTATGCTATTATAATGTTTTCGTTTTAATTTCCTTGTATCAAATATCATCCTGTACATCGGATTTGAAACGAATAGCAAAATAGTTACGGTTACAGACCATCTATCCAGCTATCGTAAATTCAAATCCCGCCATTCGACTACTGTCGTGAACTATATCCTAATACAAGCTTTATCAAGCTCACCTAGAATGGTTAAAAGAAATATTAGTAAAATAACAAAAATCTACTAATATTTTATTATGAAGCTCAAAAGTCTATCAGGGTCATCAGCATCAAAGCTAAGGAACAATTCTAGTATATGCATATGTTTGTAGTTCTTGACGCGGACAGGTGGCGGGTTCGATGCCCGTGATCGACGGAAGTGCGTGCGTCTGCGGCGCGTCTATTCGCGCTTCCGGTGCGCACGCGCATCTAACAAGCGCGCAGGATATGGCGCTAGTAAATCATTTACCCATGCAATACTATTTTAGTGCCATTACGTTCGTTATTTAAAAGAAGCCATCCTAATAATGATCACGTCTAAATGTTCATTATAAAACAGAAATATTAGAAATCAGTATTCTGTGATATGAGAAGAAAGCATACGAGTTGCGGGAAGACTAAGGTGGTCGTCGACGCCCATGGACATCCGCAACATGAGAGAAGATGCGTTGCCGACCTTTGAGGAAGAGATAAGCTCGCTTCTTTAAGGACCCTAAGTCGTACTGGTTTGGTAATAATGCTATTAAATCCAACTACCGCATTATGTTACCTTAGATCCCAATCTCGGAGTAGTAAGGTTCGCCATTGACGGATACGTCAAGGAGAAACGTCATCACCATCATCTGTGATAAGTGTATTGAGATGAAGGATCTGAAATCAAGGCAGCTTCGTGTATAATGTGCCGTTTTCTATTCTACATGTTACCTTTAGAGTTAACTTACAAGTCAACTATCTCCTTAAATAAATAAATGTTGAAAGAAAAAAAAATCTTCAAAGTTTAAGGGGAAATAAAAACAACGAAATCGTAAAGAATTAGTCAGTGACTATTTATTGAGGACATTTTCACGAATCAGATAAGTGAAAATAGCTAGAATAATGAACGTGTTTCGCCTTTTTATCGACACAATAGTAACATAAAGGGTTCGTTGTTAACTAGTGTTGTAAAGTACAAGTCCTTATCGATGTTTTCTCGTTTATATGCCGAGTTTAATTGGCGTCGTGGAAAGTTGCCGCGTTTAGTCACTGCAGCCGCGGGCAGTATCCTAGTATTTCAACTTACATATGTATTAGAGAAAGCTAGCTATATACCGTTCCAAAATAAATAAATATATTTTGAATTATCTTAATGATATATACAGATATGTTGACAATTGTTGTAATTAAAAACGCAAGACAGAATATGTATGCGAAAATGTTTAAAATTAAACAGAAATATATTGAAAATTAACACAAAACAATGGATACTAACAAAAGTGGTAAAAGGAAGTGTAGCTTCAAAAATCATACAAATAAGTTATTTTCATTTACGCAGCACGCACCTATTGACCCCAGCAAGAATAGAGTCAAAAATTTAGATCGATCTCTCTCTTTGTCGGATGGCTTGTATAGGAAAAACTGGCACAAGTGTATGAGTTACAAACTTCGTTTAGCTGACCGTGTGAACGGTTCAGACGCTAAGTACGGCCTCTTGTATACGTCACCTGTAATACCAACATTTAATCTTCAGTAACGGAACATCAGCACACGGCGGTTTCATACCGCAGATATCATAGCGCGGGCACATCCTCGTGCACTCGGCCCGTGACACAATCTAATCTAATTGAAGAATTACTCGAGTAATTTTGCAATATTCTCATATGAGATCATTATGTCACGTCGAATGAGATTGCAAATTATCTTTTAATTCGACATCAGCCTTACGAATACGAATGTTAGAGGCACTATCGCAATAACACTAATTTACAATTCCTCAAGATGTGTGGATAATATCGATATAAAGATATATACGACGAATAAAATTAGTAATATATGTTAACTGATATTTAAGATATTTAATAATAATACAGATTTTTAAAAGTGTAAATGTAATGAAAATGAACACACAAGAGAGACAGATAGAAAAATATAATTCAAATTTAAAAATAAAAAACTTCTTTCTTTTTCTTTAACGGCCTTTTTTGGCGCGCCCATCGAAACTCCTTGGACAGTATAGGTTTGTTATTAATAGGTATTAATGAGCACTAGTGAGACATTGATATGGACTTGAATTAGAAACGCTCGTAAACATCGCGGACAGCATAAATAAATGACAATCAGTGACATTATGCTAAACTCTAGTCCACATCAAACGATCAGATCAATAATTCATCGGATACACTATACTAGAAGTATTTGCTTTACAATATAAACATACTTTGTAATTTTCCAAGAATTGAATAAAAATTGAATAAAAAAATGGGAATTTTACACATGTCCTTGGGAGTCAACCGGCCCTTTTCCCTACGGAGGGTTGGTACAGTATGTACTCCATACATCTCTGTCAGCCGTCATATCTGAACTCACTCACTTTTTCATACAATCCATCAACCACATCCACATTCAAGATCACTTTATTTATATGCTTAAAATATCTTCGCTTGACTTGTCAACATAACATTTTACTTCTCAATTTATCCATCACAGGTTAGTATATATAAACAGGTACATAATTGTCTGTGTGTGTAATTGCACATTACAAAGAACGTATTCTTTAATTTAAAAAAAAGTAAAACACCAAAAAAGGTGCCACAGAGAACATGAATACTAGACTCACGTTAATATATGTGTTTCTAATCATCACAAAACATTCAACATATAAAAATAAATAATGTAGTGCAGTTGCCGTTGCCTGTCTATTAACCTCTTGAATCGAACGTAAAACGAATATCAACTCTTCACAATGACGATTTGATAATACTGGAGGAACATGAACTGTTATCTAGAAATCGGTTGTTAATGGAATTGGTCTATCAGTGATACGACATACTACTTTATACATACAGACTTATATCTCTTTTAAGATCTCTTAAAAGATGTAACCCTTTTCGTTGAACATTCGTGCATCACCTCATAAATACAATGTACTCGAAAACGGTTCAATTTAATCGTTTATTCAAATCCAATTCGATTGTAATTTTATACTATCAAATGAACTAAGAATAAATTTGAAAAAGAGAGTTTTTTTTTTAATTACAAATAAATGAGCCTGTTTTCTATGTGTTTATCGGACTAGATAATTTTTATTGACGTTAGAGACATAACAATAAAATTCAACTTAAATTAACGATAGTGGGTTTTATAGGATTTTGATGTCAACCTGTCACTAAAGATAAGTTCACTGAACAAAACTTGCAATACTGAATAACAATATTTTTATAATTAACATTAAATTACAATATATCCACCTTAGTTTTTAAGTTGTAAATTAAAGCAATGTTGGTAGGTCACCCGCGAGATGGACAAGTTGTGGTCAAGTTTAGAGCAGTGTCTTGAATGAGGACTGTTGTGCCGATATCAAGAGGAGGCCTCCGATCTGTTATGGGCAATATGAGGCTAACATGATGATATTCAAGTTAAAGACTACCACACCTACTTTAGGATCACAAAAATATGTAAACTTTTTGGTTATTTTTTATCTATGGCAATTTTTTTGTATCATTTCGCATAGAACATTGTCGAAGTGAAAGTCTAATCAATTTGACCATCACTTTATGTGTTCCTGGTACTATAGTCCAGAAGCATATTATATTACATTGGACTTGTTTATAGCGAGCGTGAAAGCCTTAAGTTTACTGCTTTAAACAGATTAAAAATCAATCAGATCAAGATAAAGAAGCGGGAGCTAAAAAATTTTATGCCTCGACTTACCTGCTACTGTTACGCTCCGCGTCTCCATAATCATATGCGACACGATATTATCTTAAAAGATATAGGAAATTTATGTCTCTTACATTTCGTTTTTATAGTGTACCATGAGATGAGCGTTTCATTTTTTTTTCGAGATTTGTTCCCGGAATTTTGGAATACATTACTTGACTGGACACATTATTCATATTGATATACCGAGATTACGTCTTTATTGAAATACTATATTAATACTATAATTTAAAAAAACTTTGTTACCAAATTTAATATAATTTTTATTCTTAATATAATCTATTCAGCTTATTTTTATGTACAATAAAAACTAAAACATGAATTTGTACCGAGACAAAATTAGACCGGGGTCACAGTCCCAGCCTTAACAAGTGAAACCGTTACTTCAAACACGCGATTAGTAATAGCAGGTGTCAATTTAATAGCACAAGGTGAATAAATACATACATTATGCGAAATACATAATTAAATTTAGCTTTTACAAATTATTCTTAGACGTTGCACTATCTAAAATACGAAAAAGTGAATCTTAGATTCCTCTAGTATTACACATGTCCATATATGTCTGTGATCAGCGTTATGACGCCGCTGCTCGCTCGCTTAAAAATAAAAATTAAAAGTTCGCTATGAATGCAACAAATCCAGACTAGCTGAAATTACAAGAATATGTTAAATTTTAAATTATGGAAACCATTCTTATAATATAATACTAATACATACAAAATTACTGTTCTATAATTGTTTTTCTCTTTATAAAATCTGTCGAATGAGTACATTAACAAGATGGTGATGGATGACATTGAATGTATGACTATAAAGGTAAAGAAATACAGAAAAAGGTGTGGATGGATTGTGTGAAAGATTTACGTAATTGTGTGAGTTCAGATATGACGGCTGAGAGAGATGTATGAAAGAGTACATATTGAGGCGATGGCACGTCGGGAAATGTGCAGGTTGATAAATATCGTGCCGTTCGAATCAATGCGCACGGTGTCCCGCGCCACGCGCCGCTCCGACCGCGGACATTACCCGCCGTGTCCCGCGGCCTCCGACTGAAAGCTGTAATTAAACTAATTATTTATTATTAGCTCCTCTCTTGGACGCTTTTTCGCTCAAGGAAAAACTTAAGTTCCGATCAATTTGCAGGCACCGAGCAATTTGTAGCCACACACCACTGTGCCTATAGTCGGATTACCGGTCAAGCGTCGTAGGTTTGAATGCCACTATCCCACTATTTTCGTGAACTAAATCCTAACACAAGCTTTTTAAGATTACCAGAAGTTTTTACAAGAAATGTTAGTGAACAAACTAAAATCTACAAATGTTACATTAACAAAAATCTAACCTTATATTCCTAAATTAAACTATTAAAACTTTTCTGAGACATTTCACTATACTACTTACAAAACGGCTTAACTCACGTGTAAATCGGTGTCGGTACCGACTAGTTTCGAGCCCATCGCGGGCACTGCTTAAGGGTGAGTGGGTTTGGTACTATAGCGCGTTCGCGTCCCGTCACTCACTTATATCCTGGCCATAAAATTGATGCGTAAATGAAAAATAAAAAAGTGAAACAAAATTAAGAAACTACAGTTTCCTCTTGCCCATTTGTACAACAAAAGTTCTGACAAATAAAAAATGTTTATTCTATCTGAACATCCTGAAATATGTTTCCGATAAATTGATCGAATCGGAAATTGTAGAAGAGACAGCCGATGGAACTTCCTCCGCGGACACGGAAGGAAAATAAACAGTACATCCGATTTGATACATTTTTTTTACTTCTAATAGCGCGACTCATAAAATCTTCTCTTCCAAAAAGGACACATCCTGTAGATATAGAAACTCTATAAACATAAACCATTTGCAGTCCATTGTTCGAAATTAGAACGTTTTTTATTCATAAATAATAAAAAAATAAATCGTGATCCAAAAAGTATTTACTGACCTTCTCCTAAACATTATAGCTATAAAATCATCCTGTATGGGAGTATAAGGGATAAAACGTTAGATGTATTTCAAAATGTTTACGGTACATACTATGGCAAAAAGCAAAATATTACCTAAAACGCGTTTTTAATTCCTCTACAATGTTTTAAAATATAAGAGAAATATGCAACTTCAAACAATCATGGCACACTTAAAGGTCATTACAAAAAAAGAAAACATTTCAACGTGTGTAAACTAGGAGATGCCGGAGTGGCGGTGGACCGGACATAACTTAAAAGAGTGTTCAACGGAGCTTCGTAAACGGGATATAGAAGAAAAACAATCAACACGTCCGACACAATTGTAATGAGCGATGTACTTACGATTAGAAACCACTTTTTATCGAGTCCGTAGGGAGGCAAGGTCGGGGAGCTTCCGCTCGGCGTGAGGCAAGTTCCGGTGTTGGGAAACATCGGACTAATTGTTCGTGTTGCATCACGTTTTATCGCTTCTAAGGATTCCAATCGTTTGAAATAGGGCTCGAGGTTTATAAACCACGATCGACGTGTTTGTGCCATTGATTGTTTGGGAAATGAGTCGCGGTTGCGGGAATTACAGCGTAGATTGATGTACAAATGGGGCTGTTTATAAAGTAACTTAGCAATTTACTGTATTAAGAAAATATGTGCAGTACTTTTTTTTTTAATTTAACTTACAATCCTACTTTAAGAAGAGAAGAAATCCTTGTTTTTGCATTCTTACCTATTACTATATATTGGATATTCAAAAGTTGCTTTTATGAATGGATAAATGCACGAATATAGTACGTGGTCTGGAAGAATATGGGCTATTAGGTTTTTTTTTATTCCTCGCGGATGGATGCATTAATGTGTCAATTTATTTGGTGTTTAACTGTTCAATTATGTTGCAGACCCTCGTCAATGGAGCGAGGCGGCCGTGGCGGCGTGGCTGCGCTGGGCGGCGCGCGAGTTTTCGCTAGAGGGCGTCGCGCTGCAACAGTTTGCGCGAGCGCAGGGGAAGGACATCTGTGCTATGGGACGGGACGAGTTCGTAGCTCGCGCACCGGCGTTCATGGGGGATATATTGTGGGAACACCTGGAAATTTTACAAAAAGGTATGTTCAGTATCTTGATTAGCGTCTTAAATCGTAATGAAAATCATTCATCAGTTCGCCGTTCATTCGACTAGCAACATATTTTATAAAAGGCGACAAAGAACAGAAAAAAAAATTCTAAACATTATGTAACGATCACAGTTTATTCTTATAGTAATTAAAAATCGTTTTATCTAGATGTGGAGAAGGAGCGTTCCCTGATCGCGAACGTGCCTCCGAACATGTATGAGAGCAACGTGTGCCTGCCCGAGCTAGCGGAGTACATCCCGCCGCCCGCGCACCACTACAACAATAATAATACTGGTGAGTACCACCTTCATCTTCACTCTGTCTCTGCCCACTTACTTAGTGTTGCCATACCAGGTCGTCCACACTTCTTTATCATGGTAGTGTTGCCACGTTTACTAGTATTCGTATGTGTTTTTTTTAGATTTAAATATTATTTACAAGACAAAAATTATGAACAAAGCTGTTTGGTTACTAAAGGTAAGTGATGTAAAGGTAAGTAGTTAAAACAGATGATAAAATCAAAGGAATCTGTTGTATTCAGCCAACAAACCGATGTTCTTTTGTTTGGATGAATTGCGACGTTCTAAGTTTTTGCTCGCCATTTATGTGTAGTCATTTTCACTGATGAATCATTTGCGTTAATATTATTAAGGTATAGTAATGTATGAAGGAAAATCACGAATGAAGAACTTTCAATTCTAATTAACACATATTAAAGTTCGTATTACGTTAAATAGGTAATTTGAAATATTTACACAAGCCCGGAAACTCGTTATTGTCCCTAATTCACTTATTAGAGACGCACCGAATTAGATTACCTTCAAACAAGAACTAGAACAGACCAACAGTTGTAGAATAACTGTGTTCTTTAGAAAACATACTGACTGTTTTATAAAAAAAAAAGTATACAGATGTATGTATGAAAAAACTGTTTTTGTATTTTTGTAGCTTTCTTGTTTCGAGAGCATAAAATGAATTATATTTACGAGCTACTGATCTGAACATAATCCATTCCACAATCTGTCCCCGCTATCATGTCGTAAAGATAAGGCAGTCGGCGCGTTATCTGCGCCCTGTATACACCACTTTCATTAAACTACTAGTCGCGATAACTTAACAATTACGTACCAGTTACGAGCCACGGTTAATGTAATCGATGCTATTAAAACTTGAATGTTGTCGCCTACGTCACCGCACACCCCGCCGACAAGACAACCACAAAAACATCCAAGAGTCACCTAGTTACTGCTTCCACTAAACCGGCGTTGCCCAATACCAGGGGGCCAATTTGACATTTTACTTACTGTGTTTACATAACAATTTTATTATTTGTATTTCTTAAGTAATCGAATAATTTTTTTTCTATTAAAAATGTAGAAATTTTAAGGGAGGTGGCATGGTACAAAAAAGGTTAGGAATGCACTAAAAAATTATCCTGCAGTATTCGAGTACGTTTGGCTATCGTTTTGTGGGCTGTGGAAATTATGTAATTTTCTTAGACTGCAGTCGTTCGGTAGCGTGCGTACGCGCAGTCGCTTAGTGGAAATTGGTTCTTAATATGTAAACACGGGCCACCGTGCGTATCGATTAATCTCTTAACAGAACTTCTGCATTAAATTTAGTCTTTTTAATTGTCGATGGCATCCACAATTAACATCGATATATTTTTAAAAGCTTTGTGTAGTTCGTTTTAAATCAGCGTCCTTTATGTTACGTTGAATCGTTACAACGGCATTTAAAATTTCATCTTTCGAAATACAGTACGCATTAGCATTGCTAGGTAAGAGGCCCTACAATACTTTGCTTATTTATTGAGCTGTTAAGATAAGATTTCCACCTTGTTCTACCGAATTCAACCAGAGAACATAGCAAGTTGTTCTACAGTCTTAAAAGCATTCAATATTTTTTTTCTGAAATATTTATTTTAGATTCGGAAGGTTTTTATCCCACAGGTCAACGTTTAAAATTAAATTAAAAACAATTAAAAGAACCAGTGACAGAGGACAGATTTGACTTGTAACAGCGTGCATCTAGAAGTGAACATAATGAATCATCGTTTACAATAGCCGGGGTGGCTGCACAATATCACGTATAAAAGCTCATTTCCATTAGATGTAAACGTGTTTATTGCGTTGTAAATCATGGGAGCGATGTTTTGACTGCGGACGAACGCCGCTACCGAAATAATAAATCGCTGGAAGAGACAAGATCCTTCTTCCAGTCGTTAGCACGGGTGGTCTCGTGGACATGAGAACTCAACTCGTAAGACGCGAACTAAAACCATATCTTGCATCTATCATTCTGATATATTTGATCTACGACATATTTATTATTTAACTTTGAAGTGCCAATAGCCTAATAGTTAATAGTCCGGACTACCGATCTAACTGGTCGTGAGTTCAAATACCATTTGACTATTATCGTGAACCATAACTCAAGCTTTTTAATGGTTATAAGAAATATTAGTGAATTGTCAAAAATCTACTATTATTAAAAAAAAAAAAACATTGTATTACTTTAGCATTTAAACAAGACAATGAACATTTAATAATACAATAGGTACTAAAATAGTACTTATTCAACGTCTAAGCAGTCTAGGCAATCGTACAAACGCCGCACACTAGTTTTCCAGTTGGCTGGGCGCGTGGCGCAAACTCGACCTTGGCGCCATTTTTCCGCTCTCTTTCAGCCCATCAGAGGTCTAGCAGAGTCTCGGCCCCTGCCGTAGTTACGACCGTGTCATCTTCACCGTTTACATTGCATGTCGCAACACATCTGTACTCATAAATTGCTATTTAAAAATACTGAAAATTATTTACATTTATTGATATAGCCCTAAGTCGCTTGTTCATATCCGGCTTCAAGGACCATTTCGCCCGTTAAATAAAGCGACTTTTTTTTTATTATTTTCGATGTAATTTATAGCCAAGACTAAAAATAAAATATATAGACAGAGAGACACACAGCTAAGGCATTCATTTCACGTAATAATAAATGGTGAAAAAATATTAGATTTCAGTTCAATTTGTGTACAATTTTGTATTGTTTTTAAAGAAATTGCGTATTTTATTAATTTGAATTGAAAGTAGTAATGTTTAATATGCTTGATAACAACACTAGTGGTACTTATTTGAAAAGAAAATCAGTAAGTAAATAAACGTTTGCGTGCGCGTTCACGACCCCTACCAAGTGCCCTCGCTGCCGGCCGGCCGCAAGCGCACCATTCAGCGTTCAGTCTTCAAGCACAAACACAATGTGCTTCACTTTTAAATAATAAACAGCTTCCTTTCTAAATTACTCACCTCTTTATAAGCTGCCAGTGTTCAAAGTAGATTAACAAAAAAGTTTTTATTATTATAACCTAAAGTATAGTGTTTAAAAAAGGCAGGCAAGTGCAAGTTGTGAGTGCGCGAACAAATATGGGAGACCTGGATTCAGGTTAAAATATGTTTTTACATCCGAGCTCTCGCTCCAGGGATTCCACTGAGCTGGACCCGCTGATTGTATGGAGAGGTGAGTCCTTACAAAATACTGGCATACAATTTCTTCATTAATCTTAAGGTTCGGGATACCTATGTAAGTGACTTTGCCCTGGTGACAAATTTCAAATCAGTGAAGTCAAACACAGTATAAACTATTATTAATTAGGGTTAAAATTATTAAATAATTTTTAATAAATTAATATTATATTCATATCTTTATTAGCGTAATTTAATTAGAGTAAATTTATAGCAATATTGGATGACCAAACATCAAAGTGTTACAATAAATAATTGATGTATGACAGTGGTTAAGGCGGTGGCTGTCCGGCTTTCAGTGGCCAGTGTAAAGGTATCGTAAATTTTCACGTCCTCGGAGCGACTCGAGCGTTGCCAACGAATGCAACTGGGCCGCGCGCTCAAGGTTAACGCACACACGCCGTATTCAATATTTTGCAATAGCTCATATTAATAAGGCGTATACACACTGCATTGGTGCAATTCGGAGGCATCCGCGCTGTCGCAAGCCGCGCGGTGCGCATCCTCGTTGCGTACTCGACTAATCGCCGGACGTTCGCCGCGGAACAACTTTGCGAAATGCGCCACCACTGCGCCTGCGCCGCGCCTTTCACGGCCAAATTATTGTTATCGACTGAGGACATCTTTCATCAACGAATTAAATGTTTTGTTAGATTAAAAAGAAAACAATTCGTTATCGTATTTATATAATTTGAATTAGATACAATACATGACGTTGAATTTAATTACATGATTTGAAAGAATATTTAAAAAAAAAAGAAAATTGTATACGAGGCAGTATTTGTGCTTGGGTACATACCAATTCAATCAATCGAGTTATAAATCCAATGAAACATGTTATTTTATTCCATATTAGGAAGGATATAAAATATATAAGTAAATAAATATATTATGTATTAGTTTTACATAAGTACAAAATCGAAGTTAAGGAGCAGGCACTATTCATACATACCAGGTTAGACTCTGGTAAGAAAAAAAAACACATGGTTGAATATGGAAATCCGTTCAACTTGCGAACACAAATAAAGACAAATATCCCGATGACATTAATGAAGCTGTAATTAACCGCAACGCGTCATTAAAAGTGTGTATCAGATTTAAACGAGAGCGACACGGCCCATCCTTGTTAGCGAACGTTTACGATCGGCGGCGGCGGCGGCAGGTGACTTACGTGGCACCAATCATAATAATTTATTTCCATTTAGTAATACTGCGCCTTTAATCCGTCGCGATAAACTCGGCGACGCCCGGCGTCCTGCCCTACGGTGATTTATCGACGAGCACAGAAGCCCCGCCCTACTCCAAGGTAAACACCAGATATCCTTACCTCGTAATCAATGCAATTGGACAACTTTTTATCACATATGTAAATACAACAAAAAAATAATCGCTTATTAACACTTAACGAGGCACACGCCAAACGGAGACATCGATACCGCGGCCAAGTGGCTGCAGGCAAAATATAGAGCTTTCCAAGTTATCGATAAAAAAGATAGGTGTCGTTTCGAGCGGCCACATCCGGCAGCCATTGTGCTTCAAGCGGCAAGCTTCCGGCGCAACCCGATACACACTCCTGCGCACGTGCGCGACCTTTTCAAATTTCGTATTACGAAATTCGGAACAAAGGATGTGAGCGGGATAGAAAATCAATAAAGGGAACAATGTACTCCTAATACAAACGTAGAAAATCTTAAATATCATTTCAAACTCTTCTTATAGTGAATGCCATAATCAAAAGAAACATATCTTCAAAGTAGTTTTAAATTAACTCCAGTCTATATCAAAGTTTGAAGAAATCTTCTTCAACATGAATAACTAAACATGACACAAGAACAATCAGCCTGTTGCACCATTGTGGAGGAACTTTGAGGTACACATAATACGCACTTAACCCAAAGAAGGCAGGTAAAGGAATAGTCGAGGGCGCACGAAATGAGCAAAGGGCGCTGCGGAGTTTACAATACGAACGTAGGGCCGACACTGAGGGGCCCTTGTCCTTCAATGAGCCCTTAACAAGGCCTCTCCTGGACCCCAAAAGGCTATACAATCAGTTTTCATTCACCTACTTCACGTGGCCTTGATTCGAATCCTAAATCTGATTCGATTGTCGTCGATCCGATTTAAATTAAGGGGAAGGGTCAGGCGGGCACAAAGGACTTTAATATTCAAATTAGATTTTATCGCTCTTGATTTATTTTGGTTCGAAAACAGAATACTTTAGGTATCCAAATAACCGATTTAGTACTATTTTCTTCATCATTTATCAGCGTTCTTTCTCAGAGACAACGCATCTGTGATTCTACTAGTATATGTCCATGGGGTCCTTGCTGTGATCTCGCCGCTCGTTTTCCATAAAATTTGTTATTATGAGTTAAGGTTTCAACAAAGTTTAATGTACAAAATGCATGTACACATCATCAGCTCACTGTACGTCCGCACCGAGGGGCTCAAAGCCTATTATTAGGGGTGATTAGGCCGTAGTCAACCACGCTGGACCAGTGCGGGTCGACTTCACGCATATCTTTGAATTTCTTCGCCGATATATACAGGTTGCATCACAATGTTTCCCTTCACTGTAAGAGCGTCGGTTAATGTACATATGGAATTCGAAAATGGCAAAACACATTAGTACATGGCGGGGATCGAACCTGGACAATGTCGAATACGGTCCGGTCCGGTGAAGCGTTTAACAACTGCGCCACCGACACTCATATAACGTAACTCACAACATATATGCACAGTTAATTATGTCCTACCTGTAATGTAAGCCTATGCATCCTCTTACAAAGAAGATGTATACTTAACTATCACGCTTGATAAAGCAATTGTTGAATCTTTAATATACCTTTTGCTGTCCACACGCTGATGTCGGACTCGCTGTATAATCTACTAAGAAATTACAAGTCTTGCGAATAATTACTAAGTTTTATAGAGCTCTATTAATAAGCAACAATCACATACAATATCGGTAATAGTAACGTACAATGTAGGGGACATCAGAAGAACAAGAGAGAAACTTTTAGTTCATTAAGATCTCAACTTTATGAATCTATTCTGGTTGCTTTTCTGTTGTATTTATTTGTCGTCGTTGTCTTGTTTAAAGAAATTCATTAAGAGAATTTTGAACGCGACGCAATTAGCCAAAATAAAAAATACAGCATAGAAACAAAGCTTTTGATTAACACTAATAAGCAACAGTTTTAAAAATGATAAACATATTGAAACGCCAATAGCCTAATGGTTGAATGTATAGATTTCCGATCACGTAGTCGAGATATTGAATATATTCGACTATTTTCGTGAACCATAAGCATACGCCTAAAGCTTAAAGCGGTAATCGGTAAAAGAAATATTAGTGATTTAACAAAAATCAGGTTAAATGTACTGTGAACATATTTTTAATAATAGTTTAATATTTAATTTGTTAAATGATATTCTTATCAACGCCAACGTGGAAGGGCGTTATCAAATACCACAGTTATTAATGAAAACTATTAACTTGAATTCATCCTACACTTATTTTATATTTAATTGCGGCCGGATGGTTTAATGCATTCCTGGAACTTAGAATGCTGCAAGCATCGATAGTATTATCTGTGACACAGTAAACTGTTTTTTTTTTCTATCGAATATGTTACCAGCCAGTATTATAAGCCATAGATAATGTAAACAATAAAAGATGTTATTTAACTTGAAATATTGTTGTCAAATAAAAAAAAATAATGAAATAAAATGGTTTCGTTAGTAGACGGCTAATTTCAAGTAATTTAATGATCGAGGAAATCAAGATCCGATCACAAATAAATGATTTTTAGTAATAATATGGATTTAATAAAATCGGAACGTAATTAAATGTACGTAGTGATCATTGTTTTTTTTTTTTATGTAAGATAAATAGAATGTGAGCATTTTATAAAAACGTTGTTCCAATTAAAATTTCACACAAACTGGAAATTCGAGAAGAATATTGAAAACAACTCTATTAAATAGATTTTTTTTTTGTTGTAACTCAAGTAGTGCTCGTTGTTAGGTCGCAGGTGTGATGCACCTTGTCCGGGGCACATCGCTCGGCACTGGTGCGGTGGGAACATCTCCACGAAGGAGTGTTCGCGAATCCTTCGACCTTTGATAATCCACTCGAATCCGCACAAAGGATATCGTATTACTATTAAAGGAGTCCGAAGCCCGAGGTGCCGACAAAGGCCGCCGGCGGCGCCTCTGAAGTGCCGAATTCAATTAATTGCCTTATTTGCAGGATTCCCTACACTCATTGTAGGAATCCTCGACAAAAACAAATATTTGAGGGGCATTTATTGCCCGTTATTACCCAGTCGGTTCTCAATCGACCCCTTCTCAATCGCCCTAAGTACTGTTTAATGGTGTAACACGTATAAAACAGTATAATCGATGTATAAAATTAGAAATGCATTGGTTCGGCGTGTGGGTTGACAAATGTACATTGTTAATAACGATTGCTTTATCATTTTCCACTAACAAGCCAGTAATAAAAACGAACAATAATAATATTGAAATAGCTGTTACAATATAATGTCCTTATTCTTTACATCTCTTGCTCGTGCAAATAAGCTAAAACAGTAAAGCAATTTACTGTTTCAAA
>JAODUI010000009.1:2999068-3011683 GCA_027563995.1 Papilio gigon | reverse complement strand
AGAGATCGATAACCGAGCAGGTTGTATGTATTAAAGTAATGCAAGTCTTGACACGGCTTCCTTGGCGGCGCGGAGTGCGAGGGTCGGCCGGCGCGGGTCGTTCGCGAGGCGTTTTTGTAACGACCGGCGCGTGCGCAGGTGGCCGCGCACCTGCCGACTGCGCGCTGGTGACCATAGATACAGCATACGACACCAACTGACAATTAGTTTTTAACATTAACAAACAAATTACTTTTTTTCTTTAAATATTGGCTTTGACAGAACCTTAAAAGTGAATTGTCTTTATTGCAAGGAAACAAGGGAATGAATGCAATCTCTATATTATTTGTGGTTATAACAATATAAATGATAAACCGATCTACACGTGAGTTAAGCCGTTTTTATTAGTAGTTTAATATAAATGTGACGATGGAAAAAAAAGCTACGACGTGATCTTATAATAGGAACTTAACTGTTATATTAATAACAGTGAATTGTAACTGTATTTACTTATTTATTAATTAATAACGATAGTAACAAGATAATATGTGTTTTAAAAGATATGATGTAAACAAGTAAATATATAAGACATAATGAACACGTCCAAAGTAATTTACACAAGACTGTAATAGACAAATATATGTTTAATGAAGTATATAATATTTTTGTTTAATAAAAAGTACGACTCGGTGAGATAATCATAATGCTAGTTACACACGTGTGTAATGAAGCGGGAACGTGCTGTCTAATACTTTATCCGCTCTGTGGTTTATTAAGTCTAGACAATGTAATGCTCGGTCGAGTAGCGCTTATTGATCTATGATTGGATTTCCAAGAATTGTTTATGATTTTAACTACTAATGTCGATCTTACTTAAGTCTCAAACTTGGCACAATTGTATATATAAAAAGCGGCGTATAGACACAAACATATACATATAAATACATATATACGTACATATATAATCTTTGGTTATTATTTGGCGATGCAAAGAAACAATTAGACAGTCATACAAGCATGTAATAAATTGTTACAGTCCATGATCTCATCATCATATCAGCTAAATGTCGCCCACAGCTGGGCGTAGCCCTCTAAAGATGGCCACGACGATCAGTCCAGTCATCCAGGATACTCCCGCAAACTTGACCAGACCATCGGTCCATCTTGCTACCTACCCATGCGTCGACCTGTCCTTGTCCATTCTAGAACTCTGTACACCATCGGACAATGACATTCCCATGACCTCAACTTACTAAAAATAGACATCGGTTGCTACGCAACGCTTCCCAACACGTCGCTGTCCAGATCGGATATTTATTGCCAATAAAATCTATACGTTTAGAATAATTAAAAACATTTTACTCATTTCCCTGCTTATAATATGAGCGGAGAAATGACCGAAGTTTTAAGTTATACGGTCACACGGAGTTTTACGGTATCACAGCCGCTGATGACATCCGGCCGAACATTATGATGTACATAAAATGTTGTGTTGTGGTATCACTCGAGAAGAAATGTTTACATCGATGTTTACATTGTTTATTATAGTATTCATCAACCTGTACTTTTCCCTACAGAGGGTCGGCACAGCGTGTACCCCATACATCTCTGTCAGCCGTCATATCTGAACTCACTTTATTACTTTATTTCGATACTCATACAACGTGGTATATGTCATGATCAGAAGTCCTTACTCAAAGACCGGGAACGTATCTGTGATTCCCCTGATAATGCAGATGTGTGGACGTCAATAACCATCTTTGATAGTCGCTCGTTTGACCCTACTCTTAGAAAAGTTCTAAGGTCAACTCTCAACCAATTTATATGTAGATGTAGGCATATGTGTGCCTACCCCGGTAGGGTTGTAGTTGAATATAGTTGAAGATATTTGATGGAAACATAAGTATCATCGTTTTTATTTCAATACTTACCCAAATCTAGAAAGTCTATATTAAAAAAAAAATGTGTCAAAAAAAAAATAAAAACTCATAAAGTTGTCAAAATATAAAAAATAATCTGTCATGTTGTAAATGTACTGTGACCTTCTTAAGACAAGATTTCTTTTTAATTTACAACAGCTGCGTGTAGATTAAATAAAATTATATTAAAAAAAAAAAGAATGAAACATTCATTATACAGCAAAGGAAACAATCAATAACGGAAAAGTTGAACTTATTTCTGTGAATCAAATATGAATTTCTGGAATCGTTTAGAAATTAAATGGAATAATTAGTGTTGATAGAGCGTTGGTCACGTGACGCGTCCCCGACCTAATATATTCCTTCCCGTCGAGAGATGTTCCAATTTTGAATTTGATTTAAGCACGCCTCGTTGACTGCGGCTTCCTCTCGTTTAACGTAAACACCATTTCTATTGATACTTTTTTGGCATTTACAGGAATTGTGCAACATGCCAACACAACTATACGTGTATACATTGACAACTAAATATCACAATACCCTTCTCTATGTTAATTTTAACTGCATCGAATTTCATATTGATCAGTTCACGCTATTTTCTCAAAAAAAGGGTAGACAGTGAGTTCACGAAATAATGTTCATTAATTTATTTTTATTATTAATTCGCAACTATTAAACAGTTCAAGAGAAAGCATGAATTTACTTTGATTTTCATCAAAGTATGTAAAAATAAATTGTGCCTTTTATAACATTTTTTTACAAGGGAAATTTCAATTTAAACATCTTTAGTAAAAATGAATACGTGCTTTGTAACACAATTTATTTCAGCAGGAGCATGCTTATTCTAATATAATCTAGTTCATGCAACCTTACAAAAAAACATAACATCCTTCGCTTTTCGAAGTAAACTCATTTATTCTCAAACGTGTCATCTCCACACCTGGCGTTGGCACATTTGTGCAAGATAGTTTTTGTGTGGGGATTTCGAAAGTGAAAGCTTATCGAGATATCTTATTTGTCGTTAGTAAAAAAATATATAGCCTGTAATTTACATGAAATATAATTTCATTTGATACTCGTATGCACATTACATTTTTTACCGTATCTACCACGGGGAGTGTTCCGAAGAATTGTTTGAAACAATTCCTGCCGCTGAGTTCCATCATCGGACGACACGACAAACAGCCAAGTACCATCCACACCATCTTGATGGCTGGCATTCCATGAATGTTGGCTACAAAGGTAGAGGAAGACCGCAGGTGTACATGGGTGTGTGTTCAGATAAGACGGCTGACAGAGATGTATAAAAGAGTACATACTGTGCCAACCCTCCGAAGAGAAAAGGAGGGTTTGATGATGCGAACAACATTATTATCAATGATATATGTTATAGCTAATACAAGAAACGCTAATTTTATTTACAAAAAGAAATAGATAATTGGTGTCGCCATTTAAATATTTAATTATTTAAAGTGACAACATTATGTCGTCCGCACGACGTCGCCTGTCGCCGCGAAGCTCACCTGCGCCGCGGTCGCTTCTAAATTTAAAAAAAAAAATCATATTTCGACTTCCGTTCTCGAATTGGAATTGGCGTGTATTTCGGCGGAGTCCTTCGCCGGCCACATTAATATGCGACGATTGTTAAAATATTTATAAATAGGAGTTTTTCATATAAATAACATTTGTGATAATGATATGTGGAAAAAAATCACAAAGCTAACATACAGAATTCTTACTGCGCTAAAAACAAAATTTTTACATAAATTATTAACGAGACTATTTGGAAATAAAAAAAAAACTTGTCAGCGCGTACTGGCAGTCATAACGCCATATGGGAAGCTTAGCGCGTGCTTATCGATAAAAAAAATACGAAAAACATTTCGCGGCTCTCAAATTTCACCAAAAAGAAGTAAAAAAGCGCGGGAATCGAGTCGCAGCTGGTGGTAGGGCTAGGGTTACTGTCACATGTGGTCTCAATTTAGTGCACTACGAACTAACTTCACTGCAATATTTAATTTTTTTTTTACCAAAAAACTGGCCGTTTAAAACTTTGCTATGAAACAAATGGCTGCAAAAGAACAAATGAGCAAGTCATCCAATTGTTTTTTATTTATAAACCATAGAGTAAAGAACCGTGTAATCTGTCAAAGATTACTTACGTGTGCAGAATTAAACGTATGCTATTAAATATAGATTAAAAATATTTTTCTTTAACTGAATTATTTCGATAAATTGAAAAAAAATTCTGTCCTCTGATTGTCATGGCTGTTCCTGCTTTAAGTTTTATTCGTTTTAATTTATGTACTCAAGTATGAATCATAGCACAGTATGACTATGTATATACTATATGCATCCTATGTATATATGTCAAATAATTCGCAGGAAATCCATAATGTATCCAGTTGTTGGTACAATTATAACTTTGAAGCCATAAATTACAATCGGTTTCCTGTGACCTTCATTTTAAGGAAGTAAAAAGTTTTTATTACCTAGTTTATAAATAACATTGATGACTAATTCTTTGGAACTTAAAATATCAATTTCGATATATTGCTTGAAACGAAGGTAATTAAAAGTGATGCTTGTTAAATAGATTACTTCGAAACATGCAGTATAAATACCAGAATTAGGTTATGAGTGTTAGGTAGTATTAAATTAAAAAAAAAAACAGTTGTATACACCGAGTTTCTAAACAAAATAAATGGCGTTGTTTTCGTACAGAAACAAAAACATTATACCCTATTGGTGATTTTATTCTTTTTTTGACTACTTAAAAATCACGTGTTAATCATTAAATAATTGAAAGTACGGTTTTATTTTTATTTTAATTTAAATTGATGACAACAAGGAAAACAACTGACTAGAAGATTAATGGACTTTTTTGTAACACAAAGTTACTGACTGTTGCAAGATAACAGTTTTTATTAAAACCATTAGGTCCAAAAAAACAAAAGATTGTCTCTAGTTAGACGTTTGATCTGCAGTTGATATTTTATCTGTGGTCTGGAATCGTTCCGCGCCAATGGTCGGAGTCGACCTTTCGACCCGCGCGAGGCGTGGCCGCGTACGATTGGCGCGCCCCGCCTCGCGCCGCCGCCCGCCCGCACTACGCCTCCCGCACCAAACTTCATCTCGCTGCTTTGCGGCCTTACCACGCTCAGAACATCGTTCATACTGAAATACTCCGCCACTGGAAACTGTCATTGTCACCAACCTATGTATGATAAAGTCATGTGTTAAGATATAAATGGCACATGAAATATATTCGTTTGAAAAAATTGCTTTTTGCAAAGCAAATTACGAACGTCCCTTTCACTCGAACCTCGGTCCAGCACTCGAGGGTTATGCAGACCATAGACATTTTTGTACGTTTATCATGTCTACCGCTTAAATAGGTTCTTGTATTATATAACTTTATTTGACTCGGTAATAAAAAAACAAGAATCTTTACTTTTTTCAGCACATAAAAAACTCTCATTTCACGGTTATTTTGACAACGAAAACAAAACAAAGTTTATATATCAAAGGAAGTTACCCGTGCATGTTGAGTGAGCGTGCTAGGCGGGATGACTTACGGGGTCCCGGGGTCAGATCCCGCGGGAGCTTTTTACGTGATTTCGAACGTTCTCTATGAGATTTATAGATGTCGCCTCGACGTCCGAAGGGAGTTGTAATTAGGCGAGTTTGCTTCATTAAAATACTTCTATTAGTCTGTCTGTCTGACACCGAACAGTGATTTGTTTACACGTCTTTGTTCTCTCCCTGTCGCGCCCCATTATTTTTCGACGCTCAAATAGTTTCTTTTTACAATTTTTCTACAAATTCTTCCTCAAAGTTTGTGCCAACACGTGAAAAAAAATGTGTAGGGAGTTTTGTTTGAAAATAAACACCCTTGCTGTTTGTTTTTTTTTTCACCTGAAATACGGGGAAACGTATTTACGAATTACTATTTAAAGTAGGTTAATTTTTCTTACTTAATCTTCACTATTAACTAAGTAACTAAGCTAATTAAACATTACGGTTAACATCGAAGCATCAAGCAGTACTTAAAGCTTTTCAATGCATAAAACACAACAACACCGCCGACAATCCCTTTACAAAACAACAAACCTCTAAAACAAATTGGCAATTATATTTAATTTGAATGGGCAAAAAACAAAAGTCAGTCGCTAACGATGTAGTAATAACGTGACCTAGTAATGACCTCCGGACAAGATCGGTGTCCTTGAACCTCAACACGCAATCATCAAATTGATTGCCACACAATGTGATGTGACGTCACACAAAAACATCCGTCGGGTTACATCATGAAGGAAATCAAAATCCTTGTCTAAAATGAACAAAATGCACGATATCTGACGTTTTCCCTACGGAGGGTCACAGTGTGTACTCTTCCATACATCTCTGATGTTATATCTGAACTTAATTACCCACATTGTCTTTACCACAATCTATCCACACCTATCTTTGTCGACTTTTATTGTTATCGAAAATCAATCTTATTACCTACTTGTTTATGTTAAAGCACTATTTATATTTAAGTTACAATTACGTTTTTGCATTTTTTTATGATACATAACTACTCAATCGATCGTTACACCGATATTTATAATAAATGACCAATAAATTTAATACATAGAATAGTGGGTCAAAAGTTGTCGGTTTTGTACGGTGTGGAGACAATTTTAGGCAGTACGGGGTGTAAAGGGATGAGAGAGGAGAACACTGCGCCCAGCACGAAGTCAACTGCCAAATACATTGATATTTTCTCTATAATATTGTGTAATACACCATAGCCGTAATAAAGTTATGATGAAATGACACAATATGAGCACCTTGTGTGGGAACATCGCGGTCGGCGGTCGAGCTGACCGCATGCAATCTAATTGACACGACCCACACCTCGTCTAACCGGCGCATGTAAACTGCATTTTAATAACATATATACCTAGTATTTTTTTTTTTAATATTAGTAGATTTTGGTTAATTTATAAATACTTCTTTTAACACACCAAGGAAGTTTTAAGTTTGTGCTAGCATATGGTTTACAAGAGTCGAATTACGGTAGACGATCTCAAGACCATGCGATCAGGAATCGGAACCCTTAAACAATAGAGTAGCGACTCGTGGCTATTAAATATGTTTATAATTATAGTTTATGTTGTATTTAATTTGTATAAATCGTTTACTCATTAATGTACTGAAGTACTTCGTCTCGTCGCCTTGCGAATCTTGTAAACTTACACTAAAAGGAATTTAAATAAGAAATTTATCTAAAAATTACATATTTTGCACTTTACTTTGACAAGTGTCAGTTGTCCACAACAATAACTCGCAAATACTACTTATAAAACGGCTCGATGTCAGTACCGACTAGTTACTGAAGCTAGTCGGTGCTGACACCGATTTACACGTGAGTTGAGCCGTTTTATAAGTAGTATAGTGAAATGTCTCACGAAAGTTTTAACAGTTTGATAACTCGTAAAGCTTTAATTGTTAAATTCTGAATGTTACGTTTTCTGAAGAATAAACTTAGTACGGTGTCAAATAAAACACAAGTAAGATACAGGCCACGTGACACAATCACAGCGGCGGTCAATGAAATGGGCAAACAATCGTGCGACTAATGACCCCAAAGTATAACACGATTCAAACTACATCACAACACGTGATTACTTGATCGTATGTCACCTCAGTTTCCTGTCAGAAGAAGAAAAAATCAAACAATAAACCTCGCCCATTGATCACCTTTTGTCCCACCAAGACCTGATATTACTGACTTTAAATTTGTCCGGTTGAAACTAGTGAACTGGTGTAAAGTTTGCATTGTACAGCGCTCGCGTGCTTCTCCGCCTCCCGCCCGCAGTCCACGAACGACTGCTCTATTGTTAAATTGCCCAATCGAACTGTCAGGCCGTGTGTACCCACCGTCATATGTCACATTATTGTATTGCAAATTTTTCCATTAGATGGTAAGCTACCAAATTATATTTCATTCCGGGGAACTTTGTACTGCCAAACACACCTTACATTTTTTTATTAATACTTATTCTACTAAGATACTAACGTCACTCAATTGTTTTGTACTCTATGAACCCTATCCACTAATGCGTATTTATGGTATGGTATTAAAGTTCAAATTATCTTTAAAAATATTATTACGTTTATATGGGAATATAGAAAAGTGTTTGTAGACATTATCAGGCAACTATTTAAATTACTATCTCGTTAAGAACCATCTTCGTAATTGAAGGTGTATTGTAAAAAAAAAAAAGAAATACCGAAATCGGTTCAACTGCTCTCGAGATTTGCACTTAGCAACACATTGAACGATTCATTTTTATATTACAATATAAAAGTTGTTTTAATATAATCATCTGTAATGTTACAATATTCACAGAATCTTCAAAAAGTGTGAGTATCAAGTTACTGTTTAGTTCATATATTAGTGCTTTGGAACAAACTGTCTATTTTAAAAACCTTTATTAATTTATCCTATTCATTGACAACACGCCCCATACAGCACCCAGAAGTTCAAAGCTATAAAGGTCTCAAAATGGACGCATATATCGACGTGCATTGAAATGACCAAATTAATTATATTTTATTAAAAGCCCGATAAAGTTAACGTACACTGTTTTACATTTGAAATTTAATTAAAAGGATAATTATCCATGATAAGTGGAAAAGGATATTGCCCAAGCGATGAAATAAATACGAGCGAATTATATGCATTAATGCAATACCTATCGAGTGACGACTCGATTAGACGAAAAAAAAAATCGATTACGGATGTAACACAACACCTTTTGTTCACTTAGCGATTTAATTTATTATACAACGATAAAGTTGCTTTTCGGTGCAACGAGGCGTTCAGTTAATTAGGTGACATCGAATCTTTAAAGACTATACGATAACTGTCAACTGAAATTGTATCAAGCACTCCATTATCTAAATAAGAACCCATAGGGATAAGGACTTCGATTATTTTCCCTTGTTACTGAGTTCAAAATTCCCTTCACTGTAACATCATCGATATCACTTTTAAACTAATTCAGTATGTATCGGCAATCTGTTTCAATTAATAAGCTAATATTTGAATCTATTATCCCTTCGGTCTCCTTTCTCTATACATAAAATACGATGAAGATTTAAATGTGGCCCTGTTTTTTTACTCTAACTACTGTTTACGGTAAAAAATGAAAGCTGTTTTATAAAAATAGTCGTGATATATCAGTTTACAAGAACGTGAAAAGATTACATAAGGAAAAATTTGCAAAAATAACGGTCGATCAACCTAAAAATTGAAATTAATTTTCCTATCTGCAATATCATGTCGATATTTGCTCAATGATTTTAAAGTGTTTTGATTTAAAAAAATATATCTACATTCCAAAAGTTTGCAATTTGTGAGGTTGTAATGAATACGGTGGTGAGGTGAGGTGTGCAGCGGCGGCGGGTCCGGCAGAACAAAGGGCGAGCCGTGAACCGCGACGGTCGCGCCTCGCCGCGCGGGCCCCGCACACCGCGCGCCGCACACGCACCACACACCGCACTATTTTAAAACATTCCAAATTCGAAATTTAAATCAAAGGATTACAATTACAAACTCTTTGCTCTTTTTTAACATGTCTCTCTGGCCAGTGCGGTATTGGAATAATCATTACATCATGTTTAGATAAGTATTTATTCTAGGAATTCGGTTATTTTATAAAAGTAATAATAAATGTTTTTATGTGTAAAATTTGTACTGAATAAAATCTATGAAAAGCGTAACTTGTATATTACGACAAGACATAACGTAATTTTATATAGACAGGTCCGAATTTGCATAGCTTTCACAGGGTGTAACACAAACACATTTTATTATTTCCGCTTAAACTATTACGAAAGGTTGTTTAGCAAGTGTCAAAGATTAAAAAGGACATTGGCATAATATATTAGAGTTAGAATAATATTTGAAATGTTTGTTAAAGGTTTTATACAAAAATGAAACTCTACGACAGTCAAAAAAATTTATGAGCAAAACTTACATTTAGTTTGAAATTTAAATTCGATAAAATTATTCTTTATTCTATACGGTGTTACCATAGTTGGTGGTATTCCTTTTATTTCGACTTTAAGGAGTTAAAAATGAAACAAAAACATACGTCGCCATATTAAGAATGACAGAATCAATTCGAAGCATTATTGCCATATATTAATTGTACATTATTAAGAACTATGAGTAAATGTTCCAATGTCAAAATAAAAACGCTTATAGTCATGTTTAAAAGGTATAGTTATCATATCACGTGGTTTATAGTTCAAATCCAATCGACTATTGTCATGGACTATAGCACAAGGCTAGATCTTAGTTAGAGTGGAAAAAGAAATATTAGTGAATTAACAAAAATCTACCAATATTAAATTTTATTTAAAAAAAAAATTGTCTTTTAATACAAAATTCACAAATCAATCGAAGAATGAAAGTTGTACCTGTAAACTGCCCGCCTGCTCAGTGCCCGCCTGCTCGGTGCCCGCCTGCTACTGCAGATATATCCGCCGGAAGCAGCCTCTAACTTACGCAACTTAAGACTCAAGTTAACTGTACAAACTGCCCATTCATTCACAATATACTTTCATTACAGTTTGTATTACCGTTACTTGCAAATGTCAATTTAATAAATAATTATTTATTACTCGCGTCTCTACAGTCATCGCATTTGAAAACTGAGTCGTCGAGCAATAAACGTCACTGTCAATTAGGAATGTGCAAGTAACCCGGTATCGATACTTACCTGCGTACGCGCGGTCGATTGATATCGATATTCACCTCTACAATTCTTACGCACATCCCTACATCTCCATCAGCCGTGTAAGTGCAGCGAGATAGACAGATAAATATGATTTATGATCCGAAATCTCTGTTCATAATGCGTTGACTGTAGGAAATAAACTGCTATAATTTGTATCCAGAACCTTCTTATTTTGGTACTGTTAAAATTATATTAATAAAGCAATTAATTGTGTCTTTTATAGGTGGTTACACGACTGGCGGTCCGCGGGAAGCGGGCACTTACTACCCCGAAGCGAGCGGCGCGACCTCCGCGCCCGGCGCCTCGCCCCTCGAGGAATACTACCCGCCGGAGTACCCCGCCGGAGCGCCCGCCGCGCCGCCGCAGCCCTACCTCGACGATTACTACCACCACGCGCACGCGCACGCGCAGCCCTTGCTCACGCACGAACACAAATACCAACCCCACACCTATAACAAGCCATACCCACGAAGTAAGTAACTGGTCAACATTATTTTTTGAATAAATTACAGTTTTAACTAACTTAGAATCTAAGAATCATCAGTGAATCAAAATGTATGAAACGCAAACCGTTACCAAGGCAACGGTTGGATTATTACATATTCCTTGGTTTTCAAACCAAGAGGTGCATGTTGACAGATGAACTCAATAAAGGGACTGGTGTAATTTTGTGTAACCAAAGTTTTGACTTACACGTAAGTTTACACAAAATCTGTAAATTATTAAAGTCGCTAACAGTGTAGCAAACGACGTACTAAACTTGGAAAATGCAAAATAATCGTAGAAGCGTTCATTCATTACAAATGATCACACGATACGATAGCAGGAACAAAGGGATTTCTCGTATTACGTATAATTAATGAACATATTTAGTTCCAAGATGGACGATCATTAACGCAATTCCTTACATCTTGTTAAAATTCCATGTGTTGTTTCTCGAAAATGTCACAGCAACTCAATAATTTGTTTATATTTCGTCTGTTTTCCTTTCATCATCGCCCGTCGCCTATCGTAGGCCTCCCCCAAAGAACGCCCATGATCAGTCCTCGGCCTCATTTAGGATAGTCCGGCAAACATGACCAGCTTATCGGTCCTTCTTGCAAATTCCCTACCCACGCTGCGTCCCCTGTTTTCTTCCTTATGTCACGCTAAATCTTTAAAAAATATTTGTAACTAAGACTTTCAGTTCGTCTAAAATGTACACGTAAATGGAAAGTTTGATTTTAAATGAATTTACTTTGATTTATTGTTATTTTTGTTATCAGTTACTTGGCACTCACCTATTAGATTAAATTGTATTTATCCTTAAACTTTTTTGCATTTTAAAAAGCTTTAGTACACTCTGGTTGATTGTGATTTCGAAGTCAGACGAAGGTGTTAATTTTAACCAGCCTTAACCGAGTGCTACGTTCTAACTGATCAGTGGACATCTCGTGTTTCGACATCCCGTGTGCGAATTTTTGTATATTTTAAAATAAATGACACAAGTCGACTCATATCCGCCAGTTCAACATCCGCAGTTTCTTTTCCGATGTTGAAATCTAGGCGAAATCCAACATTTTACAATTTAACATGTATACTTTGAACTGTTCACAATCGGATAAATGAATGTTGTGACGATTACTTCTTTTAAAACTATCAGTTTAAATTCAGGGACATTTTATGGAGTTTGTCTACTATTTTTTTTTATTTAGGCTATTGGCGTTAGTATTATTTTAAGTGGCAGCTATTTATGATATAATGTATTGCAGACAGCGGAGGTCGGTACGGCGGTGGCGGCGAGGTGTACGGCGAGGGGTACGCGGCGGAGTACGGAGGCGCGTGCGAGTGGGCCGAATGGGTGTAATTATTCGCGAATAAAAGTCAATTAATATCAATTGAATTTCTGAACTGTTACATTACATCGTAACAAAGTA
>JAODUI010000009.1:2971070-2998515 GCA_027563995.1 Papilio gigon | reverse complement strand
GAGGCGCACTATTGGCTATCATGCTTATGCTAATTTCTTTCACAGTATGTGGTCCTCCATCTGCATACAACGGATTGAAAAAAACTTATATATGTATAGAAACATACGAATATTCAATTTGCATAACGAAAATTAATTTGAAAACTTTATAGTCTGTAAATAAATATTAAAATAAGATAAATGACGTTTTAAATTCAAATGTAATCAAATCTTAAAATAATATTATTAATGTATTTTAAAAGATAAATTTTACATTGTATATTCAGTTCGCGACATTCCCGCGTACGTTATAAAACAGCAGCGAACATTGACATATGTTTTAAAATAACATTATTAAAATATAAATATTTGGCATTTTAAAACAATATTTAGAAACCGTCACATTTATAACACCCATATCACTATCTCAGTTTTTACAATGAGAATGTAAAGGACACCAATATGTCTTGGTACTATTTTTCGCAATCGATTATCATAGTATACTGTTATCTACCTTTGTATTAGTACTACAGGTTAGACTTTACTGTACTGTACTATATACTGGACTATATGACCAACATAACCATTTGCAAAAAGCAACCCCCCTGTCCAGTAAACCGGAAATGAGGGTCTATATCATTTTCGTTTATCTGTAGGTTGCGCGGCGCTGGGGCATCCGTAAGAAAAAGCCGAAGATGAACTACGAGAAGTTGTCCCGCGGTCTCCGCTACTACTATGACAAGAATATAATACACAAGACCGCCGGCAAGCGATACGTCTACCGCTTCGTCTGCGACCTGCAGAGTCTGCTAGGGTAAGGATACCAAGGCCTCTCAAAGATCTCGGCGGCTCCGAAATATATAGTAGTGCCCACGCAATTAAAAGACATATATGCAGAGGGCACTAGATAAACTTGAACCGCCACGATATTTGACATTCCTATACTATTATAAATAGTAAGACAAGCAGAGTTGATAAAGGGTAATAAACGCACTGGCCATCATGCCAGGGGTGAAAGAATACAAAAGTCTCATATTAGTATTTGATTAAAAAAAGACACTTGAACTGTTTATTGACTGGCTGGAAATACCTTTAAAAATTGGTCAACTCTAAACAGAAGAATTTGGATTATAGAATGAAGTCTGACAGTTGACAATGACAGACAAATATGGCAAATCTACATTCAGTGTCCAATTGTTTTAACCCGTCATTTCATATTTTCGATGATTAGAAGTTTAATGTGGAGGTTTTTATCATTTTGTTTAGCTAATTTAAAAAATACCTGATATTTACTGTGTGTATCATATACATGGTTGAAATGTAAACGAACTGTACGAGACAAATTAAAAAAAAAATCTTTTTTTTAATTTGGATAAATGCACTACATAATCCCACATCAATTCTTGATTAAACTCCGCCTTGCGCTACCTGCTTAGTGTTTGCTCCTAATTTTTCATTCTCAATTTTATTACGCAAAATTACGATTAACAGAAACGACAAATGGATAAAGGAGCAATCAAATGAACTTCTTTTTTTCTTATTTCCAAAGAAAAATTTAACATTATATTCAATTTTACATGTTTCACATTTTAGTTTTATCATTGGTTTATTAGGACCGTTAAAAAAAAAACTCGTTTTTTAATTTCCGTAATTCCCAAAAACTTCACCTCTTTGCTGTTTTTTATATTTTATGAAAACGGTTACATTGACCCGTACATAATTCTGCAAAACGAGATTTTAAGTAATATAATACATTTCTTTATTAAAAATCAATAGTGATTATTTGTTTGACATTTTAATATTTGTTCCGACCAAGTTCAGACAAATATTTACGCGTTATTAATTTAAATAATCGATGATGCTTCTCTCCCGGCATTTCTCGTTACTTTTTTTTTTTTCAAAATACAAACACATCTGTAAAAAGTTTAACATTGACATTTCATTGCAGAATATCGCCGGAACAATTGCACGCCATGTACGAGCCTAAAATGGAAAAGAAGGACGACGATTGAGACCACCTCGCCGTCAGCATTCGAGCCAACAAGCGCATGTCACAAGCATACTACCCACAAATGAGACCCATTTTACATTAGGCCATCGACTTTTATTACAATTACTTATTTAACTTTGAATTTTATACTCATATTTTATAATGGCTGTAAAAAGGCAGCGTCTTTCAAAAGTTTCAAAATAAAATGACACGTTTCTACAGACCAGTTAAAGTATGGTTTTAGACTGCAGCGACCTCTCTCGGTCTTTTTGAACAACAGAGATAACCTCAAAATTTGAAAAAAAAAAGAATTATCTTTCGCTATGTTTTAGGTTAGAAAATTATAAATCAAAGCCATTATAAAAGCAAAATAATTTTTATTACATTTAAACTTGGTGCTGTATTTTAGAAACAATCACAGTTTTAGATATTCTCATATATTGTAGAAAAATAGTTTTTTTCTCATAATCGCTTGATCCGTGAAATCGGTCTGTATAAATGTGTCGTTACTAAAACAATACAAAAAAAAATGCACGAAATTGTCGCCGCGGTGACATTTGACGAAACGAGTGATAATGAAAATTATTTTCCTGCGTCTATAAATTTTATAATTAACTAAAGTAGGTATCACATAAAACTTCGGACTTGATCTCATTTCATCCACCAGTGGAATTTATACTTATTAAAAAAAAAATAACATATGACCGCGTTGATGGTTCTATTATACATAAAATTAACACATTAAACCTTATATATAAGTATCCTTTCACGACCAACGGTGCCTTACTATTACACAACTTATTGTTGTTCTTTTGTTTCGTATTATTTAAAAAAATAACTGTCACAATCAATTTATTATTTAAGCCCCTTTGTTGGACATATTTCATATACATCAATATAAGATTGTTTTCATAAAAGTATTAAAATAAAAAGAGAATCTATTAATTTCAAAGTAATATTAAAAATATAGATTACGCATTATCTGTCAACCTTTTTTTTTTTAATTCCCGCCAAATTAGTGCTGTCGCGATCTGCCACAGATAAAATATGACACGAGCTTGTAAAACTATATGGTGTAACGGATTCAACTATTGATCACGAATCTATTCAAATATAAAGTACTGAAATGAATCATATATAGATTAAATAGTTAAATTCTGCTATCGATTTAATAATACTGTAAATATAAGTTAATTTGTTACTTTATAAAGATAATTAGGTATTATATTATAATAGTTATTAAGTGTTGTATGTTTGATTCGCAATTGTTGCAATATGCGGTTAAAATAATACATAATTAGAATGTTGGACATCAAAAAATATTTTCTTTTTTTTTCTATAGAGAAAGGTCCAAAGATTTCGGAAATCTACAATACCCATCAATCGGCGAACATAATGTGAAATTACCAAAGGGACTTTCGCTGCTAGGCAAACTGCAAACTGCAAACAGCAATCTAATCTTTACAATAGAGTGCCGGCAACTTTGTGGCGCTTTTATATCAAATAGCAACATGCTGCAACATCGGGTGACGTCAACTTGTCGCTGATCTCTAAGGGATTGTAATGTCTAACTAGTTATGAAATTAATTAGATGTATTATTTTCAATTTTTATAGCTCCTAGCATACACCGAAGATATTTCGATAAGTTTTATTTTGTAAAGTATTACTCCTCCATCAATAACATACGGTATTGCCAGCACGCCTGATGGATTTTGATGCGTTGGTGCTGTCAACTACATATTATCATAATAAATTCGAATGTCTTCCCCGTTTGTTTCGATAAAGTAGTACTTTTTTAGACGAATAAGTTAAATCCCATGAAGCATGTGCATTCAACACATTATACTATTGGTTAATGAGCCGTATTTTAACGAGAAAAGTTACGTTTCACATCTAATTGCAGCCAAATTTTTATTGTAATAAATGTCGTTGTATGTATTGATGGAAGATATAAAATTAAATATATATATTTACGAAATCATATGGAGTTTTTTAATCGATCAGCCACCATTATATAAATTGTGATGCAATTGAGACAATAACCTCGTGTGGATTCAAATTGATTTTTGTCTATGCAAATTATTATATACTTGATAACCTTTGACATTGACACATTAACCATGATGTTAAATGAACACCGATATCCATCTCTAACAGCCAAAGTTTTTTTTCCGGCCTTGTTAAGAGTATAGAAGCGAAAACATAGAATAGCAGCAGAAATATACGACATAGCGGCAGACGAAATCCAGAAAGTCGCTTTGCGGATTGAGACAAATTTCCTGTTAATTATCTTTATCAATCGGTAAAGTAAGTGAAAATAAACATTGTCTGAAGGGTCATAGGGTTTTAGAGTAAATATTTTATCATGTAGCGAGTAAACAATTCTCTAAAACATAATTACGTCCAACCCAAGACAGTTTTGGCCGAAGGCCCAATAACAGATACAATTTTCTCCTAAATTACTATTACGAGTAATAATAACAGTCAAAAGAAACTTTTAAATTATCGCGAATCCTTATTTAAATCATTAATTTTTTTACAAAACCAATGTCACAGAACCATAATCATGGGTATTAATTCAAGGAATCTGTATAATACAGTTCAAACCAAATATTTTTACAATTACTTTTACGTTTTGGATTTAAGTTTTACTTTAATATATATATTTTGTGGCTAGACACCTATTAGGTATAATGTTACTAAAACCAATTCCAAAAATTTGAAATTTTTGTAAATACTTTTTTTGTGCCCTTTTATAAATTTTCTGGTACATTAACGGATACCTAAAATTTCAATTATATTAAGTTTAACTTTGTAAAGGCAACATTAAGCCGATGTCAAACTTGTCAATTGTCAAGTCAAAATCATAACCTCATTGTTAACAAGTTAAACATATTAAATAATAAAAATATTAATTAAAAATGAAACTATCACGAGTATTAAATCGACAACATATAGATTTCATGTTTAAAAAACATTGGTTAGTACAAGGAAAGAGGGTTCCAATTGATACAAGTGCCGAGGATGTGCTTAGGGAAAAAGGTATTCCTGTTGAAGATGCACTTGAATTTATCAAGGGAAAACCAGAGCCACGAGAGAGGTATACCGTGTTTATTAAAAAAAAATTGATTTGAAAAATCGAAGCCAAATTCACCTCATATTCTAATTTAAAAAATCACGATTAGCAAATTTATTTAATGTTTTAAATTTCAGATTAAACATTGTTGGTCCGTACGAACTTCAACTACCATTTGACGAGACACATCCAGATTATAAACCAAGACCCTGCCTTACACTCACCAACAAAAGTGTTCTCCTAGAAGGTATTGCTCAAGCTCAAGTATTAACAAAAACTGTAATAGCAGAGAATAAGCTGCCTAATAAAATTGAAGAACTCGCCCAAATAACTGCTCCCAAAACTGTGCATGAAGGAGTTAAAAAGGCAATTTTATCATCCAATGTTTTTGATTGCGAACAACAAAAGTTGCCCAAGATTAAAGATCCTGTGAGACCGGCTTATAACTTCCCTAGAATCCTGGGAATTACAGATCGGAGACGAAAGTAAGTTTTTTTAACTTCAAAACAATTGTGAAAGTGACTATAGCTTTAGAGACTGAATAATGTTGTATGTTAGCATGTTTGATGCTACTATAATTTTGTAGAAGTGATCTTCATTGTCCAGATAGTTACCACTGTATGTATACAATGACTATAATCAAATTTAACTACTGTTAAAATTCTTTCATTGTATTTCTTTTAGCCAAATAATTACGAATAAACTGTTGCAACTCATCGAAAGATGTAGTGATTTTGAACTTACCCAGACAAGATATGCATTGAATGATGTACAATGTAAAACATTGTTTGATAAAGATGATGACTTGATACAATTTCAAGATATATCCAACATATTGGTGACCAGTAACATTCCCTTGAAATATGATATCAATGAGAAGGACATACCATTTGTTGAAATACCAGACCTGTATCCTGTTAAGCACACTGTAACATTGCCTGCAGAACATTTCTATGACGAAAAAAGCATATATCGTAAGTTTGGTTAATATTTATAATTTTTTACACTAATTCTTTGTACAAATGACTTTTCAGTTTATAAAGTGCCAGTATAGACTTCCCTTGGTAATTACTTTTAGTATTTAAAATGTGAAATACGTGTGTACTTTGGGAAACTCCTACGTCCAACAGTGGGCAGACAAGGGCTGATGATGATGATGTGTATATTTGATAGTTATTTATTTTGTAATAATGATTTTCAGCTTAGTTTAATGATTGTTATTTGATGTTATTTTCAAGAACATAAACACTCAATATCAACTTCATACTTTTATTTCATATATAAACTAAAAAAAAAAAATCTTTCAACATTCCCATAAGTTAGGTAAACATACTTTTTTATTGCAGCTATTCAATTCAATGTCAGTAGAAAACATCCACATACCTCATGGCTGCATTTCAACAGGACAGAAGTGAATAATATTTTCGAAACTCCAGTGACTGATACACAAATATATGGGCGAGCGCTCACTCATGCGTTCACAGTTGCTTCGGCATATGCAAAGGAGTTGCATGGGGTAACTATTTTTTATGTTGCACCTACTGTTATAAAAACTTAAAACAATATCTACCTATACAGTAGATAAGGTTTTAACGATTTAAATAATTATTAAATTTACTTACCATTATAGTATTAAAACGAAGTATAGCTATCACACAATTTTTAACTTAGCAACACTGTCCTCGCGAACTTAAAAATAAATTAATTAGTAGCCTATATCATCTGTCAGATAGTGTTTCATTTAGATCCAAGCAGTTCTGGATGCTTTCTAATAAACATAAAAACTTTTGAATTTACTATACACTGCTGGACAAATTTAGAGGAACGCTAGAAAAAGGTTAAAAAAAAGACATTTATCCATGATTAATACAGCTTTATTTGAATATCCATAATTAAGTTGACTTTTTAAAATACGGTTATGTACAATTTACTGATGAAAAAACAGATTTGCAGTTGTCTTATTGACGAAATATGGAGGTAACGGTGAACTTTCATCTTGTCACAAAATTTAACAGATTGCTTGTTTCCTTTGTAATGTGCGGTAACAAACACTTGTAGGCACCTTCCATACTTCGTAATACCAGGTGGTACATTTGCCTTCATTCATGAGGGCATAATTAATATTAAATTATCAATGAAACTTTGCATTCAAACCCATTCTTCGACTAATAATTTTTACTTGTCTTCAGTGGATTTTTGCTGGATTTTTTTTTTATTTGTCTTCCTAGTTTATCCCAGACATATTCGAATGGTTTAAGTCTGGTGACCGGGTTGGCTATTCCAAAACAATGTTTTCGACCCCTTGAAGTTATCTCGAAAGTACAGCGGCAATGTGTGGCCGACCATCTTCTATGTATGGGGCAAAATGTATCACAATTCGTACTAAAATATCAGCTACGTATCGTGCCACTGTCAGAGATACATTTCTACCATATAGAGCTTTGTACTTCTTCCAAATGAAACATCAGCCAAACCATCACTGACCCTCCGTCGTAATGTTCTCTTCATTCAATGTTACACTGTGCATCTTTCTCCTGGTGGTCTTCGTGCTTTGACCCTTTCATTATCTGGCTTAAGGCGGTCATTGTCATCTCGATTACGGTGAAAGTGAGCAAATTTTCACCGCGCTACGCGATGACCTGGGGTAAGAACAGACCTTCTGTCAGGTTCAATCGCCTCTATTTCAGCTGCTTTAAATCTCTTTGTTATCATTTTAGTGCTGCCTCATTTCGGACTTATTGGAGCCTAGTTCTTACCTAAGAAGCCATCGAGGTACCCTTTCTAAGCACACTGCCTACGATAAATCTTTTGTCAATAGCTGTGGACTTTTTTCTGCCTTGCCCTCTTCGTCTCGTGTATTCGCCTGTCTGCCGGTATCGTTTTAAATAGAGAAAAGTAATCGATTTTAAAACTCACAATGTTTGAGCCAATCGAAAAGTGTAACCTTCTTCGATTAAAGTTACAGCTTTGAACAATTAAGCTACATTGACATCCGACATTATCACTTCAATCTTTTGAAAAATTATGAGTGATGAATAATTTTTGAAAAAAAAATTTACTAAAAAAAATCTCAAACAAAACAAGAAGCCCTTATTGTTCCCTTAAAACACACATTTAATAAATTATCACATATAGAATGAAAACCAAAAACAAAAGACGATAAAACCTCTTCAAGTAACATAAATGCTGTTACAGGTCCACTGCGTAAGGGAAATTTAAAAAAAAAATAACCGAACTTTCTGTTGCGTTCCTCTATATTTGTCTACGAGTGTATTTGTAGATTGTTTAGTGTTGTGGTAGGAGGTGAATTAGTTTGTACAAGTCTTTGTTAGGACTAGAGTCAATGAGGGCATTCTTTTAAATTGGAATTATTTGATGCAACCTTTTTACGAATGATTGAATAAAATACAAACTATAACAATAATCATTTTTTTTTCATATAATTAATTGAACGCAGCAAAAATCTTTGGGATACAAAATTATTACTTGTGTTGTATCAATTCAATTTTTTTTTTCTTCACAGGAACAAATTAAAGATTTACCGGAACCGATTTACGTGAACTGCATACAAACAGACGGACAGAAGTATCATTTCGGTGTTCTCGAACTGAACACATTGAATGTAGATGGCGTTGAGGGCACGAAGAACGTGTGGTACTGTAAAAATGACGTGAAACTTTTTGACAGAAGTTGTTATTACAACGGGATGCCCGTCTTAGAAAACTACAACCCAAAGGTATATGGATATATTAATGCTTTTTACAACTGTTGAAATGTAGACAAAATGCAATAATATATTAAACTAAGATAATAATTACAAACTAAATATAATACGGTTATAACGCACGTATTCATCCGGTGTCGGCACCGACTAGTTTCCAGCCTACCGGGGACTATTCGAAGTTGCGATTCATGACTCATATAAAAGGGAAATAGATGGGCAGCGGCGCTGGCGACGTCGTTGAGGTCGTTATAGAAATGTTGCTAGTGTTAATATTCAAGTTTGCCCCCGATGTGCTTTAACTCGGTGCCGACACCGGGTGAATACGTGAGTGTTAGCTTGTTTATTTTTAGTTTGTAATGTCACACGAGAGTTTAAATAATTTAAGATATTAGTTGAATTTGAAGTTGTGTGTAAAAAAAAATAAAGTGTTATTTAAATGTATTCATGTGTATAACCCTTTATATTTACAAGAACATAAATACATTTTGTTTTCGATTAGAATACACAATGTTTGCATACCAAAAACACTTTTTACATTAGAATTAATAGCAAGTTGATAACTTGAACTGAAATTTTTTTTCCGTGCATCGTAATTATTATTTGGCCGTCGTGAACTTCTGCAGTCGGCGTCTTCTCAGCTCCTCCGCGTCGGCGTCCGCCTCAGTCTTCGGCTCTCTATAACATAACATATTAATGGTAAACGAAAACAGATGAAATAAGATTACATTTTTTTATTCAATATAACCATGGTTTTGGACTGGTGAAATATCAAAATGTAGAAGAAAAGGAAAATTAGGTCATTTTCGCAAGCGCAGTATAAATAAAAGTTTTAAAGCCTACCTATCGACATGTAAACTTGTGTTGTCGGAACTGGAGACGTCAGTGTGTTGCGTGTGGGCGGGGCTCGCGGGGGGCGGGGCCGCGCTTGTTGAAGGCGTGGCGGGCGCGGGCGCCGCGCTCGAAGCACCAGCCACCACCTCGGGTTCCGTTTTCACCTTCACTGGCGCCGGTCCGGGCATTGGCTCGTTTTGACTGCAATTGTTTTTTTTTTAATACTATTAACGTTGTTCTCGTCTTAAATATTAAAAGATAACTCAATAAAGGGTGCACGTACATAGTGTCAGTTTGTGTGGCGACGGTGGCGCTGTTCTGCGGAAGGTTGGCGACGACGGCGGAGTACTGCTGCATCAGCAGCACGGACGCGTCCAACATCGCTTGGATCTCACGGAGCAACTGTCCACAATATCAACTTATGTAATTTCCATCAAAACACACACAACACCTGGTCGCTGTTTAAGCCATAATTGGATCTTTCTGTGTTCTAACAACGTTACCTAATTTTGAACTTTAACAAAACACAGCCCATCATAGTCTGACTCACTAACCTGCAGGCGCGCCTCGATGTTCCTGCGCTCGTGTCCCTCCATGCGCTGCAGTTCCGCGGCGCTGAGCGTGGCCAGCGAGGCGGGCCGCGGGGGCGGCGGCGGCAGGCCCCACCCCATCATCGCTGCAACAAAACACATCACCATCTTCATTTCTCACATTCTCTTTTCAAAAATAGAGACAAAAATACGTCGATATGGATATGACACTATTGTAATCAATACACACATCGTATTTAAGAGCTGGAACCAAACCTAAGTCGGGACATATTCAAGGTCGCCGGAACAGTGCGGTTGTGACACAAACAATTCATTTCTTCACAGATATTATGTATATATACCATGTTTTCCTTTATTATATTTACATCGCAATCATATTTAGTTTACAAATCTATACTTTTACCGTATTAAGGTTGTCTTTCAAGATTAATAAGAAATAAATAAGTATATAATAGTAAAAAAAAACACATTTTAACTGTATCACATGTATAAAGGACAGTCATCTTTCTTTTTCTCTTTAAGAAAACAGAGATGACTATATTTTTGTATAGTGAACATTCATAATAACCAAACAAACCTACCATCCATAGATGTGACATCTTCAGTAATATCTCGCACTTTATTCGCTTCACAAATCTGTACGTGTCTGTTCATCCTATATAGAATACCTTGCATTTCCTTATTGCAATTTTTACAAACCGCCCAGAGACCGCTATTTTTATTTCTACTACAATGAAACTTTTTCCAAATCGGATTTTTATTTCGTGGCATTGTGCACAGAATTTAAAAAAAAAGAAAAAAGAAAAGAAGGTTACACCTGGTATTAATTACTCATACATACTGACTCATACAATTATCGTAGTGGTAATTATCAATACAAAAAAATTATCAAGATTATATAATCTCGTTTAATTATCATCAATACTGGGCACGTGGTGAAATTATAGAAGAAACACTAGTATAAACGCCCGGCATCTCTCGTGTGCATTTATTACAAACCGATGAATTAACTTTAATTCTACAAGACTGTTGCTTTGTAACAAGTTATATCGGCTCACAAGGTTAGCGTAACACTTTCTTATCGTGTATATATTTTTATTACGAGAATGTTGCATTCGTTTTGATATAACAAATAACTTTTTATGTAATAAAAAATATATATAATTTTTTTTTTACATAACTACAAATACCGTTCTGTTATTAACACGTGTTATGAATATTTTAATCCACGTAAAAGATTTTAATTTCCAAATTGATAATTTCAAAATCAATGTATAGTGAAAATTAGTATTATTTACTCAAAAATGTTATTTACGTCTACCATATAAATAACTTATACAAATTTGACTTTTAGGTACTGATAAATATGTACACTCATTAAGAAAAGCATTTAAATGTAAAACATAATAGAACAGTACTCACGTGGCGGCGGCATATTAGGGAAAGGCGGCGGTACGGCGTTCGCTGCTGGGGGCGGGGCTGCATTGCCGAGCGGAGCGTTGCCGAGTGGTGCATTGCCGAGCGGAGCATTGCCAAGAGGTGCATTGCCGAGTGGCACATTGCCGAGGGGCACGTTGACGGGGACATTGCCGGGCGGGATGCCGTCGGGAGCGTGCGGCGCGTCCGGGGCGGGTGCTCGGAGCACGTTCAGCCGGCAAGTAGGACAGGTCTGTTGCCGTTGAAACCACAGTCGGAGACACGCCGCGTGGAATATGTGGTTGCAAGGCAACTTCTTTGCACCTGTTAAAAATAATTTTGAGATTATTCATTTATAAGAAAAACTATAATCACTAGGTTTGTCTTCATCATCACCATATCAACCACACGTCCGCCCACTGCTGGGTGTAAACCTTCAAAGTTCGTCAGGATCTGGCGTTGTTTATCTTCATCAATATTTTAACCTAAAAATTTCTTATAACACTATTAAAAAGTAAGCTGTATGTACCGCTGTGCATCTCCTCGCGGCAGATGATGCATTCATTGTCTGCGGCGGCGAGCTCGGCGGCCGTGGCGTCCGGGTACAGCGTGTTCATGTTGCGGATAGCGCGCCGCGACAGCACCACGTCATTGTACGCTTTTTTAAAACTCCTACAAATTAACATGTAATATTTTGACAAAATAAATATCAGGTTTGGAAGATTTAATATATAACCAACCGGTACACTAATTTTACTATGTTATTATAAATATGTGAATTTGTAACTAACCTCATTGTTTCATACATTGGTCTGAATGCAAACAGAGGCAACGTGTATATTCTAACCATGACAGCAACAAAACCGATATAAAGCAGTACTTTCAAAAAGTTTATAATCAGCTCGGTGTACAGTAGGACTGCAGCTTTGCTCTCCCACGGAGCCTCCCAGCGAGAGTCAATTGTGTGCAATGTGTACTGAGGACAGAAATTTTCATTAAAATTATGTTTTCTCAAATTAACTAAATTCACAAATGTCTACAACATACAAATATTATCAAAACCTACACAACAATTTCTTGGTAGTCTATCTATAAAAACTACAAAAAAATCATCATGATCATGATCCAAACATCACCCAGTGTGAGGCATAGGTTTCCCCTATAGATCGTCACAACGATCAGTCCTTGGCCACCCTCATCTAGGATACTCTCGTAAACTTGACTAGATCCAGTCCTTGAGGGAGGCCTACCCATACTGGAAATTAAGATATTCAAAGAAAATACAATTAAAAAAGTGTGGAACTCAAATGATACAAACCTTTATGACAATATTGATGATCATTATCATTAAAATACTATACTCAAATCCAAACACCAGTTGTACCGACGGCCCTTTCGACGTCGTGAATTGATAAGCGTGATGTATAAAGAAAAAGTCTGCATGAGTCAACAACGTCAGCAGAGTTAGAATCCGCAAATGGAACAACAAACCAATAACTGGGCTTCTTTCCATCTGTATAAAAAAATAATTTAAATTTTAATGATATTATAATGAAAATAGTGCAATAGTTAGCATTTTTGTATAAAAGAACTTTAAAGTTGAATAATGTCTTTCTATAAAACCAACAGAATTATCATGTAGAATTTATTATAGCACTTAGTATCTGTTTCCTCTCGTCTCACAATTGAAACCTAAGTATATTATTTTCTACACTACGTAGCAGCAACATGTACAACAATATTAATTTCATTGCTTAATGTAAATAAACTTACATAATCCACTCTATCTTCAGCTAACCAATGGAATGCTTTCAGAAACAGCAACACGGTGAATAAAGCAATGAATTTCGGATTAAAATCATCCCTGAATACTGTGAAAGCTAGGCATGTCTCAGTTATTGCATACCAAGATCTTTCTATTAAATGCTGAAAGTAAAACAACAATAAATATATCAATATGTAGGTCATAACTTGGAATTCATAGAAAAATTGAATAAATTAATTTTAAGTAATTCATGTGGTAATAAAGACTGAGGTGAATTATTCAAACCTGATTAACAACTTGATATATAAAAAGTTGAAAAGTTGGAGGATACCGTAATACATCTTCTCTGAAGAACAAAGGGCATTCTGTAAATTTTATGCCATGGAATAGGATAAATGTTTACCTCGAATTCCGCTGGGCGCAGTTGTCCAAAAAATATTCTCCTTAAGATTTTACCAAGTAATAGAACAAGGATAAAAGATTGTAAATACATAACCTGCAAATAAAATACAAATATTCTATAAATAGTGTCGATAAAGAGTACATATTCGGTAGTAAATCAATGACATCAAGAGTTAGGATTATTGTGAAATCCATTGTAGTACATTGACATGCAATTGATATCAGAGTCCTAATAAAAGTAGTAAAAAACTTACAGCCATGCTAGGATTTGAATTAGTTAGGTAGACTATTGATGGATAAAATTGTTTCTTTTGGTAATAGGCATTGCCGATTACCACAGTCGTGAGTGCAAGGCTGATCACAGTTGCAACTAAAGCCTTCATTTTGATAATAACTTATTACGTCCGATACATTAAAACACTCAAAATTTTCATAGGATTTAACTTAGGTTTTCTAAGCACTCCAAAACAATATAATTGTCAACAAATACATTTTCAAAACATCTTTTAGTTTCAGTCGCTGAATCAAAAAACTAATTTTGACGTGTTCAATGTTCATTAGTGTCATTCATGTAGATAACAAATAAGAAATGGTAATCACAACAAATGACAATATGGCAGTACAGCTGACACTCGATTATAAAAAAAAAATAGTTCATGGTGAAAGTTACAGGTATATTAAGATTATCTGATGATAAATAGGAAAAACTTTGTTGCTATATAGGAACGTTAATATGAAAAATGTAATTTATCACATGACGATCCACAGAACGATTTGTACGGTAATAGAAATAAACTATTTCATGTGATGTTCGCCTACCAAACTAAGGGCTTACTTTATTGTTGTATTTGTATTACTCTAGAACAAATAAAAACAGCTGCCTAAACCAGCGTTTCTATTATTTGTAATATTTTAAATTTATAATGTATAGAAATAGTAAAAGATGTTTACGTAAGTGAACGTTATTAATAATAAAAAAAAACGTTTATTTAGGCAATAAGTTTACGTTATAAAATGAATGTACACCTGGTTGCTAAACTAGGCTCGAGACCCGTATTATAGCAACCAGGACTCTTTCGTATTAGTACTATGTTTTAATTAAATTAAAGTTGTAAAACAGCGGGAGAACTGGTACGCCTATCTTTGCTTTTATTGTGTAGATGGTGGGTTTTAAATATAGTGAAATTTAAAATACTATACAAAGTAAATGAAATTACAAATTATACATCAACCCCCTAACCTTCACCAATGCCCCCACATTTTTTGTGGGCACCTTAACTCCCCTCTTACGGTTGCAAACGCCTCAAGGGGGCTACATCGCCCATTTTGTGAAAGACTGCTCTAGAATATAAGCCCACTAAGCTAATACTATATGAATAAGTTGTAAAACTTAAAATTAATTATAGCAATATTTATTAAAACTATCATAGCTTCGTTTTATTTTTTAATGTTGCCATTAGTTAAAATTATTTAAATTAAGTGGCAATCACACAACAGACAATGTCACTTTTCGAAGATGGTGTTGGTGTGTACGTGATTCGTTTTGTTCTGTACTTTTGTACTTTTATTACAATCCTACTTATTATAGAATAAGATGAAATTCGGTTTACATGACTTTTGTGATAACGTGCTTTGCGGATCCATCTGAATATATACTTACCAGGTCGTTAGTCAGACAATATTGGGTTTGCCGCGCAGTCAAAACAACTAACAATCCATTTAGTTTATTTGGATTAATTCCAATATATTTGTTACTTTCTGCGTTATTTTAACTGTAACACAGTAATGATAACGAAAATATTCTCAAATAACTGAAATATCGAAGAAACTTGTGACTGTGACGTGCTTATACTTTCGATCATTTATAATACTTTTTTTATTCCATACATTTTAAATTGGCATACGATTACCATTATTATATATTTGTCTACATTTTCAGGAAGTGTATATAGATATCGTCATTTTCGGATCAAAATTACCACGCCCAGTATGGTAAATAATGTCTACCTAATGTTATATTTCATCAGTGATTGTATTTTGTCTACTGATGGATTGTTCTTTGTTTTTACAGCAGGGTGATGATCCCCCTTTCTTGACGGTCGGAACTGACGTTAGCGCCAAATATAAGGGTGCCTTTTGTGAGGATAAAATCAAAAAAGTTGTTCACAACATAAAATGCAAGGTATGTTAACCCAATCCTATGTATTAAAACTACCCTAAAATTTGCTTAAAACTGTTACTTTGTTTGTGTATTCCATTCTAGTTACTTTTATAATGACAAACACAAATTATTTAAAAATATTTACAATAAAAACAAAAGCTATAATGACTTTCAAAATGGTGAATATTAAATAGACTTATATTACATGTTATAAGTATATCTAATAAGATTGAGATGTTAAAATAATGTGACTACATCTCACATTTACCATATCTAAAAGTAAATATATAAGTTCTCTTGTTTACCATTCTATATTGTATTATTTTAACAGCATAAATAAATATCACTATATTTAAATCTTGCAGTTATTATTTCACATTTTATTTCATTTACATTTAGTGTTATACCAATTATAAAATTAATTTGAAAGTTATGTTTTCAGTAGTTCATTATGAAACCATTCAAATTGCAGGTGACGTTAAAAGGTGGTGGTGCGATCACAGTCAATGATGACGTGATCAAAGGCACACTGCGTGTTGGCAGCACCGTTGAAGTAAAGCAAGATCCTAAAAAAGATGCCACAGAAGCGGTCATCACAAAAATTCAAGACTGCAGTCAGTATACTGTTGGTATGTATCAAATGTTAAAACTTACAGTATATCCAACTAGCCTAGTTCATTTTCATATTGATGCTGAAAACCAAACATGTACAAATATGGAAATAATTATAGATTAAATCTGTGTATAATAATATTAACCAAAAAATCACACAAATAGTGTACAAACATAGTAACTCTAGGTCCATAAATATGCAAGTTATGTTGAAAAAAGTTATTCTCTACTTCTGAATAATTATACTTTTGCATGTTGTTTGTTTGTTTTTTTTTTTGGAAGACATTGGGAAAGGCATGCATATGTACAACAGTTGGCAGACAAGGGCTGATGATGATGATGATATTACTATATGTTTTCCATCTAGCGTTGATGTGAAAAATCATAGCTCCATGAAACTTTTTTTCCTATACTTATTACCATGTTACCTTTCCATGCCATTTGATACTCAGTCTTTTGTTAGATTGAGAAAATCACATTATCATTATAAAATTTGTTTACACTTCTCACTTGTTTCAGTGTTTGATGATGGTGATATAACAACGTTACGTCGGTCAGCGCTGTGCCTTAAGAGTGGACGACATTTTAACGAAAGTGAAACTTTAGATCAGTTGCCACTTACACATCCGGAGCATTTCTCTACACCGGTTATAGCTGGCAGGCGTGGGAGACGAGGAAGAGCTCAGTAAGTAACTGTTTAATTTTTTTTTCTAGTAAGTTATTCCAAACCAGTATGATTTAGGGTCCTCCTAGAGAGTGTACCTCTTTATCAAACACTGATAACGCATCTACTCCCTTAGTGTTTTATATCCATGGGTATTGATGATCACTGCAGTTTGTTTGCCTGCTTCCCTAATAAAAAAATAACTTATAACATTGAATCTCCCCTCATTACATCATATTTAAACGGTTAGCACTAATTCAGTGATTTTTTTTGTTTGTTGTATTAATGTCTATGGTAGGTTCTTATGAAAGAAAAATGAAAGGAGCTAAGCAGGACGAAATTTTAAATTCAATATTCTTAGACAAGACAATATTTGTCGGAAGAGCCAGTAATTTATTAATTATCTTCATTCTGTTTAGTATTAAGACCAGTTTTGTTGATCATGTTAAAAAAGTATCATGTTTTAAAAGTAACTATTTTGATGTTATATACAGTCATAGCAATATTATTAACTTTAAAAATTTTGTAGGTCGGAGGAAAGTGAAGGTGAAGGCGTGGCACGGCGCGTGAAAGCGGACAGCGAGCCGCACGTAGGCCGCGTGGTGTTCGTGGACACGACGAGCGGGACCGAGCGCCGGCGCCCGCACCAGCCCGCCTTCCCCGCACTGGTAGTGGCTCCTACCGCACAGATCAAAGTAAAGGAAGACTATTTAGTGCGATCCTTTAAAGATGGAAGATAGTAAGTCTGTTTTTATGTCTCAATTTAAATTTCACATATAAATAATAAAATGGTAAATTGATAAAACATACATTTTCAGCTACACGGTGCCTAAGAAAGAGGCACGCGAGTTCCGCAAGGGAAGCGCGCCGACGGAGTGGGGCGGCGTGGAGGCCGCGCTGCAGTATCTCAACAACGGCGTGCTGCCGCCGCACTGGGACAGAGATACTCTGTTCAACGAGCCCCGGAACACGTCTGATGATGTATGTTCAAATATTTATTAATAGTAACTGATGGACATTAATTAATTTGGAAATGTTGCCTCGCTAAAAAAAATCAAAAGGAGACAAATATCTAGGTGTGGACCATTTACTGTCTAAGACTTGAATAAGGCATCTATTGATTTTATCAATATGTTTACTTAATTTCTTTATAATTGTAAAATATCATTTTCGTTTACTATGTAAATTTTTAGCACATCATGATACCATCCCATGTCTAAAATTTAAACTATATGTATAATTGTATATAATATAAAGTACTGGGCATCTCAACTATTATACAAATATTTATTCATCTATCAAAAAATGTTATAATTCACACCATGTTTCCACACACGCTGGCCTAGGAAAACAAAACATTGAAGGTCAGTAAATATAAAAAACATTGCTTCATATTTTGAAAAATTTTTGGAAGCAATAAAAAAACAACATAATCGTCGACATAAACAACTTTCTTAACATAAAAGCAAGTTGTTGTTTAATATAGTTGAATTGCCTACAGAATAATACCTTTTCTTATATGATCATATACATTTTGCCATAAATCGTGTGTGTCATGAGTCATAGTCGGATGACAACTTGGATAGTAACTACCCTTATATATCAAATGACTCAATAGAGAAAACACTTAACGTCTTACAGGCTTCTGTATTTCTGGTATTCCAGTTGTCTGTGGTCATCGATGATCACATTTGTAATCCCATCAGTCCTTTGCCACCTTAAAAAAAATATATATTCAAATCATTTAAAATATTAATACATAATGTCAACAGATATTTTTAATTAACAATCCACACGATTTAAAAATATAAAGCTGGCGCTTTTTTATTTTCCATTGAAAAACATTCATACATTTGTTGTATAACGGAAACTGAGGTATGTATGTATGTTGACAATGGATATATTTAATAAAAAATATATTAATATTGTATGTGTTTGTTAGAGTTCAGATGACGAGCCGAGAGAGGAAAAGGACCATTTCGTGGCTCAGCTGTACAAGTTTATGGACGACCGGGGCACACCGCTTAATAGAAACCCGACCATCGCTAACAGAGATATCGATTTATACAGATTATTCCGTGTAAGTATTTTTTGTTTATTAAATTATTGCAAAGGAAATTAAAAAAAGTATAAATAGGTATTTGGAAAGATCTATGTCCAACAGTGGGCAGAGATTGGCTGATGATGATGAAAATATTAGATTTTCTATTGATTTACTAATATTCCTTGTGACCATTCCTGGTAAGCTTGTAAAAAGCTTGTCTTAGGATATGGTCCATGAAAATAGTGGATTAGAATTCGAATCTACGACCGCTAGATACGTAGTCATTAGGTTATTGGCGCTACAAAGTGATAGTATGAGATTGATGACGCACCAAACGTTCATCGTTGTGGGATAAGATTAAAGTTGTTTTGATAATTAAATTTCCTTTTATATGTATTTTATAAAACATGTTCAAGGTTGTACAAAAAGTTGGCGGATACAATCGTGTGACCAATCAGAATCAATGGAAGACGATCGCCGACAAGATGGGCTTCCACCCAGTCACAACAAGCATCACGAACCTTTGTAAACAAGCATACAAAAAGTAAGTAGATATTTTAATATTGTAGTTATGAAATTGTTAATTACTTGAACTATACTAAATTTATTACGGTGAAAGAAAACATCGTGATACCTGCTCATATTTGCGAAGAAATTCAAAGATATATGTGAAGACAATGCACTGGTCCAACGTGGTTGAATAATGGACTTGTCACTATTAACAATAGGGTGGGCTTCCCCTCAGTAGAGTCGTGGAGTGAGTTGATGCTAATGATACTAGGTTTGATCTTAAAATTGTAAATTACAAACTAATTTTAAATCGTTGTTATATAGAAAACTAAATTTATCTTATCACAATAATTTTCGTATGAAACTTTATGTACTGGTAACATTTTAAAATAGCATCTTTACATTTCATACTTCAGGTTCCTGCACAGCTTCGAGGATTTCTACCGCAAGCTGGGGGTAACGTTAGTGGCGCACCCGCGCGGCGCGCGCACCCCGCCCGCCGGCCGCTCACTCATCCGCGACCGCGACAAGCAGCTTCTGGCCTCCTCCCCCGCCGGCACCACGCCCACTGGCACACCTGCACCGGTAAGACGGAACGCCATGCCTCCAAGAGGTTAATCAGGACACCTTTTTTATCTCTTTCAGTAAAGCAAAATGTGTCTTAGCTTTATAATTTAGTTACAGATTAGAGGATCTGCCCTCTTAAACAACTATTATATTCTTTTCACTTTTTATCGACATTGTAAATAGAAAATTTATTTTTAAAAAGTTAAACAATGTTTATATTACAGCGCGGCAAAGATAAAGATAAAGATTCAGATAAGAGTGAGACGGAGAAAAGTGATAAGAGCGAGAAAGATGAGAAGATTGAAAAAACAGAGAAGGCAAAAGAGAAAGAAAGAGAAGCCAGTGATGAAGAGGACAGCGCTGACAACCAGCCGCTAGTTATCGCCGCGCCCAAGTAACTTATTGCAGTAATTTAAACACAACCTACAACATATTACCTTGTACCCTTTCTAAGGAAATAGCATGAAGGGTATACGTGAAATTTGTCAGTTAAAGTTAATATGCAGAAATATATAAAGGTGTTTTTAATAATAAAAATATTCTTAATGAATTTTAAAACGACGACCAACCGACTTAACAAAGTTACATCTCACAAGCTATCTTAAGATTTACAATTTTTTATTAGAAGATATTACAAGTTACCATAATATAATTGTATTGTATTGTAACAAATGTTCGGAATATTTGCTTGAGTCAATTTTGCTTATTAATCAATACAAATTTTACAGAATTGATAAGGACAAAGAGAAGGAGAAGGAAAAGGAAAAAGAGAAGGAGAAGGACAAAGAGAAAGAGAAAGATAAAGATAAGGAAAAAGAAAAGGTAAAGGAGAAGGAGAAAGTGCCTTCAACACGGACTAGTGAAGAGAAAGTTATGAAGCCGCGCTCGCAGTCCAACACCCGCAGCTCCTCGGTCGCCAAGATTGAGTTGCACGAGAAGAGGACACCGAAAAGAAGACCTTTTCATCCCAAAAGTTAGTATTAGTTACTTCTATAGGAATTTGTAGCAAAAACAACAAAAACATCTATTTAGGTAATAAAAATACGTTCACATGACAAAATTCATGGCGGCCAGGAACCGATCGCCGTGGTGATATATGGAGGAGATCTACACTCAGCAGTGGACGAGTGGCTCATATGATGAGGACAGAATGAATGTACGCCTAGTTGCTAAACTAGGTTCAAAACTCATCTTGTAGCAACCAGGAATTTCATTTAATACTAATCTCTTAGTAAAATACAATAGACAAAAAATACCACGCTTTATAACGTGTACATTTTTAAAGGCCTGTGTTAAAAAAAAAGCTATTTCTAGATGTGTGTTACGGGTTTGAATGTTATCTATATCGTTCTCTGTTTTATGTAGAAAACGATATAGGCCAGTGGACGCCACACTTTTCTTTCCAAGGGCCATATAGGACAATCTGAGGTATCACTGCGGACCGCACATTTGTGCACTAACTAGTTGACACAACCAGTCAATTTTCTTATGAGCTGTTATAACGCTTTTTTAGAACTCTTTTTTTTATTTTGAAGCAACAGAAAGTCTTCGTCTTAAAGTTTATTGAAAAATATTCGTGTTTGTTCAGTTTTTTTTTTTTAAATATGTATACAATTCGAAAGGTTCGTGGGCCGCATTAATATCTATCGCGATGCTTATGCGAGCCGTGGCCGTGGTTTGACGACCACTGATGTAGGCAATATGATTTGTACACGTGCTGTTTAAATTTTCAGTGTCGGAGGGCCCGAGCACAGGCACGCAGCGTGCGTCACGTCGTCCGCACGCGTCGACAGATAGCGATAGTTCGGGACGAGCTTCTAGGTAAAACTACAATCCAGTTATAACGACTAATTTAGCCATGAAGCGAGCAATGAATGAGAAGCAAAAGTTTATCGTGATATGGACATGTTATGCGATAATGAGTATATAAATATAAAGGTGATGAGGTTGAATGTGGATGGCTATAAAGGTAGTGGAAGACCGATGTGGATGGACTGTGTTTAAGATATGCGTAAGAAGTGTGCGAATTCAGATATGGCCTAACAGAGATGTATAGTAGACTGGTACATACCATGTTGATCCTCCGTAAGGAAAAATGCAGCTTGATTAAGATAATTTACATTTTGTTCACCGTTCGTTTTGAACCGATTTTTTTAATATTCATAACTTTTATGTAAATTTTTACATAAATTTATTAACATATAAAAATATTGTACATTACATTTTCAGTCGATGTGGCCCTACAAAAAAGATGCAGAGTCGTCGCAGCCAGAGCGCTAACTCTGCGAGCAGCGGCAACACGATCGCTTCAAACAGCAGCAAGAGACCTCGCAAGAGGAAGACTACTGAGTGAGATTTTAGATAAAATATTAGCAGATTGCGGTCAAGTTTTCGGCAGCATCCTGGATGAGGGCGGCCGAGGACCGATCGTCGAAGCGATCTTTGGGGGAGGCCTACGCTCAGCATTGGGCGACGTGTGGCTGATATGATGATGATGAGGATAAGCAGATTGCTATTTACTAATATTTCTTTTACCACACCAACTAAGCTCTAGACTTCTGACAGGAAGTGGTTCACAATAGTCCATCGCCACACTCAAAGAAAGAAAATGTGGTGCTTACGCACACAAAAAAGTAGTCGAATGGCGGGATTCGAACTATTGACCACCGTGAGCCGCACAGTGAGCCGAAAGCCGTACCCATAACCACTAGGCTATTGACAATTCTAGTTTCTTGTACTACGTTTTATTAATGCTGTATATTTAAAGCAACATAATGTTTTCGTGTCCAGACCATCAATGAGCGAATCCACCCGGTCGGGCGGGGTGGCTGTGAAGGCGCAAGTTGGGGATAAACTGAAAGTCTACTACGGCCCTACGCAGTCTGAGTCAAAGGTATGTGGTTGGAGATACTATTTAATGTCTTCATTTTGCAATACAATTTAATTATTTTAATATTCTAAATGACTTTCGAATCTTTATACATAGTTGACCGCTTTTAGATATACGTTGTATTCAAATATAACTTTACCATGTTTATTAAACCCCATTTGCTTAATGTTTAAGGATATGAACTGCCAATCTTGCGGTCATGGGTTCGAAGCCCACCATTCGAGTAGGTCAAGCTTATCCGGAATGGTTACAAGAACTCTTAGTAAATTAACAAAAATCTACTAACACATAAATAAAAAAAAATCATGTACTTCGCTGTGCAGGTGACACCATGCCAGCTAGTCAACACAACATAATTGATAACAGAACAAATAGCAGTGACATAGAAGGTGTTCATATCCAAGAGTTGTTCATCAGGTGACGTACGAGGCGAAGGTGATCGAGGTGTCCGGCGAGGGCCTGCTGCGCGTGCACTACACGGGCTGGAACACGCGCTACGACGAGTGGATCAAGCCGCAGCGCATCGCGCTCAACGTCACACAGCATGACGCGCGCAACAAGAAGGTTCACACACAATCAACATCATCATAGTCAGCCTTCAGTCTGCCCACTGCTGGACATAGTCCTTCCCGAATTCTTTTACAATCCTTAAGCGTAGATTTAAAAGATTTCTACACTAAGTAGTGCCATTAACAATTCAGAGCGGAAATTAACATTGTAAACTTGCCAAAATGTAATGACGGTCATTTTTTCTTTGCATTTCGTTATTAATTTTATTTATGTTTTCAGAATACCAGCTTAAGCCGCCGTTCTAGGACCAAAAGAACTGAAGGTAAGAATATATACATGTAGATATTGTGTTGTTAGCTCTCGTTATGTAACACACTACAAAATATATAAATATAAAAATTTCAGAAACTTCATTTACAGAATCATCCGCCCGTTCTGATTCTGACAGTGATTCCGATAGCGACGATGATATCAAACGGGCCTGCAAGAAACCGGACGACAAGCCTAGTCTTAAAAGTAAGTTTGTTTTTCTAAATAAAATATTAGTAGATTAACAAAAATCTTTTGTAAATATTCCAGTTAAGCTTGAAAAAGTTTGTGTTAGGGTATGGTTAACGACAATTATCGAATGGTGAGATTTGAACCCACGACTGTTAGATCGGTAGTACGTACCCATTAGGTTGTCGGCGTTTCATTTATGCTATTCAGTAATTAATAACTACGTATCTTTCCAGCGCCACCTAGATCAAAAGACGCCAAATCTAGTGACAGCAGTGGCTCCAGCAAGCCTCGTAAAAGACCAGTAAGGACTATATCAACTCCAACAATGGCGTCCCCCGCCAAGAAACCACGAGTGAACGTCGCCAGTCATCAGCACCAAGGCAGAGATTACGATCTCAATGAAATACGATCAGAACTCAAAGGACTGCACAGTGTAAAACAAGAACCAGAGGATACTACCAAACCTGAAACACAGAAAGATAAAACTCCAAGCCCCGTCACACAAGTCACAGCACAAACCACTGAACCACCGCAACCTGAGAAACAAGCAGAGGATGTCTACGAATTCAAAGAGCCTGAACCATTTGAAATAGAGTTGCATGATGAGAAGAAGAAGAGAATGCATCGTATATTCGATGACATTTCACCAAGCAAATATACATCGACCTTATCGAAGTCTTTAAGTGAGGAGATATCTGAAGACTCCATAAGACCACGAGCTTCCACTCTAAGATCTCCATCTCTATCGCCATTCAGAGAATTTGGCGCAACCAGAGATGAACCGAGTCGACAGAGTCCCGAAGAAGACTCGAAGGATGGTCTTTTCTCGATAGACGAGGATTCATTACCAGGCGAAGGTAGCTCGGGACCAATCTTTGAAGGATTCACTCCAGCCAAAAACCAAGAGACCTATTCTAAAAAGAATAAAGTCAACAAATCATGTGAACTGATTGATGATTCACCCGACAGTCCAGCTGACGATGAGCAGTCCTCTGAAGATGAACCCGAGGAAATGAAAGAGGAGAGCGAACCGAGTTCAGAACCACCACTGCTGGAGATAGTAGAAGTCCCGGAGCCGATCAAAGAAGTAAATTTATCAAATTATGTAATGGAAACGGTTAAAGAAGTTGTTATAATACTGCAAGATCCCGACCATGATATGGACGGCATACCGCAGCCCCCGAGGACTCCGCCGCATCAAATTAAGTTACTAGGCCCCGACACATGTGACTTCGTTGCTAAGCCTGTCGCAATAGCGACCACTTCAAGTGAACTTCAAGAGGAAACAAAGCATACACCATCGGTTGATAAAGAAGAACAAATCAAGCTTCTATCGATTCCCCTGCCAGCTACGGAGCCCAAAGAGAAAGAGGGTTTGAAATTAAAAATCGAGAAATTGGATCCGGAACCGATTGTATCAAAACTAGAACTACCCTCCAGTCCTCTCATAGATACAGAAGAAGACAAATCAGAACCTGACAGTCCAGCTCGTATTGACGTACTCCCTGAGCCACCACCCGGCTTCCTTCTGCAATCCGAAGGCCCCAAGATCGCTGAGAAACTATTAAAAGCTATAAACAGCGCTAAAAGACTCTCGATGTCTCCGCCTCCTGTGACCTCCGACCGACCTCTAACACCCATCAAAGATATTCCACTGCCAAAGGAAGAAAAACTTTCGATATCGCCAGAAATTAAACCGCTCAACAAATCTGAAACTTTGAAACCGTTGAGTAAAATAGAACCTATAAAGAAAATCAGTCCGTTGCCCTTATCTGATTCTATATTCGGCGAGCCGTCCAACTTTATCGATTTGAAACGTGATTTATCGGAAATGAAGAAAATTAAGAGCAAAGAACCCACACCGCCACGGCTGCAGAGTCCTCTGAACATACTGGAGCGTCGTAAGAGCGTGGCCGACTTGCCTCTGAGCGCGCCCGGCAAGAACAACAAGGTGCTCAGCGACACTATACAGAAGCTGTCCAGCCAGATCAACCAGTCGGCGGCGAGCATCCCCCTGCCGCCCTTCCCGCCCGCCGACAGGAGCGAGTCCAGCGACTCCGATGACTCTGACAGGAGGTAAATATATTATTGACTTTTAAAAAACTAAAATAGCTTTTAAAGGAAGTACTGCGAAAGCGCATAATGTATTGGTCAAATGCAAATTATAACTTTTCCTTTTAGTCGATGAAATGTTTTGCCTACTTTATCGTTTTTTTTTTAGAAAAATGTGTTTGAATTTTAAATTTAGCGCAAATTTGTCTCATTTGCTATCATCGTTTAAAACATAACAAACAATGATGTCCTTTTTGAACAACCAACAATTTACTATTTAAAATTTACCCATTGTTTCCCTCATCTGTAAATCTTAAGTGGTGACAAAGGGATTAAAACAATTTTTGTTTGATCTAGATTAATAATCGACAAGGTGTCGATGGAGGAGTGGGGCAGCGGCGGCAGTGGCGGCAGCGGAGGCAGCCTGGAAGGGCGTGGTGCGCGCGCGTTGCACGCCGGCAAGTCTCCTGGCGAGTGGAGCGCCGGGGAGTCGCTGCTCATGCTAGAAGACGCCTGCAAGAATGAACGGAAACACAGTCAGTTAAACTCACAAGTTCCATTTGTTCGCTATTTACTTATTTTATGGTGTATTTACTAAGACAGCCGATGTCCTTGTTCAGGTGCGAACGTAGTGATCGCGGGTGCCGGTGTGGCGGGCCATGGCAGCGGGGTCGCGGGCGCTGCAGGCGCGGAGGACGACAGCAACATATCACTGCTGCTGTGCGAGGAGACGATCCCCGGCTCGCCGGCGCCGGACGCCGAGCCCGCGCCGCCCCGCCACAAGCACACGCTGCCCTTCGCCTGCGCCCCGCCCCACCATTCGCACTCCAAAGGTTACATACTTAATCGTTAGTTAACTCCAAGTCCCACTCAGAGAATAATAAAGTTTTGTTAGAAAATTGTAATCGCATTACTGATGTTTATCAATACCAAGGCTCAAGGTTGGTAATTAATCTAATTACCAACCTCCCAATGTTACAATAGTTTCTATAAACATTAATTTGCAAACATGTATTACAGCAGAAGAACGTGGCAATGCTGGCGGTTCACGAGAGCCGGGCGCGGGCGCGGGTCTCGCTGCAGGCGCGGCGGAGCAAGCGGCGGGCGCAGCCGCGGGGGGTAGTAAGGTTTTACTCTACAAATTCACTTCCTAGTTCGAGTGTTGCTTCTAGTTCCCTATCACTATAGCCCACTTAAAG
>JAODUI010000009.1:2952993-2966229 GCA_027563995.1 Papilio gigon | reverse complement strand
GAAGTCGTTGGATGCGGAAGGCGGAGGACCGCATACTGTGGAAGGCATTGGGAAAGGCCTATGTCCAACAGTGGGCATACAAAGGCTGTTGATGATGATGATGATGAATACAAAAGTAGTTTTGTTGTAACATGTCCGATGTAGTACATTTTTCAGTAGCTTAAGTAAAATGCATGCGGGTCTCTTTATGCTAATTGTACCGTTAGGTCGTTAGGTGTGCTGGTGTGTAGGTGATACGTGTGATAAGGTTTAACGATTGACGATAACTAGCATCGGTACAGTTTACCTCCGCTCAGTACTGGGTCACGGCAAACTTGGGCTCTTTGCTAACTTTAGCCTTGCTCGTGCAGTTGGGACCTTTCGATTCCAAATTGCTATTCGATGCAACTTTTACAATAAATTTTAACGTGTATTAAGTTCAATATTAAAATTGGCAAATTATCCTACATTATAATATATTGTTATCTCATATAAATCTTTATTATGTCACTCGATGTAACGTTAAACTCCCTATAACGTTGCACAATGCTCGGTTCCTTGAGCGACGTTATATGAAGTTTACACTAGAATGTGTAACTTGAGTAAAAAAAGCCATCCAACAGACCTATATCGCTCCTGACTGATATACAATTTAAATACAAGTAATAACTACTATGGTAGGCAAGATAGAATAAAAAAGAATGGTCCGACAAATATATGAATATATAAGTCATATTCTAAACACCCGGTCATGCGGTCGTCAGAGTTCGTCATTGTGTGCCAGGGATTTCTATATATCTAACAATGGAGTTGTATGAAATGACAACTGTTATACTAAAGTATTACGAGCATACAAATAACTCAAATAATACCTAGTTTATTTAGCTTACAATATCACGTTTTATGACTTATGCCGAAAACAGATGACTACAGAATGTAATGTAAATTAATAATGGTTTAAATGACACGGAGACGCCTAACTCGTTCGAGAATGTTAATGCAACTATATCGCTCTTGAAGCAAGTCATACATTTTTAAAAGATCGTCTAAATACCAAAGGTGCAGGAATGCGGTAACGTCCCAACACTCATATAAGTGTATACTTTTTTTATACTACTTATAAAAACGTTGTCGTAAAACTAGTATAGCTATAGTACCGATCCCACTCACCCTGAAGAAGAGCCCCCGATAGGCTCGAAACTAGTCGGTACCGACACCGATTTACACGTGAGTTAAGCCGTTTTATAAGTTGTATATTTGTATGTGAATTGTAATTAATGATATAATTTCTGTTTGTCAGCTGTGAAGGCGGCTAAAGCGGCGTGCTCATGAAAATTAATGGGTCTCTGCCGACCCGGGGAACTATCTTTATTCGTTTTAGAATAAACAATCTTCGAACGGTATTTAATATTGAGAGACTCCACTACAAGTCTGTGAAACTGTTGATGTACGGACTGCATTATTAAATGCTTATTGTATGGATGGTGTTGTATTGTATGGGAATATCATAGATATATAATATATAGATGTGAGTATAATACAATTGTAATTTCTAAACGAGACTGTGTTTTGGATATGTGATTTTATAATGAAAATTACGACACAGGGAATTGACTATCAAACGCTTCCAGAAGCCTTTTTTAGGTGACTTTTGTGGTTTGAATTCTACATCTATAGATTATCTATCTAAGTTGAATATATTTATAAATAGCGACGAAAAGTCGACTTTAAATATTTTAAGACTTTAATGTATGTCTACTTTGTATAGAGAATGAATATTTAGTAATTGCATAAAGTACATTTGTACACAAGTGATATTTAAATCACATAAAATCTATTTTAAAATATAAACATATGATTTTTTTTTTTTTTTTATATTTTGTAAGGTCGGAACATTTTACGTCGCGGTTTAGTACACAATTGTTACGTGGCGTAATGGCTGCGTGAAGGGTGCACTGCGCAGTGCGTGGTCGACCTTAGTACTTGGAGATGTGATTTATAATGCTTGTATTACGATAGTGGAACACAGATAGTGTTGGATATGTTTTTAATATAAGTTTGCTAGTGCCGGTCTGATCTTATATAAGTAAGCTTTTGTATATAGTAATGTAAATATTATTTAATTATTAAGCTTTGTACTGTATGAGTTAGTCTTGTCGTACTCGGAGCCGTTGTGTCACTAAGTGTAGGTTTAGTATGAGAGTTACAAGTTTCTGACTTAAGTAACAACTCTGTGTGGCAATTTATATTTGCAAAATTAAATGTCGTTTTCTATATATGCTGATGAGAATTCAATTTTTTTTTTATTATAAATATATATCGTAATTTTATGCTATATGTTGTGGGCTCTATATGTATATAAAGGCTGTCTATGGATATATGTGATTTGTGAAATGTGGCGACTCTACCGATCTTATTAAAAGTCTATTTTTACGAATTTATTGTCTAATAAAACGCACTTAGCGAAGTGTTATGTGATTAGTGAACAATACAATATTCATAGTTTGACCACAGATAAAGCACAATCTTGTATATGGCAACATTGTATATATAAACTGTTTAGTAAATACAATAAAAAGATTTTAGCATCATTTTACACGTTCACACCTCTACTCTATTACCTCTATTCACAAATACGTTCCGAAATAAATTGAATACTATAAAAATTAAGCAAAATTTTCAAATTGTAATAAAATTATTTACAAATGTCATCATCGGCAAAGTTAAGTTTAAAATATGTTTTATTTGGGAGATATTTTTAATTTCCAATAAAAATGTAACAATCATATTGCAATATTATTTAAACATATGTGCAATATGTATCTTCACATTTCGAAAATCTTGTATTTATGAAATTATAGAAAAAAAAACAACTATAAATTCCACTGTACGCTGATCGGTGACAGGATATTATTAGATCGATGACTCCAACGTAAATACTACTTTATTCATACAAATCGTATGGGACAGAAGTTTATTAAGATTAATTACGACTCATTAAAATTAATGCCATAGACAACCGATGTCTATAGTTCTTTGCTCGTTGAAATAAACAGAAATTAGTATTTATCAAGTATACTTAAAAATTATTAAAACTTTTGTAAGCATAACTCTAAAGGGCCCACTCAGGTCCTCAACTAGTCGGTATTTAAACCGATTTACATGTGATTTAGGCGTTCTTATGCCAAAACTATAATACGATTATTTACGTAGGCGTCATCGTTTTATTATAAATTAGATTGCTGTAAACCTGATTCTTATCTTCCACTGCAGACGCTAGAAAAATGTTTTCTCTCATTTAAAAAGCTGCTATATTTACGTACCGTAGCTGCCGCGGCAGCACAAGCTACGATTATGTACATATTTGTATAAATTCAAAGGATCATAACAATTAGTGTTTTCTATCTATTATTGTAAAATAATATGTTAAAATTACATTACCACATTTTTCTCTTAGGGCGAGATTTTGTGCAAAGAAATAAAATATTAATGAAAACATTCCATCTATTAATTAGTCCTTGATCCCGTACTCCCTGCTAGAGCGCAATGACGGTCTTCCTTTATCTTCCCAGTCATGCTTAAGTGCAGAAATTAAAAAAAAAGACATATTTTTGAAAGGACGTAAAAAAACAAACACATAATATTCATACAATTTATTGGTAGTTGTCAAAAAGTTACAACGAAAGAACATCAATTTATTACATTTTAATTTCCTTGTGAAATCAAACATGCAAGTGATCTTTACTTATAATTAAGATACTACTGCATCATTATTGCGAACCTTCAAGATGGGTTAAGTTGCGTGGTGGGTGAGGGGTCTCAGTAGTAGTTGGGGTACTGCGGCCAAGGGTGCGGGTGGTGCTGATAGGGCCCAGGAGGCTGCTGGTAGCCCCAAGGCGGCTGGTAGGGCTACGCGTACGATTGCTCGTACGACTGCGCCGTGGCGGCTGGAGTCTGGTAGTACCCGCTGTTGCCGGTCGTCGTCGCGGCGCTGCCCACTGCCGTCGCGCCGCTGCCATCCTTTTTCTTCGTCGGGTCAGTCGTAGCTCTAGTTAAAAGATCATCATACCATCAGTAAAGCCTAGCTACGAGTTATAATAACATTTCCACAGTTACTGTCACACCTAGACGGTAGTCACTTAAGGCGCCTCACAACTAAGGGGTTGCTTAGCTATAATACTAAGCGTGGTGTATGTACGTACGCTGGCAGGGGCGGGTGTTCGTGCTTGTCCTTGCGCGCGCGCTTGCGCAGGTGTTTGCTGAGCGTGCGCGAGTGGCGGTGTGCGGCGCGCGCGGCCGCCGCGGAGCCCAGCTCCTCGGCCAACTCGCGCCGCCGGCACGCCATCAGCGCCGCAGACTCCGGCTCCGAGCCCTCCTCGCGCTCGTACGATATCGCCAATTCTGTTATATTACAATAAAGTTACTACAAATGTCACTCTCAACCGTACGTCCTCAAAAATAAAATTATAATACAAGTGTTGTGACAATGGAAGACCGCACTAAAATAGTATATTTCTGTTACCTTCCAACACCTCGTAGGGTGTGCCGGGTGTGTGCAGCGCGATGTCCAGCCGTTGCATGTGCAGGCGCACGTTGAGGGGGTCGCGGGCGATGGCGTCGTCGATGGCGCGCTTGGCAGCGGCGGCGTCGCGGCGCACGTGGAACAGGAAGCGCACGTACTTGACGCTGAGCGCGGACGCGATAGCCTTGCTCTTCGCAGCAGCTATGTACGCCTCGTACAGCTGGCAACACTTCTCGTAGTCGCCACGCCTTCGTTCTAGATTAACGCGTCTGGAAATATTCGATTGGTTTAATATAGATGTATTAATGGTAGCAGGTGAGGTCATTTATGATTATATGAGGTCATAAATACTGATAGAAATGTTTGTTAGAAAAGACCCCGGAATTATAATTAACAAGATTAAAGTATTGTTTATGTTTTGTTAAATATCTTGCTTGGAGCAGACAAGATATTTAACTTCTACTACACCATAACACGTGTTACCTGTACTGTATCTGTACTAGCGTGGGGCAAGTCTTCTCGATGCGGTCCAGTATCTCGGCGGCGCGCGCGGGCTGGCCGTGCGCCTCCTCGAAGTGAGCCCAGTACAAGTGCAGCTCCGGCTTATCAGGGTGGTGGACAACGCAGGCGCGCTCCAGAACCTCACGTTGCAGTTCTACCAGCTCGGAATCTGACTCCGCGCGCTCCTCCAGGAACTTCACCAGCTGGAATATTTAACGTATGCTTTAAGCAAGACTGACTATACTCCTAACACTAGGAATTATGTCTGTTTTAAATTCTTGTCGATTTTTAAAATATCGCAAGTATTTTATTGTAAGTGAAATACTTAAGCTATTCTTGGTAAGTATCCAAACAACGCAGAACAACTAGAAATATATTTCTTTCCTGATAAAGTAACATTACTTTTTTAAACCTACCCTCATCCAGAACTCCTCATAGAGGGCGCAGGCTATGAGACATCTCTCGTGCAGCACGAGCGCCCTCTTGAAGGTGCCGTGCTGCTTCTCCCACTCTAGATACGCCTTCCAGTTCTTCAGTTGACAACGCTCTAAGGGCTTCACGTGGAAGTAAGGACGCTTTATCTACAACAAACAATTAACACATAAATGAAACTTAAAACATCAAGACGAAATTTTGTTGTATACAGAGATCGTTGAGCTAATATAAAAATATTTACCCCCTCTTCGAAGGTCCACCGCGCTGCCACCTCCTCGCCCGTAGTCTTATGCACTTTCCTTCGCGCGGCGATGATGCGCTCCTTGATAGCCTGACCTTCCTCCTCTGAAGCCTGGACAAATAGACTTTACTAGACTCATAGACCTTTAATGGTATTCAACTCTTCAGTTTCCTTAGAACTTCAGAAACGAAATATCTTCACTTATGTAATATCTCATTTCCATTGAATTCAACTGTACATACGATGTGGTCCTGCGGCTCGTCCTCGCCGGGCGGCAGGTCGAGCTGCGGCTGCGCGCCGACGGCATCGCGCACCTCGCTGCGCAGACGCACCAGCTCGCCGCGTGCCACCACGCCGTTCACCGGCTCCGACATCACGTGCTCTTGGAAACTGCCCACACAGCTTTATATTAATATCATTAATGTTTAACAATACAGAATATGAAGTACATCCAAAACACATACAATACATGCACCAAAACGTAACGAGACTGAGTGTGGATGTCTATAAAAGTAGAGGAAGACCGAAGGGGTGGACGGATCTTGTGTAGGGATGCGAGTTCAGATATGACGGCTGACAGAGATGTATGGAGCACATACTGTGCCGACGCTCTGTAGGGAAAAAGGGCAGGATGATGAAAACATAACAATCAGATTTTCTGTCTATATATGTAGTCTATATATTGATTTATTGTGAACTTGTATAACTTCAAGTACTTTATTTGGTTGTCAACTGACTTGTCGAAGTGCGAGGTGTATCCGAGCGTGGGCGTGGCCAGCAGGCGGTCGTAGATGCCGGTCACGTTGAGGGCGGTGCCGTTCTCCGCCTCCCATTTTATGTACGACTCCCACAAACGATCCGAACGGAACTCTAACCCGCAAGCCTCTGAAATTAATAAAAATACACAATAAACACATATATAAATAAAAAGGACGGAGATTTATAATTTAACGTGAAAAATTATAATAAAAATGATTATATGCTACCTATAGCTCTTTCGTACTGCGTCCTAACGTACGGAAGATCTTCACTTCTAGAAGCTTTTATATGATTCAGGAAATGTATCCAGAGGTCCACAGACAGTGGTATCGCTTTCAGACCTCTTTCCAATACCTGCAACATAGAGAAATGAGCGCCGCGGCTGACGGGCCCGGAGCGCCGCCGCCGCCGCCGCCGCCGCAGCGCCGGCGCCAGCAAGCAAGGGAATATCAAATAGCATTATATGACTCATATAATTTGGAAGTGATGAAGTGAGTCGTTGGAGTGGCGTCGCAACGTCTCACCTGCATCCCGTGAATATAAAATGTGTGTCGGTCATATTACACCTGTGTCCGGCGCGCCGCCCGCCGCCGCCGCCGCCGCGCGCGACCGGCGCTACCTGCGTCGCTAGGCGAGCGCCCAACGCGGATTAGTCATTAGATTCACTTAAGTATCTCCAAGTATCAACAGCAACTTAAGTATTGTACAATCAGATCAATGTAACAAACAATACATGCGTATACACTTATCGTAACTTAAATAACATACAAATTATACACCACAAACAATGACACACTAGAGAAAGCTACGCGATGCTTATACAAGTGTCCCGCGGGAGCCCGCCACTTGGCATATCAACATCGCCGGCCTCGTTGCACTGTTGGGAAAAAAAACAATTGCACAATACCGGTTACAACTAAAACAATTCAATGTCCAAGTGTTGCTTGAACACATTCAAGTGAATATAATTATATTATATTGTATATCGCATGTGTCACTCACAAGGCAAGCGCACTGCGGCCGCACTCACCTCGAGGCACTTCTTTTTACTTCCTTTACGTTTCTCGTAGTCGGCGTACTTGCGCCAGTAGCCGTAGCAGTAGGGGTAGTGCGACAGGAAGGCGTCGTACGCCTCGCGCGCCGCCTCCACGTCGCTCTGCGCACCACGACACTTGTATTGCTCCCTCCGTCACATAGCATCACAACACACCGAGTAGGATGTCTAATATTCAGTTGGCCCTTGCCAATCCACATAATACATTCAGTTCTTATTGCTTCACAAAGCAATAAGATTAGCGTTATTTTTCATCATAAATTAATACTCAAATATGATTAAATCATGTTGTTTGGTCCTGCAGTAGGTGCCACCAACCAGTCCCTGTACTTAGCAAAATCTCAAAACAAGGTATTTTATGTAATTACCGACTCGGGATCTGTCATATAAACCAACTCACCTCTTGGTCAACATATTGCAGTAAATAAGTCCATCCAGTGAAGTCGGTGGGGTCGTCATTAACAACTTTCCAGTACTTGTCTAATTCAGGAAGAGGTTTCTTCTTAGGCTTCTCATCGATAGACGATCTTTTCTCAGCAGGTATTGGCTTACTTTCACCATTCTGAAGACAATTTTACAAAGGTATAAATCTCAAATAAGGACACATCGACGCCAACAAATAAATGCGTAAAACCTTTTAAAATGACATCTTGCATATTTATGGAGCTATAGCTACTATATTTGCACACTATATCATAAACTGTTACTGTAATTATACTTTTGTAGGTTACCATGTGTTTGCTTCCTACGGTCAGTGTGTCTGTGTCATTGTTATTTGATAATATCATTAAGAAAAGTTCAATTAACGGTTAATTTAAAAGAGTAATTAACTAACCTTAGCGATAGCCTGCTTCTTATTAGATGATTCACCTTCAGATGTTGGTGACCCTGGATCGTAACCATCTCTCTCTTCATCAGGTTTTCTCTTCCGAGACTCTTTCGCGTCCTTTTTAGATGATGGTAATTCATCTTCTGACACAACCTGTAATTTAAATACTATTTTTACAAGAGAAGGCGACAAATGAGTGATGGTATCACAAAGGTGATAACACCCATCTGTAATACTAGAGGAAACACACAACGGCATAAATGGAAAAGTTTGGATGGATGGACATCATCACATCAACAGATCTGGATGTAACTTGGCGCACAGATAAATTACTGTTTAAAATTGTGCCTAGGCAACACACCAACTTTTTTTTTATTGTTTTTTTTTTTAAATTTAGGCACCTGCAAAAGCTGTTATACAAGTCTATTATGTATTCTAGTATATCTGCAACCTTGTTTATGTAAACATATTTGCAATGTATTGGCACATCTTGTTTTGTATTTTAAGTTGTTTAGGTTTTTGTTTTTACAATTTCCATATTGTGAAGTTTTTTCATTAACATATAGCTGCAAACGCTTTGAGTATGTTTAGTATGAAATTGTTAAATATGTCTTATGTTTATAACAAGTGGCAAGTGGCAAAACCTTTTTCTGACAGGGTTGTTACATCTCTTTACAGATATAAGTAAGAAAAGATTTTCCTTCATAATTTTCCTGAAAGTTCGTATTTATCATGTTCTCTCAATAGCTTCAGTGCCCATCTTAGAGAATGACATTATTCATTTTGACATTTCACATAAAACAATCAAGTTCCATATTAATGGATATGAAGATGTCACTTGTTTAATACAATGATTTATTGACAATTCTGGTGTCATCATATTTTGATAAAGATCCAAGTTTTCTTTAAGGAAAAACTCCTACTTTGTATGCTTTTGATTAATTTAAAAAAAAAAAAAAAAAACTCTGCCAATGTCGCCAGACTGCTTAATACCTTCCAGCAGAGGTAATAAGACAAGGGCTTGTACATCTTAATCTCTTACGATTTTTATATACACATAAATTTGTTTATAAAAAAATTATTATACTGTACCCTAAGTGGGTAGGCAGAGTATGATGTGATTATATAACTTTAAATTTTCATCTAACCTCAGTATCTGCAGGTAAGTCAGCAGGCTTTGGTCCTGGTAATTCATCATCAGATACATTTTCCGCATCCTTTACACTTGGCTTCTGGACAGTTGGCAGTTCATCCTCTGATACCACTTCGGTCTCTTCAGCTCCACCACTATTGCCCTCTGATTTTGACTAGATTTTGTAAAAAAACTTACATAAAATAATTTCGATATTATTCATACAATAATTAATAAATGAATAATCTTACTTTAGATCTAACTTCCTTCTCAGTTTTACCATTTTTGTTTACATCTTTCAATGTGCCACTTGACTTCTTTTTTAATTTCAAGTTTTGTTCTGGCAAATCCACAGCTTTTGCTTTAGTCACCTGAAACAATACAATAAATCATTAATTTATTAAATATTGATAAACCCTACAGATGTAGTGTTTTTTAGAAGTTTGATGTCTAATCAAGAGTTATTATTCCAAATATTTAAACTTATAAATGACAACACTCAAGGAATCTTCCCAATAAAAATAAAAACTAATAAAAATTGAACTATTGTCAAATTTCGATCAATGGACAATCAATAGTGATATGTATTGAGGAAGTGAATAAACAAATAAACTTAGTAAATAAATGTACCTTATCATTTTCAGAAGAAATATCTTCATCTGTTTCAGTGCTCATTTTACGAAGCGCCGAAACATTACCAGAGCACTCAATTTCCTCCAATTTTGTATCCTCTGTATTTTCTGATTGAGCCGACATGTTAATATCGTTTGTAATTCCAGCGGAGCGATGCACATTGCCCGAATTCATCTTGACCTTCTTAACTTTACTATCTTCTGTATCAGACTTAGCCGATTTAAAAACCGGTTCACTTAAACGTGAGTCCCCATCGGTAAGAGCGTTACTTGATTCATTAGAAAATTCTACGGCATTATCACCGACATCGAAATTGTCTGTGCTAAAACCACTCGTGTTATTTTCCAAATAATCTCCAACGCTACCTGCTGAAAGCTCAACCGCATTGAGAAACGCTTGATTTGATGTTGATGATTCGTCCACAACACCAGCGTCGACACTGTTAAATTCACCCTCCGTTAAAAGATGTGAAAATCCATTCGAATTTTCATTTATCAATGGGCCTTCGTCGGTATCCATTGGACTCTGCGATATACGTTTCTAAAATAGTATAACGATTAAATTTACGTTCTCACGATGAATTTTACTATATGAATATAGGTTATATTTTTATTGACCATACCTGTACATCTGAACTAGCGTCATCATCCATTTTTAGGTTTAAGATTTAAATCTTACAGTTTACAAACCTCAGAAACTTATAGTTCGACAAAAGAAAATGACTGGCAAAAACATTAATAAGTAATGCAAAGAATGAGTTCTGCGAAATTCAAACAAGATACGGAAAATCAGTCGAACTTGATCAAACTACAACAAAATATCTTTGTAAAATTGCAAAATATACCTCGTCTCGTTGCAGTCAAAGAGTAATTATGTATTTAAAAATAATAAAACATTTGGGAAAACCAGGCAGGATTAACCAGGCGATAAAAATATGAAACAAAAAGACATGTATTTAAAAATATAAATGATTAACAACAACAGTCTCTTTAAAATGGAAAGAAAGTCTACCTACACCTACTGCCTCCGTCTCCTTACCTTGCCAAATGTTACATTACTTACGTACATACTCTTTATCATAACCCTATTTTTGTTTAATGTCAAAGTCAAATTCGAATAAATATTTTTGGTTATAATTTGATATATTGTATGCATGTCCAAATTAACTAATTCTAAGTATAAGTTGTAATTGTAAAGGATATCGAATATGTTGGCAATACGCGCTATTTGTAACATAGTTACAACTACACAATCTTTATTAATTAATCAAACTAGAGTTAGTGTAATTTAAATATTGTGTTTGAAGAGCACTCAAAATATGAAGATAAATACAATGACCCTTTATTTTCCAGAATACCTTTATTTTAAGGAGAAGATGGTCCCCGCCGTTACATAAAAAACACGGAAGACCATCTAAACTAAGAGGAAGGCATTTTGTGTATGATCTAGTGGAGGACACAGGGATTGTAAAAAAAACAGATATGAAGATTATCCTAAATCAATTTGTCGAGGGTAAATTGACATTATTGAATATTTTGTTATTAACATCATAAAATTTTTTGTTGTAAAAGTGTTAGTAGATTTTTGTTAATTTGCTATTAATTCTTGTGAGCATTGCTAGTAAGCTTGAAAAAGCTTGTGTCGATATGGTCAACGACAATAGTCGAATGCCGGGATTTGAACCCAAGACAGCTAGATCGGTAGTCTGTACCCTTAACCATTAGGCTATTGGTGCTTCAAATCATAACTTTGTAATAATAACAATTATGTTATTCATAAACTCAATATATGGTAAGAAAGATGTGAGTGGCTTCAATTGTTTCTTTCTTAAATCTTTAAAAAATGTATAAGTCTTATTAAGAGAAAAATATGTATTGTCCTTAAGGTGTCGGAGAGACTGGAGATGTTTTAACCATGAGCCCCTCCAAAGCCTACAAGAACTTCCTCGTGCCAGGCTTGGCAGTGTATGCTAATTCGGAGAACATAGCAAAGTACAAGGTTGATGAGAGTAAGCCTAAAGAAAAAAGCAAATTCAGTTCACCATATGTACAAAGGGTACTTGGATTTTTTTCACAAAATATTACCATTAGAACTAAGCTCTAGGCTTGTGTTAATATGGTTTACGACAATGGTCCAATGGCGAGATTCTAATCCACAACATGGTCAGAAGTTAACTTAACCATTAGGTTATTGGTGCTTTGTTCATAATTAATACTACATTCTCTGATTCAACGGATGTTGTTCGTGGGATTTTTTGAAAAATAAATACAAACATGTACTTTGTAAAATAATTATATATTCTAAATAATGTTTACAGACTTTGGGCTGCCTATCACGTCTGGTACTACAGATTACAATGAGCAAAACTGAACCCTGGACACTGGAACCTTGGCATGTGCGGACATCTTTCCGGAAAGCGGGATTTGTTGTGCCTGAAGATACAATAACTATGCCACCAGTGAAAATCTCAGGCCCAGATCTGTCTTTGCAGGAAAAAGAATTTTATGTAACTGTCAAGGTAAAATTTAATTTTACTTCACTAAGGTTTATTCATCTTTTTTCTATTCTAAATATAAATTGTATGTATGTATGAACAGATTTTTTCCTTTCATATATTGTATAGAATTTTTTTTGTGTCATTAAATATTTTCTGCCAGGATTTTTTATATTTCACGCTTTTAGTACATTTATAAAAGTGTTTTGTATTTTAGATAAATAATCAGGAAGAAGTCAATGTGCGGTGTAGGATCCATCACTGGGCGACGGGACTTGATAAACTGCCGTGGGACGAATTCCATTGGAAAAAACCTCGTGACCCACTTATCCCAGAACAAGCAGCGGAGTTAGCGAAAATTCCTCTAGTTTAAAAAAATATATATCGTTACTAGTATAGTAAAAAACATGTGGGTTTTATAAGTTTTTTGGTAGTAATAAAACTGTATGAATTGAGCGCCAAAACTTTTTTTTTTTTTTATTATATATTTCAAATATGGCGGCCAGGTGGGCGGGCAGGTGGACGCAGCGTGGGTAGGTCTCCTGCAAGCTGGACCTAAGATCCGGTCAAGTTTAGCCGAAGACTGAAAATCAGTCGGCCGGAGCGCCGTCATAGAATTATCAGAAAATAGAAAAAAACCAGCAGGACGGGCGTTTA
>JAODUI010000009.1:2930432-2944756 GCA_027563995.1 Papilio gigon | reverse complement strand
CTTATCTATAAATGTACAATCATTTAGCCTATTTAATAATATAAATTATATTATTGTTTTATGATTAACAAAATGTAAAAAAAACTTAATGTCAATGTCAATTATGCCTTTTAAAAATCCAGATTAAAATAATTTTATTTAAAATTTTCTGATAAGAATTTGCATAAAATGTACATTTATTTCAACATAAAAAATGGCTATATGGTTTTCGACTAAAGGATAATATAATTTTGCATTTCAAAGAAAAAACAAAAAAATTTAAGCCCGTTTTCGTTCCCATTTTTATTTAGCAAATCTATGCTTTGCTGTCAAATTTTGTAAACATACAACACGCGACTTTTTGTTATGAAGTAATAAAGAATACTTAACGTATTTACCTATCAATTGGTCAAAAATGTTTTATTTAATAGGTCTAGGTTTAGGGGACGCAAAAGATATAACTGTAAGAGGTTTAGAAATAATTAAAAAGTGTGATAAAGTGCTACTTGAAGGTTATACTTCGATACTTACTGTTGGCAAGGAAGCTTTGGTAAGACAGTTAAATACGTTTTAAACGTATTATCGTAAAGTTTGCTAACTAAATTTCATTAAGTCATTTAGTTTAAATGTGGCGGGATACGCTTATCCCATCAATTTAAATTTCCAAGTATATCTAATTTTTTTAGGAAGAATATTATGGAAGACCTTTAGTGCTAGCAGATCGAGAACTATGCGAGAGCAATATAGATGATACATTAAAAGAAGCAAAACTAAAAGACATAGCACTGTTAGTTGTTGGTGATCCATTAGGAGCTACAACACACACTGACATGCTTCTCCGGGCTTCGCAATTTGGTGTTGAATCACAGGTATAGAAAAAACAACTTTATTATGATAACTATAACACTTATCTCACATAGTTCTAAATTATTTTCTATTTCTATAAAGTTTTAGTTTATAGACAAATGTACAAGTCACATTAAAAAAAATCACTAGATAGTGTATGAGAGAGTGAGTAAATAATGATATATTTGTATGGTTAGGTAGTGTAAACTTGTAATAATTTGTAAAATTCTTAGCTCTCTTTTATAGTTTTGGTGATTTATTTTTTTATTGCAATATTAAATTTATTGATTAAATCTTATTCCAGATCATACATAATGCGTCAATTATGAATGCTGTGAGCTGTTGTGGTTTGCAGCTGTATAGCTTTGGAGAAACAATATCTATACCATTCTGGTCTGACAGCTGGAAACCAGATAGTTTCTTTGACAAAATACTAGAAAACTATTCTAGAAATTTGCACACATTATGTTTATTAGGTATGACAGACAAGTATACTGCTTACATAATTAAATAGAACATTTGAATTAGCAATTAGTTTCCACAAAACTATAACTTGTGTAAAAAAAATAGAGAATTAAAAAGCTGGCATAGACTAATCAATAGACAACTCATTTGTATCTTTCATTCACTGCCCACAAATTTTTGTTTTCAAATTAAGTTGTAAACTTAATTTGAAAACAAAAATTCAGCACTGGTATGCTAATACAATTGTATTGTTTATGGTGAAGACTCACAGTAGTCTTCAATAATTATTGCAATATTGAAACTTCTAGATATCAAAGTAAAGGAACCAACCGAGGAATCGCTAACTAAGAAAGTTAGACAGTACATGGAGCCAAAATTCATGACTGTCAGGGATGCTGCAATACAACTTGTACAAATAATTGACAATAAAGCAGACACAGGTAATGTAATATTATATTATTTTATAAATTGCCAGTAACAAAATTGTATGTGAGATAGAATTGGCTAGAAACAACGACTGGAATTCGTGTATTAATTGTTATGTTAGATTGATAATTTTTGTTTCTCAAAAAATGAGTTCAGACTAAATTAACTATTAAAATAAAAACAATTGCTATTAAAAGCCTAGTAATATGGTTTTTAAAATTATTTAATTTGTATTATTTTACGTTGTTTTTCAGGTATAACGAGAGATAGTTTAGCTGTAGGTTTATCACGAGTTGGAGCGCCTGATCAACGAATTGCAGTTATGAGTCTAGAAAAAATGTTGGATTTCAATCTTGGACCGCCCCTGCACAGCCTTGTCATTCCAGCTGCCAACTTACATCCTTTGGAACTTGATTATTTGGATCAATTTAGATAAACATTATAGTTTAAATTGATTCATCAAGTTATTGTGTAATTTTTTTTATTGTACATTTGAAACACCATCAAAACAATTAAATCAATAATAAACATACTATGATGAATGCTGTTTTATTATCTTCTATAGGTTGGACTCTTGCACCCTAAAGTGGATAGAATAAAGGGAAATGGCGAACTTTACCTGTGGTAACGAACTTCTATAACCCATCTCATTTATAATACCTTCATCTATTCCTTATATAGATAACCTAAATGTGCAATTACTCATTTGTCTTTCCCTGTAAGTTTCAGTCCACCCTATTGTCTAAGGAGGTTAGTGTAATGAGGTGCATTCAATTCATATTCCTGGGTTATGATTATAATATTCATTATCAAGTCGAGTTCCAATTAATTGAACATAGGCTGGTCAGATTCCTTCGGAATGTCGGGGTAAATACGTAACAGTACAAGGAAACTATATTGTATGTATTGAAGAAGAAATGTTATTTGAAATACATAATTAATATAGTTTTATTATTTACAATTACAATAATTAAAACCATGATATAAACAGATTTCAAACTGCTACCATAAGAAATAACATCAAACTCGGCGTTGGTCCGCAAAGCTACCGAAACATTACAACGTACATTTATTAAAATCAAACCGAATCGTAAATATTAAAAGGTACATTAATTATTATTTGGTCTAAGTTGCGTATTATAAATAATGAAAATTAAAAAATATACAAACAACGGAATGTAGACACTAGAAATACCAACGGTGGTTCATTAGTGACCCGCTGTCGGCACACATCGACATCGCTAGATTAACTGGAACATGGTGGGGTCACGTTACATTACAATTATTCAATAATAATAATAGAGGCATGGCTTAACTCAATTTTACACTATGTAACACTAGGACAAGTTCTTATAATAAATTATACAGTCTTCATACTTTACTTGTAAAGAGTACATACATGAATCGATTTTTAATTATTTATCTATAAGAAAAAAAATTATATAACACGTGCTTCTCTATTAGTCAAGTGAGATTACAAAACTGAACTATATAAATAGATTTTAATTAGAGTATTGAAAAGTTCAAACGGCCGATACTTGTTGGTCGTCGTCCTCGTCGTCGGGCGCGTCGTGGTAGTAGTCGTAGGGGCGCGTCACTCCCTCGTGCGAGTGCGCGCGGCTCAGGCGCTCCAGGCGCGCCACCTGCGCCGCCAGCGTGTACGGCGCCTGCGGCATGCGCGGCGGCGGCACGGGCCTCACGCAGCTCGCCGTCGTGCACGACCCGTGCCCGCTGTCGCTCGACGTGGCGGATCCCGTCTTACGAAGCGGCAGGTTTACAAGTGACGTAACACTGCTACTCTCCGCAGATAAATCAACAGGCAACGGCGTGGGCGTGTCCGAGTGCGATCTCTCGTGGGCAGCGCGGGCGCAGCAAATACCCGGGCCCGTGCCATCCCGGCGATGCGAACATGGTGAGGGTCCGGGCGGGGGCGGTCTTGGCTGATGCGGCCTTGTCTTAGCCGGTTCGGACAGAGCGAGCAACTTTCGAACTGCCTGCGGGGATGCAGCACCGAATTTGTTGCCTGCAAAACTTTTCTTACTCTCACTCGCTGACGACGCGCTGCTAGTTGTCGACAACGAAGGCGACGGATGTCGTCGTCGAGGCATGACGGGGGCCGGCCCTGAACCCTCGCATTCTAAAGACAGTGCGTGCAGGCGCTCCTCGTCTGTTTCCACGTGCATACGATTCAAGTATGCTTTTACGCGTCTCACCATTTGGGCTTCTTCGAACATTTTTTTGGGATTCGGAACATTTGAGGATTTTTTCCTTCTTTTAACTGTAACTTGACCTTGTTGCACGCCTGTGGTCAACTGATTGAGGGCGACCATAGCGTTCGAAGGCGGTTGTTTTCCTAGCTCGAGTAATGTCAATAGATCATATGGAGAGCTACACATATTCGTGAGAGTTCTCACCTCCTTAGCGATCATCCTGAGCTTTTCGAAATTGACCATACCCTCAACTTTAGTATCGTTGCCAAGGTGAATAAACGTGAGATCTTTTCTGACGACCGGGTAGAATGGAATGACTGGCGAACGCCCTTGTTCAGTAGTCACTAGCTGTCTATATTTAGACATGTTCCTCGAGGGGTCCATGAGCATTTGTAAATCAGAAAATAGCTTAATGTATTTCGTAGGTAGTTTTTCCCATGTCAATCTTAACCTAGACACAGCTCCGTGTCCCAATCCTGAAATTATAGCAAACATAGAATTAAAATTTTTGCATTCTTTACAATGACGAGCCACTTTAATGAATTGTTTGACAATTTTGGACCGTCTAACGAGATTTTGTTCGTTGACAACTTCCGTAACGACCCAGAACATTTCCTTGTTAACGAGGCCGGCAAATTGCGACAGCATAGGTGTCCCATATCTGCTTTTTAATTCAAACAAGTCGTCCACATACTCAGTACTTTCAATTTGTCTAAATATGCAGAAATCCTGTAAAGTTAATTGAACGGCAACTTCGACCGCATTCAATTGCAAGAAATGAACAACACTCTCTCGCAGAAGTTCGGGCGCCATTTCATCAGGTACTAGAGTTTCACTTATGCCATTTGTTTTTAAATAATATCTAGAACTAAGCCCGATTCTCTCGGCGAGGTTCTGCAGCTGGTCTGGAAGTCGATGTTGTTTAATGATGCCACCCTGTGCCACTGACACCTCACACAAGGAGAAGTTGGAACTGGGGTCTGTAATACCAAACTCTTGCAGCGTCAACATGACTACTTCTCTAGCTGTCGTCTCCTTATGGACTAAGAGATACTTGCAAGTCTGATCTGCTCTGTAAACCTTGAGGACATGTTCGGGATAATCCGACGATTGATATTCATCATAACATATTGATATTAAATCCGGGTTGCTGTGCGAACTGTAGAACGAGGTGCTCGAGTTGGCTTTATTTAAAGATTCAGAATTAGAGAGGATACTGTCGTCTGTGTGAATTCCGTCGGTGATAGTATTTTTAGGCAAAATATTCATTTTCATTAAAGCTTTTTGGAGTCGCCTTTTTGGACCGAGAGTCATAAAACCTTTTTGTGGCTCTTTTTTGACGCTCATCGGTTGAGGTTTCTTTGTTGGCGATTGAAAAACGGAATTGAGTGTCATCGGGTCATCGCTCAATAACTCGGCTGTAGACAATCGAGCTCTAGGGTCTGTTTGCCAGCGTACCGCGCAGCCTCTTTGCCGGGGCGAATTCTCCGGCATTAGTAGCATCTGCTTAAATGCTAATAAGTTACTTTTAACTGTGATGCTTAAGTGCGTAGAACCCGTAATAATTTCCATGGCTTTAGCATGACTTACGTGTTGGAATGATTGACCATTCACTTCAAGAACCTGATCTCCCCTCTTTAAACCTACATCTTCAGCCTTGGAGTGTTTTTCAACTTTGAATATAAAAATACCATACCCTCGTTCGTAACCACCGAGCACTGTGAAATTCAAAGGTTCGTCCCTTGATGATCTCGACAGAGTGACGCTCCGTGTACGCGCTTTCGCAGAACAAGCAATATTAAGTAATCTCAATTGACTTTCCATCTTCTCACGTTCTAACACTGTTTCGAAGTTTTCGAGAAATTCCATCATATTTGGATCAGTTTCAAAATCGGTGAAATGATTATTTACCCAAAGTAATACAACTCTGGTAACTTTATCGCGATCAGAAGGCTCAGAGAACCAGGCAAGCAATTGTTTAGCAACCACAAGGGGACTTTCTATAAAGGTTCGATGTGTCAATAGGAAATCTTCGACATACGTCGAATCTCGTGAGTTATCTTCAATCAATTGAAGCATCAATTGTTCGGGCGTCCCTCTGATCACCACGTGTCCTTGTTGGTGGGCCGAGTCTCCAGCGACACCTCTGTATTCCGTCACTAAAACTACGATGCCATTCTCGTTTTCGTGTCTTCTTATATTCTCCTCGCCTTGATGCAAAATACGATAGTAATCAGTTTGTGTGATACAAACAAATTGGCAATCATCGCATCTCGTCGTCATAACTCCTCTATGATATAATTTTTCAAGTGTCGCTTCCGCCATCCCGAAGCTGTCGCCGACATTAAGATACTCGATTTCTCCATTTTGATGTTCTATACCTACGTGGCCGTTTATAAGCACTGACCATGAATCGTGTTCTTCACCATCATTCATTACAACTGTTCCCGCTTTTTCTACTACCGCAAAGACCATCACTGCACAAAGGGCTTTACGGACAGTAAGTGTCATATTTGTGAAGGCTTTTAAATGTTGCGTGAATTCCAAAAGAATTTCAATGTCTTCATCTGTTCTGTCACTTGGGTCTTTTTCGAGGCAGTCCCTTACAGCATCTCGTACTGTCAGACTATCCATGCTCTCTTCCAAATCTTCTTCTTCATCTGAATCCACAATGGATTCAAGGAGACCTGACAGATCTACCTCCATGTCCATGTCTAGAGAACTGTGTACTGACGTCATGGTGTCACTACCGCTGTAGGCTGAGCTGGTGTCGCTCGCGTTGGAGCACTTTAGTGTGTGGGGATACAGCTCCGGACTGTGTCGGCCACCGCGCCCACCTCTCAACATTGTGAAGTTTCTAGCCTATCCTGACTTATGCCCAGCACCTGGAACAATATACCAATGTTCTATATTTTTTATTAAATTAACTTGGTAAATGATATATTGGTAATTAGTATTATGTCCAAATTAGTTTGCAAGTTAAGTTATAAAGTAGAACTGTGGATTTTAGTTGTCTGTTATACTTTTTTTTGGTTGAATCATAATTAATCATATGCAAAAGTTGTGCAAACATGATTATTTACTTAGGAACCAGTGATATGTACTGTAATAGATGCTATTGTGATTTAAATAGTGACGTAATTTTTTTTTAAGAACATTCAAAGTAAGAAACAGTAATATTCCAAATTTAAATAATGAAAGTTGTAGGCCTCCTTGACTATAGTGGACTTGTACTATGAGCAACTATTTCTATGCATGCAAGCTATTCCCATACAGCTTCTTTCATGTGATTTCATGTGACATTAATTTCAACTTGATCTGCTATTATTGGTTTCTAATTTTTATCCCTTTCTGGCACGGTTTTTTCCAGTTTGCTCACCACCTAAGTCTGATACTGTGATAGTACATAGCCTAAAAATTAGTGTAAGTGTAGGCCTTGAGTCTAAAAAAATAGTTATTGTAATTGATGCCATTTGTTGCTGAGATCCTGTATAACAAAGTTTGCTTTATATGCACAGATAAAAAAATATGTATAAGCATGTGTAAATAACATGATGATTGTTTTTACAATATGAAATGTTTACAAACAAAATGGGAATATGAAATGTGTTTTACTTGAAATACCAAGTCCATTGAATAAGTCTTTTTATTACGTACTTTTTTCAACTAAAAAGGTACCCATATGAACTGTTCGTGATGAAGATCTAGGAAGTACACTTTATTACTTATAATAATACTTTTTATAACTATCAATTGATGCATGCTAATCATCACCAAGAAAGTGAAGTTTTAGAAAAAAAGATATCTATCGAAGTTTTACCAAAATTAATGAGCAGATTTTTTTATGGATCACTGTGAGCAGTAGGAGTATAGAATATAGTAGAACCAAATCACAGTTACTTCCTACACACAGTCGTCTTGCGATTAGTATAAACGATTTCGTAGAACCTGCATATAAACGCACAATTTGAAGCAGTTGTACTATTGGTTTTACTATTTAAAATCACAATGTGCTTACGGCATGCATGTAAACATAAAGCAAAGAATTAAGTTAGGAACCTTCACAATTTCTATTTATTTTGCATTCATGGCGGAACTGTCAGCGCTTCCATGTTGCTTTCTAATTAGTCGTCCACTGAGTAACGCCTATTTTATGTATATCACAGCACAGGACACAAAACTATTCTACTAATTTTAATTTGCTATTATCAAATCACTAAAATTTATATTTTGTAGACATCAAAGTTCTAAGAAATTTAGAAAGCTACTTTCTCAACGTAGGTACTCGGGAGCCACAGACACAAAATTATAACTAGAAATAACGATAAAATTTAAGTCGTCGAGAATCATGTAACAAAATTTCATTTATGACCATTATTTATTTTTCTACATCTATTTCTTATTTAGAATTAAGAACTATGTCAATATTACATTTCAAAAATAAAATGTCCATGTATTTTTAATTGATAATTCCCAGAAAGTATGTTTTTTAGTTGGTTAAGTTTTTAACTGTTATGCTTTAAAATCGAGTTTAACTACATTTTTGCAAAATAATTGCATTGATATTTATATAAAGAAAAGAGGTAACTAAATTTTAAAGTTTGCTTAACAAAAATAAGCTTTTTTATGCTATTTCTATCAAGTAGTTTTAAGAGTGCTTATCTGTTTTGTGTAATCATTCTTGAACGCTACTTTGCATTCCAATTAAAATGATCATCCGTCTCAGAATAATTTATTATAAGATTTCTTAAAATCTCATGTGCTCCGGTAATAGAAATTAATTTAATAAAATTTTAAATATATTTTAGTGTATTGAAGGTTTAGTATCTACTTTATTTTTACATTTAACGTAAAAAAGGACTTGTATTGGTTCTTGGAACATTTTTATATCTCCATCTATTTTCAGAAATAGGTACTTTTGAGTGCTGGCGTTTTCACTGCAAAACCAGTGATGATAGTCTTTTAGCTAGGTTGCAATTGTAAATTAATCGTTAGACAAAGCCAAAAAAGTCGCAGAAGCATATATTTATTCATGTAAAAGTGCAATACATTAAAATAATCTCGGGTGTAGCGGAAAAATGCATCTAGTTTCACTGTGTGTGTCGAAACGGATGGTGAGCGATGGCGAGAATACGGTGATAGATTTTTGGTGTTGAAAATTTGCCCTGTGTCATTGTCGATTTAGTTTTCAATAACGTCTGAGAAAGATAATTATAGTTTTGTTTCGTCTTTTGTGTATTACAACATTGAAAAATCAACTATTTTGAAGAATATTGTCGAGAAATTAAATTGTCATCGACTGACCGGCTGATATTACACGAGGCTTGTATGTATATGTTACTTCTGCCTACTGGTATTCGTGACACGCCTCAGAAAATAAAACTGATTTTGTGAATGGAATTGTTCCTTTTTATTATTGTGTCATTTTGGTGATAAAGACGTTTTAAATTACGTAACTGTTGTGGAATCTTGAAGTGTATAAAGAATGGCCTGAGTGTGAGCACTCTATTGCCGTCATGTGTGACGAAGGAATGTTTGTTTAGGCTGTAGTATTTTGTTGCGACTGTAGTAGGAGTGCGCGTTCGTCTCGTCAATTGGACCGGATCATGACACTATCCGAATCAAAACAAGCATCGCATTGATCGCACTCGATATTGTCATTTGGGACACTTTTATATAAGCAAAATGTCTTCGGGAGCGTTTGTGGATAGAATTGATCCGTTCGCCAAGCGTTCGTTAAAGAAAAAAACCAAGAAATCGCAAGGTTCCTCCCGCTACCGCAACACGCAGGACGTGGAACTTCAGGCGCTGCCGCTTCTCAAAGGTGCGTAATTCACTTTATCTCTGCCTCTCGCCCTCCTATCGTTATTATCTACAATGTTTATAAACGCTATTGCATCAAAGATCATCTAAGACAATTGAGAGTATTATCTAATTACAAAACCAATTAGATTTTCGTAAGATTTAACTGTCAATTACATTAATAGGTTATAGAAAACTCATTCTGTGTTATGTAGTACAGTTGTTTAGAGTTATTTAGTTAAATGACTGTAGATAGGATATATATAGTGTGATATTTGTGATGTAAGTTGGCTTTAATAATTAGATGTTTGTGTAAACACAGTTGCATCTATGCACATCTGCAGTCACAATGTTTGTTGATATTGAGTTAAGGGGCAGAAAAATATGTTTTTGTGTAGTAATTAATAATATTTTATATATTAACAAACAATTTGATGAAATAATAAGAAAGTAGTTGCTATGTTTTTAAATAATATATTAAGAAAAAAAAAACATTATTTACCAATGATTTATTTGAATGTGTATATTTTTCCTGTTAATGTATTTTTAAATATAGTTTTAATATGATTTATTTTGTATTTTTTTAAATAATGTTTAGTGACGAAGTTGAAATATAATTTCAGATGTTCCAAATAGTGAACAAGAGGAACTTTTTATTCGTAAACTGCGGCAATGCTGTGTGGCATTTGACTTCATGGATCCCGTTGCTGATCTTAAGGGCAAGGAGATAAAACGTGCCACACTCAATGAGCTTGTAGAGTACATCACTGGTGGCCGTGGAGTGCTCACTGAGCCTGTGTATCCGGAGATTATTAAAATGGTAATGTTCAAAATTATTTTATTATAATACTTTCTGTGCCATTTAGTCTGGCAATATAAGATCTTAGGGTCTTTAGTAGATTTTAGTAATAAAATCCATATTAATGAATACTTAAAGAATCATTGAGTGATTGTGGCAGACAGGTACTGGGTATAAATGGTTCTTCTAGTATTGCAGATGTCCATGGGCATAGATGATCACCTTGATGTCCCTGTTTATTTTCCTTCAAAAAACTAACTCCACCTAAATACATACATTTGAAGTTGAGTGACATGTTGCACTTGGATTTACTGTTGTCTTGTTTAAAGAATTATGAAAGATTGTTTGAGTGGAAGCCAGTACTAGTTTAAAAACATCTATTTAAAGTTAGATTAATTAACAGTATTTTTTATTAGTAATTATATATTTGTATAGAAGTGTTTGTTACTTAATGACCTTTATTAGCTAAATATGTCAACCTGTTATTGAGGCAATCAATGGGGCAGGCATATATACAGCATTGGACGATCTTAGGCTGATGATAAAAAAATTTAGTGATTTTTCTACTACTTCATGGCACAATTTAAAAAATTACCTAAATAAAGGTGGCAAAGCATATTGGCGATATTTATGCAGCTTATTTACCACGAGTTGTCACCAATGTACAGTTATATATATCCACATACATTATGTATAAAGTCCATGTATGTTAAGTTGGCCTAGTATTGAAGCAACTCCTTTTTAAGCTTTTTGATTGAATGTTAGTTTTTTTTTAAAACATTGTTCTATCGAGTGTTTTAAATTATCTATATACAGTAATTAAAAACTTGTTTCTTATCTAATATTTTACTAATATTATAAATGGGAAAGTTTTGATGGATAGATGTTATGTTAATTAAGATTCATTGTGACCGTGGAAAAACTATTTTGTACAAGACCGAGAAAAGTTTGATTAGCTGATAGCCAACCTCAATTAGTGGGGTGGCACCAGGAGAGAGAGAGTGGGCTGAACAGATCTGGATAACATTTGAAAGATAGACAACAGACTGGAATAACATAGGCTAATGTATTCAATTTTTGTTTAATATCAAGCTGGTGATATCATGCGCTACACCTAGTTATTTATATTTGTGTGTGTGGCATATAGAGATATAACCTGTAATATTAACCTAACTGTGGTTTTCCACTGCAATAACATAATATATATTTTATGTTATATAATATTGTAAACTCAGTTTTTTTAGGATTTCTTCTATATGAGGGATTTTTGTACAAGTTTTTTAGTAGTTGAGTCTTTTATCTCTCTCTACCTAGTCTGCATATGGTGCTGGGTTCAGCCTTCTTAACTAGTGTCCTCAACTTCAATGTATCCTTGACATTCTCGTACGAGACCTGGCAAGCATCCAGCAGTTAGTCCTGTATCTATTTGGCTGTATAAATGTGTCTCCTTCTAAAAACTAATCGAATTATTTGATGTTATCATTCACTCATTATAGTTAGAGTTTGCTGCTCTTAGTTTTGAATGTCTGTGTCTTTGGACTTGTAGTATAAATTAATTTCCTTAAATAGATTTTCCTTTACAGGAACATTCAGTTTTGTATTGTGTTATAATGTTCTATAGAGTTATTAGGGTAGGTAGATGTTAACAATAAAATGAATTCAAGGTCACTCTCTGAGCAATTTTAAGGTTTTTCTTTGTCTTCTGAAATTACATGCGAAAAGTCCTGCGGGAATAAGTAGTCTAAAATAAAAAAGTTTTTGATTATGAATTATATAGGAATTTCGTGTCTGTTAGTATTTATGTAAATATACATTATTATAAAGATAGGGTTTTACTGACATTTCAATTTGTTACCTACTAATGTGTGTGCCTAACAAATTGTCTTTAACTTTTAATAACATAATTTAATATAATTCATATTTAAACAGTTAAGTTACAATAGTATTTTATTGCAAAACCATTTAGTTCTTTTATTTTGGAATAGTGTTGGTGTTTGATCAATTTAATACATTATTGGAAGTTACAATCCCATTGTAATAGAAGAAGGTAGGTTGGGAACAATCTATGTTCATGTCTAGTAGTGATAGGCACAGATTAATAATGATGTCGCAGTGGTACAGCTTTTTTTCTACATCTCTTTTATCATCTACTTTAAACAAAAACGATTCTAACTTTCTAATCTCAAATCTTCCAAAAATCCACTTATTTTCATTTACCCTTAAATGTGGGATAAATATCTCTGAATAGGGTTAAGACTAATAATACACGAAATCCAGATCTAAGTACAGACTTGTGTATCCATTATCGAAACACTTAGAAACTTAGAAAACAGTATTGTTGTATTTTTTCTACAGTTAAGTCATAGTAACAATATACGTAAATTTTCTTAATTATTTGTTGATCTATTGATCAAATATATATTCTTGTATATTTAAATTACATCGAAATACTATTTATATTTAAATTGAAAAAAATGGAGACATAGTAACTTTGGAAAGGTCCTTATGATTGGTTAATTAAATATAGGTTGTACTGGATTTAAAATTGTATGCCTTTTAGTATGGATAATATCTAAATATATTTTTGACTAGAAATATATATTAATACTGTATTAAAAAATCTGTATGTGTATCTGTATTCATACTGTATTAAAAAATCAATTATAGCATTGTTAAAAAACGATATACTGAATAAAATTATAGAATCATATAATTATCTAATCTATATATATAAAAATGAATTGCTGTTCGTTAGTCTCGTTATAACTCGAGTACGGCTGAACGGTTTTATCTTATCTTGGTCTTGGAATGTTCGTGGAGGTCTAGGGAAGGTTTACAAAGTGAGAAAAACTCCCGTGAAAGCCTTAAAAAGCTCTTTTCCATTTCTCAAACAAGCGTTTTTTTCCGAGAAGGAAATGTTTTTTTTTTTCCTAATAAGTTCAAAAATCAGTTTATTTATTGCCTTTAATGCGAAACAGAGTTCGCGGGGTCAGCAAGTTCTATATAAAACAACGTAATACAATTCAAATAGATTTAAGTAATAGATCGTTATAAAATAAGCGTAAATTCACTTTTTCCTGCTTCAAATTATTATTAGTTAAATGACTGAGACAGCCGAGTCATAACATGTTATAATTATATTGACATCACAACAAATTGCTATAGTATATATGCATTTTATGGTTACATTTGTACTTACTATATAACTTACATAAGTACAATAACTAATAGAAATAATAGAATGTCATATTTTTGAGCATATAAGATTTATAGAATTATAAGATTTCAGTTTTTGCCCTTGTCGCACTGAAGAAACAAAAATTAAAATATAGTCTATGCATTATTCTAGCCAGTAATTTATCTGTGTCAAATATCATTCAGTTTTGTTAAGTCGTTTCAGGTGTTACTAACAAACATCCATCCACAAACTTTTGTATTACGTATTGTATCAAAGTAGTGTGTGTTCCACATACTGTGGAAGGCATTGGGAAAGGCCTATGTCCAACAGTGGGCAGACAAAGGCTGTCGATGATGATGATGATGATGATGACTAATAATTCTTATGACCATTCCTGGTAAGCTAGAAAAAACTTGTGTTAGGATATGGTACACGTTAATATTCGAACCCGCGATCGCTAGATCGGTGGTCCGTACCGTTAACCATTAGGCTATTGGCGTTTTTTGGTTGGTTTGATTTATGTGTTTATTTTTAATTACTCCAGGGTTCCCTCCACGCGTACAGTACAGCTATGAAAATCTTAAAAGATAAAGTAAATGCTGATATACCGGCGGAAATA
>JAODUI010000009.1:2910455-2930332 GCA_027563995.1 Papilio gigon | reverse complement strand
CGCATACTGTGGAAGGCATTGGGAAAGGCCTATGTCCAACAGTGGGCAGACAAAGGCTGTTGATGATGATGATGATCAAAGTAGTATTATATCAAATTAGTTAATGTTGACATTGTATTTGTCGATGTGTTATAATTTATTTGTTTGTCATAGATATCGGCCAACCTGTTCCGCACTCTGCCGCCGAGTGAAAATCCCGACTTCGACCCTGAAGAGGACGACCCGACCCTGGAGGCGTCGTGGCCGCATCTCCAGCTCGTCTACGAGTTCTTCCTCCGCTTCCTCGAGTCGACCGACTTCCAGCCCACCATCGGCAAGAAGGTTATTGACCAGAAATTTGTTTTGCAGGTAATGACGCATCTTATTTATAACATTTTCTAAAAATATCCCTAATTTTACATTTTTCTTTGAGCATGTGAAAAACCAGTTTCGTAAATATTGGCATAGTAGACAAACGATCGAGTCAAATTAAATTTACATGAATATCAGAATATATGTCGGATTTTTTGTCGTACAAAATACAATTTAATAAATGTCTTCGGTCATTCAGTTCATTGTAGAATTTTTTATCCATGTCAAAACGCAAGGAATAATGTGCCTTATTAGTAGAGGTATTAGGATGGTTATAGCGTAATGCGATGCATTATCAATACATTCCCTATTATATCGACACGAGCAATTCTTTGGATATTGTCATTCAATTGATTTCAATTATGCTTTTAGTATTCACAGCTCAGTTTAATGGTGTCGTGCGACATACAGATCTCACCACTTTTATTTGTCCCTTGACTATTGGCATTTGTTTAAATAATAGTTAATACAATAGTTTGACTTAGCTTTTTAATTATCATAAAAACCATTTATTGTATGTAGAAAATTTGGATTGATAATGTTATTTGTGGTCTGTAAAAAGTTTTATAATTTTCATCGTTTTAATTAATCAACCTTTTTGGTTGTGACAGTTATCATTCCATCTGATTTATAAAAAAACACCTTGCCCACATTAGCTTTGTTACAAATAAAATTGTTTTTCATTTTTATAGTATAGAGTGGCAATTGAGTAGGCGGCCATCTTTAATTTTCTACCTTTTTACTATTTAAGATTGATATGGAGATGTCTAACTTTAAAAAAAATGTTTTTATTATTTTGCAGTAGTTAGTAGTAAATGGCAGTGTTAGTGACAAATGGCCGCATTCTAATAAGGAGATAAATAGTATAATGATCCGATAAGATAATACTAGCGCGGTGCCCGGCGTTTACCCCCCGTTTTTACTGAGACCTAATAAACTTTAAATTAGATAACCCCCTTATCTTTTACTATTGGAATTTATATCTAAGTAAAATATGTATAACTTGTATAGATAAAAATATATTTTTTGAATAATTTATGAGTAAAAATATTTTTTTTTACATTTCTTTGTCTTTTTTTATAGCTTCTAGATTTATTCGACTCGGAGGATCCGCGCGAGCGCGACTTTCTGAAAACTGTCCTCCACCGCATTTACGGCAAGTTTTTGGGACTGCGAGCCTTCATACGGAAACAAATCAACAACATTTTCCTACGATTTGTATATGAAACTGAACATTTCAACGGTGTCGGAGAACTTTTAGAAATATTGGGAAGGTTAGTATTGTTACACATGTTAAACAATTCTTTTTTCTAAACCTTTAAGGGTAAGAAATTACGACAATATAACACTCTATAGATTTTTTTAGGTTTATAACGAAATACATAAATGTAGAATAATATTGTGCATTTAAAATTCATGTAAAATTTCATTGTCATAGATTAATTATCCGGATTGCTCGATTCTGTTGACTTCACTTTTAGAAAAAGATAAATAATTGATGAGTGTCATTTGTTCTTTTTGTGTCACATAGCTTTGTTAGAGGTTAATGTTAACTACAATTGTTATATTAGTTTTAGTATTATCAATACGTTGAAAAATCCAAGTGTTGTAACTTACAAGAAGATTTATAATTGATTAGCTAACTTGTTTTTAGTTCTATACTAGGTCATTTACTGGGATGAAATAATTGATTGTACGATGTCTGCCCAACCCCCCTCTCTTCTAAAGTTAGCACAAATAAAGTGACACAACCCCGGATATGATGGAAACCCACGTAAACACGGTTTATTTTCACTTATGTAAACTTGTGTATTGTTACAGCATAATCAACGGGTTCGCTCTGCCGCTGAAAAGCGAGCACAAGCAGTTCCTGGTGAAGGTGCTGCTGCCGCTGCACAAAGTGAAGTGCCTGTCGCTGTACCACGCGCAGCTGGCCTACTGCGTGGTGCAGTTCCTCGAGAAGGACGCCACGCTCACCGAGCCTGTCGTGCGTGGCCTGCTCAAGTTCTGGCCCAAGACTTGCTCCCAGAAAGAGGTTAGTACAATTAAGTATACTACCGCCCGAGACACTTTGAATTATAGTCTTGCAATACCACAATCAGATTGCTCTGACACAGTTTTCATACAACATATTGCCCGTTTCAAAATAAAAAAAAAATAAGGTAAAAACTTTTAAATTCTTGTCTTATATGTACGAAAGAAACCGGTGCTGCCAACTACACTTAAAATAACGAAAGTAATTTTAATTTTTCTTTCTTATACATATTATTGTGATGTTCTTTTCATTAATTTACGGGGTTTTTGAGGAAAAACAAATAAATTATTCAATGTAGTGGGTTAATCTTTCATTATCATCATCAACAGCCTTCGTCTGCCCACTGTTGGACATAGGCCTTTCCCAATGCTTTCCACAGTATGCGGTCCTCCTTAATCTTTACTGTATTTTAATTTGCAGGTGATGTTCTTAGGGGAGATGGAGGAGGTGCTGGATGTGATCGAGCCAGCCCAATTCGCCAAAATACAAGAGCCATTATTTAGACAAATCGCAAAATGTGTGTCCAGTCCACATTTTCAGGTGAGATTTATTTGTACATTTTAACTGTTTGTTATTTTTTTTATAGGTATGGCATAGTATATACAACATTACAATGTTGCCTTGTTAAAGGAACGACATCACGGGGAACTTTTTCTCATTATTGATGTTTGAAAAGAAGGCCTTTTAATCCTTTACAAATCGGGTAACGTGTAAGCAAATTTGTGTCACCAATTCCTTAATGGTTAAGGGCAAGGATTACTGATCTAGCCATCGTTGGTTCGAATCTTACCATTTTATTGTCGTAAACTATATCCTAACACAAGATTTTCCAAGCTTACCAGGAATGGTTACAAGATATATTGGTAAATCAACAATAATGATGAATATTTAATAAAAACAAATGGTATAAATAAGTTGTGTACGTGTATTGCAGGTGGCAGAACGGGCTCTGTACTTCTGGAACAACGAATACATTCTGTCGCTGATGGAGGAGAACAACCAGGTGATAATGCCGATTATGTTCCCGGCGCTGTACCGCATCAGCAAGGAGCACTGGAACCAGACGATCGTGGCGCTCGTCTACAACGTGCTCAAGACCTTCATGGAGATGAACTCCAAACTGTTTGACGAGCTCACAGCTAGCTACAAAGCTGAACGGCAAAAGTTAGTTTACTTGTTTTTTTTTTAAACATTGTGCGTGTGAAATACCCATTTCATAGTATTTATTGTGTGCTAGTTTTTTAATTATTAAAGTTTTTAAAATTCTAAGGATGGACATTTAATTATTGTCAAAATTAGATCAAAAATATTTTGTGTGTGTTTTATTACACGTAGTTTGATTCTACCACGCCTAGAAAAATAGAACTTACTTACGAAAATAAATGTGATGACGATTGTTTGTACGTTTTAGAGAGAAGAAGCGCGAGAAGGAGCGCGACGAGCTGTGGAAGAAGCTGGGCGAGCTGGAGATCAGCAGCAAGCGGCAGGCAGGGGGCGCGGTCGCCAAGTGATGGCGCGGCGCCGCCGCCGCCCGCCGCCCGCGCACTCGCCTAGGATAATGCCCCCGACACTTTACGGTTACACGATCCATTCGTATTGTCTATTCAATTACAATTTTTGTTAACGACGTGATTAATTTTTTTACACCATTCGATGATTCGTTCGTTCGTTCGTTCGGGTATTGGGTTGCCACCCGAAAATATATTTGCATTTTTGTGCATAAAGTAAAAAAAAGATTCTTTACTAGTTGGAATTTTTTTTAATGGGAATTTATAATAGGGATGATCGAAGTGGACGCTCGTCGAATACAAACTATTGCTGTTGGTCGACCTCAGTGTTCTTGTACATATTGCTAGATTTAAATAAAACAACTAAACTCTAAAAAAATGGCATTCGAATAATCTGTTTTATTATAGTTATTGTTGCTTTGGTTAGTGGCGTCGAGTGATTCGATGCGGTCCCCGACGATGTTCCCGCGACGTCGCTGAGGCCTCGATGCTTCACGTTGTGCCACGGGCGGTCATCGGTAATCTATAAGAAAGCAATAAACGCGATCGAGGCCAGCGCGCTGCCGGCGTCGGCGCAGCGCGTAACGTGGCCGGTAATATTTATTCTAAACTTCATAGTATTGAGAGAAATATATTAAAGATGATGCTATATTTTTAATTTTATACCCTTCTTTATACTAGACGTTTATGTGGTACGGTAGGACGGCGCAGGCATACAGATCGATGTAACATTTTCTCGCTATTAATAATTTAGGGTTAAAAATCGTTAGGGAAAATTAATGATAGACTTGCATTTTGTGTCCTCGCCTCTTCCGACGCGTGCACCTCTCGAGGGAACATTACGTTGCTGAAGGGTGGCAACCCTAGTCCGTTGTCCGTCGGTTCGCTCGCAGCACCCTCTGACCTCCGCAACACTCCCGAGGTCCCCGCCCCGAATGCACTGTCATAACACTGTTACAATACATAGGTAGCCGCGCGTACTGCCGATGTGCCGAATACACGACCAACACAGACTGGCGACTACATCATCTGGGTTCATATATCATAGTTGAGCACCATTCATATTATATTAGAACGTAATTAAATTTATAGATAAAAAAATATCTTATACTTTTTGTACCCTATACTGTTTTCTCCTAATTTGTACGAAAGAGGTTAATGCATTTGCAGATAACCTCCGTCGAAATATGTACGTATGCGTCAATGTTCGTACATCGTTGGTACGTGACCATATTTTAGGTATTTTCCAACATTGTTGAAATTGTTTAAATAAGTTGAAAAGTTGTATGTATTATTATAATTAACGTATGGTGGTTTGTATTGCTGACACACCGATATCTGTATGGTCGGCGCACAGCTTTCGTCTGAATGTAATTGTACAAAAAAAAACAAAGATAGGCAAATTACAAGATATAATATGTTAGTGCGAGGTCCCGGAGGAAGTAGGGCCGCGTCGGGGCCCGCGGGTAGATTGTTCTATATGAAAACTTCATTTGAAAAATTAGTAGCTGAAATAAAAAAAAATGTAATTTGGTCGTACTGTCAACATTCTGTATAGTGACATAGTGTAAATAGGCATTTATTTATTATAAATTTATAGCGGCCGATGATTTTTATACACGGGTGCGACAGTGTGCGGGCGCGGTCGGAGCGGACTGGCGACCGCGGGGTCGCGCGCTCTCGCGGCGCGCTGCTGAGACGGTCATTCGATAACATTGGAGTAGAACAATGCTAAAGGTAGTTATAATAATTTGTAAGGGAATAGTCATTAATTTGTATGATATTACTGTAGCCATTAATTTTCTATGATCACCGGCGGAGCGTCGCCGAGCGCCGCCGTCAGCGCCGCCGCGATGTATGTATGTACACTATGGAGATGTTTGTTATGTATAATGTATTAACTTGCAAAAAATAAATATATGATCTTATAAATAAATTACTATTATAGAACACAGTATGGAAATAAAAAGTTGATTCACATTAATTGTTTGTGTGTAAGAGTAGGCGCCCGCGACGGCCTCGCTCGCCCCGTCCCGCGCTGTCCCGCGATATCCCGCGATGTCCCGCGATGTCCCTGCCATACTCTAGCTGCGCATTCGAAATACACGACAACTTTAACATTCATTTAGTTTTTCATTTCCTCTCGCGGCCCAGAGCCACTTCGCAGCCGACATCTCCCACGCCTAGCTAGTAATATTTACGATTATATATTTTATTTTACTAAAAGGATGTTAACCTTCTTTTAATTTGTATTACTAACATGTTGTGACTTGTCTGTACTGGAGAGAAGGGATTCAGCTGAAATTTTGATAACACTTGTAACACGGATCTGTATAAAACAATAAAAAAACAAACGCATGTCTATGAGTAACGTAATTTGACTTATTGTTGTACAAATGGCCTTCTATTTCGGTTTGCTTTGTACGTTCGATGTTGCGGCGGCCGCGCCGCGTGTCGCCGACTTGGCGCGTCGACTGGGCGGGTCGATATCCTCCACCGCTCATGTTCACAAGTTCAAGTTTGACGGATTGCCATGGCTACAAAGTGCAAACATATCGATACCACACCCTTCGTGTAGCGTGCAGTGTTCAGTCTATACCCGATCTGTACGAAGCACGGTAAGTTAAATAAATAAATCTGATTTCTTTGATATTGTTAGAAGTTTATTATTTTTTTTAATTCGGCAAACGAGCAGCGGTTTGATATGAAATTACACGGCACCCGAGCTTATATAGAACCGACGCCTGTGCCCAAAATGCCAACGGGCCTGGTGCAACTGATGGAAGGTCTTTCAAGAGAGGTTTTAAAGAATAATCCGAGTCAAGTATATACATTTTGTGCACAACATATGAGGAATTTGATAGCACTCAGAGATGGTAAACGTAAGTTAACAATATTTTTACAATAAGACATTTAATTATGTATAAAGCAAAAAAAAAAATGTTAGGTTTCCATTTAAGATTTTTTTAAATAAGTTTTGTCCTTTCTAGCATTAAAGGTCACCTTTTTTCTGGTATATTAAGTATGATAGATAAAAATTGATTTTATTCTTTAAAAAAAATTTTAGCACCTGGAAAAAAATTGACTCTAGAACAGAAGATAAATAAAGCAAATATTATTGTTAAACGAAGAGCAGAGGAGAGACGTCGGAACTTTGATATGAATATGCGTTTACATGGAGACCAAGATATGAAACAGTCGCTTGGTAACGATGTTGAGATCGCTTCTGTTGGAAACGCTGGTAGTCTGAATACATCTAAAGATTTGAAATTGTCCGAATGGTATGAAGATGATATTGAAAAAGATGATAGTAATGTGGAGACTGGATCAGACATTAAAGATAATGGGCAAGTAACTAGGGATGAAAGCGTAGTTAATGAAGATGACAAAGAAATCACAACGAATGTTCATAAAAACCAGAGAGACAATAAGAATGTTCCAGCTTCTGATACACCTACAGATGTCCAAGACTTGAATATAGTAAATCAAGAGAGTAATAATGTTGGTGACGATGACAAATTAACTGTAGAGCAAGCTAGTGAAGATAAAATTGAGAAGCCAATTTCCACAAATGGCGAAGAAAATGATAATCGCAAGAATGTAATTCAAGAATTAGACATTAATGTTGAGAGTGATATGAAACCTGATCTTGTTACCAGTAATATTAAAATTAATGAAGTGTCTAATGTAGATATAGGTGAATTAATCACAGAAAGTACTCATATCAACGAAGAAATTAAAGGTGAACTAAAGGTGAAACTAAACGATGATCTACTGAAGGCAAGTGAACAAAGTGATGGTGGTGATAACATTAATGATAATATCATAGCTCCTGTTGACAGTATAAAAGATAGTGAACCAAATATTGAAGCCGGTAATGATGAAATAACAGACAATATACCAGTAAAGTATATAGACGTCGAAGCCAAGGATAATGAAAGAAATGGTGGCATTAACGTAGAAACGAAGTCAGCAACAGTAGTCGACAATAATATTATAGTTACAAAAGTTGACATGACTAAAGAAATTGTTGAAGATACCAAAGGAGTATTGCAAAATCAGATCGACACAGTTGAAACAGACTGTCAAATAAATAATATCAAACACGATGATGAAAATACTACTAAGACCGTAAAGCCTGAGGAAGTTCCGCAAGATGAGGTTATAAAAGAGAATGAGACAATAATCTCAGGTCCTCCTTTAGATGACAAATCTAATGACAACATGATAGATGTGTTGTTAAGCGAGCAACACGTTGATGAAACTGACCGCAGTACAAATGTAACTGAAATCATTAAGCATACAATAAAAGATGATTTAGAAATGAATGTTTTACAGAACGAAAATGAAAGTGAACTGATAATTAATGTTGAAAGAAAACAGCAAGACGGAGGTAATAATGCTCAAGTTGTCATTGAAAATTCTGACGACAAGTCTGAATCAAACAATATCAATAAGCTAGAAACAAATAAACTTAAAACACCTAAGACTATGGATTTAGAAACGGCCGCTATAACAATTCAAAAAGTATTTCGTAATTTTCTATTTAGAAGTAAAACATCCAGTTTTGAAGAACCAACAAACATTCAGTTTAATATGTTTGGACAAGAATCCGATACAAAGGTAAGTTTTTTTTTTCTGCAAATCAACTAGATTTAAAAAATAGTAAACTCGGAATTCAAAATTATATACAATGAATGTATATTTCAGGATCAAAATGATTATTCAATTCATAGTCAAAATAAAGACAGACGGGTAATGGGAGTAAGCAGGATGGACACTGTGTTGCAAACGGTTAACGAAGAGAAATCTCTATCATTGTCTACCGATGACTCGTCCACGATATCGAGCGCCGCTACCGTTATACAGGCTCACGTTAGAGGTTTCCTTTGCAGAAATCGATTGAATCGTAAAAAAATAACTTCAAGCACGTCTCTAAACACATCTAAAGATTCATCACCCGTCTCTTCTGAAGCCGATCCCGACGTTATTAAGAATAAAACTATCTTGAACATTCATATTGTTCCTGAAGGTAGTCAATTTGTAAGAGATGAGAGTATTTTAACATCGATGGAACTATCTTTAGATGGTAGCCCCCCGGAGTCTGCGTTGCATCCATTGGGGTACAATGAACGTAGAAAGCAATTGAAACGAGAGGATGCGATTCAATCTATCTCTCCGCCTAGCAACAATAGTAGATTAAGCGAAGAGCAGGACTCTGTGAAAGAGGTGGTTAATGAAGTTGAAATGGATAAAAAAAATAATTCTGAACGTGGCAGTGACCAGCAAGAACTAACAAAAGATGTGTTTATTGCTGACGATAAAATAGAGGAAGTCAATAATGTTGCTGTAATAGGACCTCCTGATTCCCAAATAAATGTCACTGGTTCTGCTGATAGTTCTTTACTAAAAAACGACATAATAGCAAAACAATCTTCTAAGGAAACTTTAAAGAATAACAATGAACAAAATGAAATTATTGAAGGAAACAAAACAGAAATTAAAAACAATGACGATGGTGTAGAATACGGTAATAACGCTGAAAAGGAGTTGGTAAAGGAATCGCTTGTTGGAAATGATGAACAAATAAAGTCGGAACAAAATATTGATTTACAATTGAATATTTCTCCTCACGGTATTGTTGTAAACAATGATGAAGACAAAGCTACAACAGAAATATCTGACGAGTTAGACGTGGTAACTCCCTTTACTAATGATAACGATTCTAATAAACCAAAGTTACTTCATTCCGGTGAGTTCCACGACGTAGTTCTCCCCACGAAGGTGTCCCGCAATGACACGTCTGTCGCCAGTGGTGAGTGAAGACAACTATTATCAGGTGATAAACCATTTCGTTCTACTGAGGCCAACGCATGAGCGCTAAGTATTTAGGTAGTTAGTATTTGCCTTTAGTTTTAGGCTTTATGCTGCGTAAAGTTCCAACTGACCACATTTTGTACTTCAGTACTTTTAAAAATAATAATTCGAGCACAAATTATATAAAAGTATTTTTATGCATTTGTAACTAGTAGACCTTATTTAAATAAAAATTGTAGGAATCGTTTTTTTATTTAATTAAATTATTTCAAGTTGTTATAATTCGGTAACACGTCTCTGTAGTTACGAGCAATGTAGTATATTATATATTTTAGGAAATTTAGAATGTCACCCTCAAGACCATATATATAAGAAAATAAATTATAACCTCTGACAATATATAAAAAATCAGCAAATATGTACTGTATTAACAGTATCGTCGGGTAAAGTTTTTTTTTAATACTACAGATGTTATTAATAAATTAATATGGCTTGATAATTACACAAAAAATACTTCATAATAAAATCAATTTAACGAATGATAACTGAAATTATTCATTTTCAGATTTCCACAACGTCCTGGTGTACTTTTTAGTCTGGAACAACTAACACATCGAATAAATATCTGTTACTTTATTAGTTACAAATTTTGCATTTGCTTACTCTATTAACAATATAACAATAATAAAACTATATTTGTTTACTTTAGAAATAAAACCCTGAAAGACAATCGTCCAAAATATGTAAATCATGTAGCTTTCAATTAATGGCGGATCCAGGAAGAACGCTCCAATACGTACGGGTAGGTCCCGAAGTTGTTAGGTTTAAAAAAATACCTTATAACCGATATAAAATGACGTTCATAGCAGATTATGCAGTGTTGAATAGCAGTGGTGTGACTGAAAGGCGGAAGCTGCTTTCTGGCGGATGCCGTTTTATAAACTTGGTAGATAAGATAGGGCTTCTTAATTGACCAATCTTTACATCCTACTTTCTTTATTTAACACAGGCAAACTACAACAATTTTGTATTGCAATGTAATGTTTATTTAAAGGAGAAATTTTGAAAGTAACGCGCTCAACTACTTGCTAAATAAAACTCGGGATAGAATTTTAACAAAATATGCTAACCTTTAATTTAAGATTTTTTTTAAACATAAAGAGGTGTTAACGTTTTTAATTAAAATGTATTCTTTTTAATCTGCATTATATTATCATATATCAAATTAATGGCAAGATGATATTGGCAACATTTAAAATATATTGTCAGTTCAAACTGTCAAGTGTCATACTTCAACTATGGTGTATTGTTGTTACTAAATAAAATATAATAAAATGCCGTTACCTCCTGCTTTAGCAGCCCGTCTTGCTAAAAGAGGCATATTAAAGACTCCAATAGCAGATGTATTAAATAATCATGGTATAGCTCAAGCCAACGAAGAAATTATAGCTGAAGATTATGATAGTAAACCCGAGGAACACAATGCTAAGGAGCACTACTGGGAAGGTATAGAAGGAGTGAATGTAGACCCCATTAAAGGACATCGTGGTTGTCCAAACAAAAGCAACATTTTTCACGAATGTTCCAAATATTGTGTGAAAACGTGGAAACAAGGTAAATTGGTACCAAATGAAAAATATTTGGAAAATAAGAAGAAAGCCTTAGAGTTGTGGCCTCTTCCTCCAGGATGGGAAGAAGTGTATGATGAGGGTAGTGGACAACATTATTTCTGGAACGTTCACAACAATCTTGTAAGTTGGTTGCCCCCTGCACACCCAAAAGCCATTCCCTCTGAGAGTGCCGCTCATCTACGAGAAGAGAGACTCTTAAAGGAAGGTGACGAGAGTGATGACAGCAGTGAGGCGTCCGATCAAGAGGTACCACAGCAACAGATCAAGGAAAAGCGGCACGAACGTCGAGAAAAGAGTAGAGAGATGGTTCACCACCGCGATAAGAAGAGGCCACGGGTTCGGGATAATGATCTAGATCCAATGGATCCAGCTTCTTACTCGGACATACCGAGAGGAAGCTGGACTTCTGGGCTGGACTCCCATGCTAAAACTGGAGTGGACACTACAGCATCTGGGTCATTATATCAGATGAGGCCATACCCCGCACCCGGAGCTATACTGGCAGCAAATGCTAAAAAGCATTCACCACCACAATCTCCTTAGTTCCTAAGTCATCTTCTAGTAAATGTATTGAAAATTCTCAATAAAGAACATTGGTGTTAAACTTGAATGCTTTTACTACGATGTATAACCATAATAACTTACATCCCTCTTGGATTAACTTGAAACAAAGACATTTTGAAAGGTTTAAACAAAAAAAACAACAAATAAATGTGTATACAATTTTATTTATAATAATCAGTTTCATGTCATAAATGCCTAAGATAAAACCTATAGATATGGTCCAAAGTATTCCCCCTTAAATGTTGTAAAACCATAATTTGTACAAATATTTACAAACAAACATTCAATTTGCCAAGGAAGTTGTCAGTTTGTGACCTTGTGTTTCACTTATTTCTAAACATGCACATTCTTGTTTACCAATAACTACAGCACATTAACAGTGGGCCTATCAATACTGAATATAAATTATATTTGATGACATTGAGCAGTTGCGGGTCGCGTGGCCGTTGCATTAGGAGCTGCTGAGGTTGACACTTTTGTCAGTAACAAGGCGGAGAAGATCATCTGATGTCAAGATTCCAATTGGTTTCTTTTTGTTGGAAACTAAAAAACATTGAGATATTACGAAATTAAAAAAAAAATCGAAATGGCACAGTAATCTAAAAAGCCTTTACAAATCCATATACTAGATCAGTAGTCGTCACTCTTTTCTATCCACGGGCCAAATAAGACAACAGGTGTCACTGCGGGCCGCACATTCGTGCCTTAGTGCACACAACCAGTCAATTTAATTTTCTTATCAGCTGTTATAACGCGTTTCCCTTGTACATATAAGTTTTTTTAGACACATTTTTTTTAAAAGTTGATGGTAAATATTCATGATTTCAAAAAAAGGTTTTTTTCCTTCTAAATATTATAAAGAATTTAATTATAAAGAAAAAGCAATAAAATATTACCCGAGTCGACGATGACGACAAACGGCGCGATGTCCAGCATGCGGGAGACGGCGCCGAGCGCGGGCGCCTGCGCCACGTCTGTTGTATAGATCTTCTTTTGGATGAACTTGCTCAGCTCGTCCGACACCTTGCCGTACAGGTTGGTCAGCCGCCGGCGCGCGTAGTCCGCCGTCACCACGCCGATAAGCGCCCTGAGTAAAGAAAACAGTAAAAACCTTAAATTCCCACACCTACCCCTCCCAATTTAACAACTTAATAAGGAACTGACACATAATGAACATAGTTTTAAGACATCGGTATATCCTGGCTCAATGCCATGTAACCTATGAAAAATATGTCAGGGTTGCCATTAGTATGATGCTTGGTCAACATTAATTTATTTTCACTGTGATTAAACGATGTATGCGTCCGTGCAGATATATCGTTATTGTGCGTTCATAATTTTTTTTTTTTTATATTTGAAATCGTTAAATCACCTCATGATCCAAAGTAGCCTAGACAGAAACTCTCATTATTTCTCATTTGCTCCTGCGGCCCGATGAGTAAGAGGGTAATGACGTAAACGTACAAAACTAGGAAGAAAATCAATACAATCATTTCATTGTCAATCACATTTGGACAATGAAATTAATTATATTTGTTTTTAAATAATGATTTAAATTTTTTACATTTCACATCACATGTCACTGAGAATTTGATATGGATTTTTTGACATTGACATATACCATAGACAATTTAATTATTACTCAAATAAATAACAACACAAGTAGTCTGCGATTTGTTTACGCGTTTTTTTTAAATATTTTAAGGGTCCATCGAAAATCGTATATTTCATTATACTGTTAAATAATTCAACTTATAGATATAATAATTGCTTATTTTATAAATTATTTTTTTTGGATCAAGTTTGTCGTCCTTTACGTAAACTAATAGTATGGTAAACACAGTGCAAAAAGAAATAATAAAACCTACACTATGAATGTTATTGCGAAATAATTCCATTTGGCTTACACAATAACACATAAAAGTTACTGTGGAACGTAAATATTTCCACTTGCGCGAGTGTTTTGTACATTACAATGGCGGAAAAAAACAATAAAATGCAACAGTTTACCAACACGACTCACAAACATTACACTACATGATCTATAACCGTTTACCACTAAATGTTAACTGTGACTTCGCAATTGACATTTAATTAATTAAACTATTTAAACTTTCGTGACTCCCTTAAGTTGTTTTTTAATTCATCTGTTTGTTGTCAGCTGTAAATGAACACGTCACTCACCCCTCATCGTCGACGACGGCGAGCGCGGGCGCGGCGGAGGTCTTGAGCGCGGCGAGGGCCTCCGCCGTGGGCGTGTCGTGCGGGATCACGCTGATTGGCTGGACCACACTCTTAGTCACTACAGCGTTCCACCATCTTTTAACGAAAAACAATTTATTACTATAAAAACTTCATCATCCACCTGCCCTTTTTCCTACGGAGGATCGGCACAGCATGTACTCTTCCATACATCTCTGTCAGCTCATATCTGAACCTACTCTCTTACACATTTCAAACAATCCAACCACTTTTTTGGTCTTCCTCTACCTTTGTAGCCGTCCACATTCTCATCACCTTCTTGTTTATATTTAAAAAAAAAACATTTTTTTGCCATAAAAATTTGTATTATAGAATTAGAAAACTATTTCATGGCTCGTAGTTAGGTGGATGTACGCAAGTGCGTTCTTCGTTGGCGGTGCGCGTGCGCACGTTTTACTTAAAAATAGTTTATCTTACAAGAATCGGAATATATATAATGAAGGCAAAGGTCATCGCTAATATGTTAAACAATATGTAAGATGAAACAATATCGGGACATTTCAATCAAGGAGTCTTGTTTTGTTTTTTTTTTTTTACATTAATGATAACGCGGAGTGTCAATAGGTTATGCTTATAAAACTTATTGAAGGTTGTTTAAGAAATGATAAAACTACATTAATAAACATATATTCTAAATTTTAACAAAATGTCCCATCCCTTTCCGTCCTTTCCTTTGATAGATACAATGGAAGAAAACTATTGCATCTATAATAAATGTGTGGACGTTCTGATGGTGACTGTAACTGTCAAAAAATATTTAATCTGTCCCTTAGTGACTATTAATACACTCTGAGTACGCATTTATATGTTGTAATAATTTGAAAGCACATACGGCAGTTCGTCGTGCTTAACGACGGGCTTGAAGGCGCGGGCCTCCATCCACTGGTCGGAGATGAACTTGGTCATGTAGTTGCGGATGTTGTCGGGCAGGATGACCACGCACTTCTGACCCGCCTTCAGAGACTTGGCCGCCTGCGTCGCCGCCCACATTATAGCACCGCTGCTGCCGCCTTTGATGCAAACATTTTTCCGTATTGAAGCGCCAATATCTCAATAGTTAAGGGACTACCGAATTAGTGGTCGTGGGTTCGAATCCATTGAACTATTCTCGCTAATGAATGATAACAAGATGTGGTAAATTAACAATGAATTCTGGTCTTCTAGATATTACACACTAGAAACAACTGCTTTTAGGAGATATTTCGATCTATCCAATGAAAATTGTTACATCTTCAGATATAACTTAAGACAAGTAACTATTTTTCGTCGAAATGATGAATCTCCGACGGAAGTTTTGTAGAATACTATTGTCATGTCTTTCGATAATATACTTTGTTATATAAAAAGGTTATATAAGGACAATAGATCTACAATTTAACAAGGTACATTGAAAGATTTACCGCAAAGCAAGCCCTCCTCCTTTATCAGCCGCCGAGACATGGCCAGTGAGTCCTTGTCGTCCGTTTTCACCCATCTGTCTATCACCTTTCTGTCCAGCACTTTCGGTAGGAAATCGTAACCGATGCCTTCCACCTTTCAACGAAAGATAAAGTACATAATATAAGTATGATTTTTTTGGTAATTTTTATAGTCAAATTATAACAGCGAGCTTACTATACGTCTCCACTGAGGTCGGAGTCTACTCTAACTCAGTTAAGGTTGACTTCACACATATCTTTAAATTTCTTCGCCGATACGTGCATCACGATGTATTCCTTCACCGTAAGAGCATCCGATAATGTATATATGCAATTCGAAAATAGAAACGCACTGGTACATGGCGGGTGTCGAACCCGAACTCGTTGAATACGATCCGATTTGGTCAAGCGCTTACCAACTGCGCCACCGACGCACTCAGCTTAATGTTGTATATATTTTAATTTGACATATAGTAGTTTATCTTTTTTTTTTTGTTATAATATATGAAATAAGCGATAAGAAATGAGGAAATCTGTGAATTACATTTATAGATAAAAACAAATCGTATCTGGGACGTCATATGTCACGTAACATATTTGTCATAGTGTTATTATTTGAGTTATCAGACGGCGGCGATAGAGGGGGAAGTACGCAATTATACATTTAATACGAGAACACCGACTGGTTATAACTGTTTACGATAGTCAAAGAAAAATATTTACTAGCAAAGAATTGCGCAGAACATCGCTTGATAATAGACAAAAGTTACCTAATACTACGTTCTTTAGAGAAAGGCATCCAGAAAGAGCAAAGAATGCTGACGTCATAAAATAGAACAGTTGGGTATAGGAGTAATATTAACATGTAATATACTTTGAAAGTCAAAATATCATCAAACTTTTTTTTTATATTAAAGGGACAAACGAGCCTCGGATTGCCTAAAATTATTTGATCCGACGCCCATGGACATCAGCGACACCAGAGGAATCGCAGATGCGTTGCTGGCCTTCCTTCCTCCCTTCTTACGCATATCGTTTACAAAATCCGTCCACATCTTCGTTCTAAAAGTCAAAGTATAACCTACTTTATCTGCTTGGCCACGGACAGGTCTACAATTGGTAGGCCTCCCGCAAGATGGGCAAGTTTCCGTCATACGTATGCGACCGAGGACCGATGATGCAAAACCATTGCAACATCATTATGTTAATAATATATAGCATAAATATATAGACGATATATTAATAAAATCACGATATACACACACGGACAGCACTGTTCATCGCAATGATGACGTCATGACTTCCTTCACTTGTATTACGCAAGTTCCAGGCGCACGTTTTGTCGTGACATAAAATCAATTTTCGATACAAACGAAAGGAGAGGATTATATTGATAATATAACGCTAATATATAATAATTGAAACGAAGGACTTTACGTAAAAAGACTAACAAATAGTAACATTCGTGATGTAATATGAACCGATAGAAACTAGTTAATTAATCTGACCAGGAAAATATACTTTTGTATACGTAATAATAATGACAAATTTTATTTTTGAATTAGACATTGTAAACAATAACATTACCTTTGTAATATATAAATGACTTAACAGATGACTTGATAAATGTTGCTTACGGGCACTGGATTCGAACGGCACAGGACCGGTCGTAATGGCAATAAGGTAAACCTACATTCAGCAGTGGACTACATTAGGCTGATTTAAAAAAATAAACTTAATCAATTGATACGATTTCGAAAGAATTGTATAATTCCATTTTTAAACTAATTTTATAATTTTGGAACTTTTTCGTAAAAAGCATTCTTTATACAAAGAGAGGGGGTAACGAGCGGTCAGATCGTAGGTGATCGTTGACGACCAAACATTGAAATACTAGAGGAACCGCATGCGTTGCCGGCTTCTGATAGATAGCTTTCTCTTAGCTTGATTTAAATTAAAAATTTATATGAATAGATGTTCAATTGGTCACTTATATCAACAATGTAAATAAATAAATCTTTGCAAAACTTATCAGTCAGTCAAGTATAACCAATGTTTAATATTTGCTAACTTAAAATATAGTGAAATTAAATTGTTTACTTAGTACTTCTAAACGTGCAATAACAAGATTAAGATAAATATTGACTGTCTATTGTTTTCCAATGATATTGTTTTGTTTTGAAAATACATTCATATAACTGGTACCGAAAAAAATCACGCGTGTACGTGTCAAGAATATAATATAACAAATAATTATTTTTTTAACAAACAAATTAAAAATAATCTAACTGATTTAATCAGGGAAACTAAAACTGTATAGTTTTCCTGATTTGTGCATAGAGGGGATTAGTGCATTTGTGTATGGAGGGGAGTAGTATAAAAGCTCACCATCTATTACTAAAGGAGAGGAGAAAGAAGGGCAGAAGTGTGTTACAAAGTTGCTAAAATATCCATTAATTCGAAGCAAGGAAAGGTCGAGATATGATCCGTGTAGAGTTAAGGTAAACTTACTTCATACATGCCAACATCGCTGTCGTTCAGTTCCTCGGGTTCTGCGAGTATGGAGCCCAGGGGGTCAACACCCACTATCACACACTTGGGGCACCTCTCCTTGATCTTGTGCCCGATGCCGGAGACGGTGCCGCACGTGCCAGCTCCGATCACCACCATGTCGACATCATCGTCCAGCGACCATAGTATCTCCTCAGCTGTTCCATCGTAATGCGCCAACGGATTGCAAGCGTTCGTGTACTGTTGGAAATATATTATGATAAATGTAATCGTGTTATTTACCGTAATATTTTTTGCTCTGCTCGTTTTATATATTCAGTACAAAGTTCCTGTATGTACATATGTATATCCACCTTTTTAATTTTTTTTATGTACGACGATGGATGTGGCAATGTCACAGGTCTTTCTGAATCTTAATAAGTTTTACGATCGCAGCGTAATGGGCAGGATTCGAACCCTTGACATGATCAGATACAATCATAAGATAAGAGATAAACAGTTTTTGTTTAATGGAAGTAAGTCAAAGTATATCGTTAATTCTGTTATTAAGTAAATAAAAAAAACCCTTATTAGGGGTGACCAGGCCATAGTCAACCACGCTGGCCCAGTGCGTGTTGGTTGTCTTCACACATATCTTTGAATTACTTCGCCGATATGTGCAGGTTGCATCACGATGTTTTCCTTCATCGTAAGAGCGTCGGATAATGTAGATATGCAATTCGAAAATTGAAAAACACATTGGTACATGTCGGGGACCGAACCTGGACAATGTCGAGTACGGTAAGTGCGCCACCGATGCACTTCTATAAACCATAGGAAAACTGTAATCTATCAATCGGACAACAGGAAACTAAAATGAACGCATTAAATAATATCCTTGGTCCGATATAAACGTGATACTGTTATAATCATTTAGTCACAGGGTCGTCGCTATGAGTGTTATAAAATATATAAATATAGAAAACATAGTATGCAGAACCTTGAAATTCCTAGTTACTGTAAAACTAGGTTGAACTATTTCTGTACTCCAATGTTACCAGAATTCCATCGATTTGTTCAATGGTATAGGAGATTATTTAATTACATTATTACAAATCTATTTTGAATCCCATCAAATGGACCGACGACTTAGTGCGGACGGCAGGAAGTTAGACGAGGACGTATACTGTGGTAGGTATTGGGAATGGCCTATGTGAAACAGTGGGCAGACAAGACCTGATGGTGATGATGATGAAATCCATTTTAATGTATGAATTTCTGATAATGTTATTGTAAGTAAAATTTCCAAGTAGACAGTTGCTAGCGATCGAACGAGCGGAAATATCGACATATAAACAAAACATGACGAAATATACAGGAAAAGTTAACAAAACAGGTTCAATTACTTAGTAAACATATTGCCAATTGATTGCATTATATACATTTTATATTTTATGAAAATCATTTAAAAATCGTTCGTGCGCACAGCGGAGTGAGATCAACTTGAAGCTGAAGCACCAATAACTTAATGGTTAGAGTACACAGTGACCCAGCGGTTGTGGGTTCAACTCCTAATATTTAAATAAAAAAGTCGCCGACGTCATTGTTTCCAAGATACACACACATCATCAGCTGACTATACGTCATCACCGAGGGGCTCAGAGTCTACTCTATTATGAGGGGTGACTAGGCCATAGTCAACCACGCTGGCCCAGTGCGAGTTGGTTGACTTCACACATATCTTTGAATTTCTTCGCCGATACATGCAGGTGTCCTAACGATGTTTCCTTCACCGTAAGAA
>JAODUI010000009.1:2870809-2898073 GCA_027563995.1 Papilio gigon | reverse complement strand
ACACAATACATCTGATTCACTATGGCCTAGTCATGCTTAGTAAAGGGTAGGCTCCGATCTCATCAATGCGGACGTATAGTGAGCTGATGATGACGATGACTGACTATTCTTCGAATCGTTATTAAGTTTTTGTGAACAGTTTAAGTTTTAGTTCATATCTAGTTTTTTTTATAAGGGAAGTGGCCGGGGTTACAAGGGTAATCTTCGACGCTTAGACATCTGCAATAATAGAGGAACCGCAGATGCTATACTTCGTACAATACCTGAGAAGCTGGTGACAGCATATGCAGATGTACCGACACGGCTCCAGCAGACTCGCCGAAGATGGTCACCCTCGTTGGGTCTCCGCCGAAGTACTCGATGTTGTCTCTTACCCATTTCAAAGCCATGAGTTGGTCCTGAATCAAAATTCGACATTCACATACATTTTACGTATTTTTAAGTCTAACTTAATTCTGATTTTAATAAGATAGTTTTGTTCATCACTGAAACGATTACATAACACAATAACATAATTAAAAAGTTTCTTATGTAATTTTTTCGTCATAATTCAGCCCTTTCGAATGACTGTATATTTTAACATTGCAAAACAATATACATTACTCATTTTCTCACAATTAGGCAAGTGATATCTGAAGATCATCCTACCCTTTTCTCTACGGAAGCATATGTTTTCCATACATCTCTATCAGCCTTACGTAACCTCTATCACACAATCCATCCACATCATAGATCTTCCTCTACCTCTATAGCCGTGGATTGCTTCAATCTTTAACTTTACTATCATCAAAGTTACAAGTCGATGAACTTGTTATACAGATAAAGAATGTATTCTCGTTAGTGCACTTGACCGACATAACCGAGCCATGACCAAAAATGTTGCCAAATACATAAACAAATTGTTAACTTTTAGTATTTTATTTGCAACTTGTGAATTACAGTGCGGTATAGCAACATTACACTTATTACATGTAATAAAATAAAAATAAATGTGCTTACTTGTTATGTCAAAAAGGATGTCAAGAATTCTGTTAAGTTTATTAACCTTTTTATAACTTCATATTAATTTAATGATACAGAAGTAGACGTTGCATTTTTATGTACTAAATATTATGCAGTTTTTGCCTTCCTCTTTTACTCACCCTCATTCCACTATAAAAAAATCTATCAAAAACTCCACAACTTGTAACATAAATGCATTTCTTAATAACGTTATGAATTAAGACGTAGTTACCTTTAATCCCATATTTCCAGGCACCTCCTCATTCTCAAGACTCAAGAAGCCCAGAGCTCCGAGCCTGTAGTTCAGCGTGACGAGCACCACTCCAGCTCCTACCAAATGGTCAGGCCCGTATAGGAATGCGTTCCCGGACCCAACTGCAAACGCCCCGCCGTGGATCCAAACCATCACTGCTAGTTTTGGATTGTACCTGTCGAAAGAGATTCGATATAAACAATTTGGTTGCTAAAAACTATAATAAAATATTCAACATAGGTTTATAATAATTATTGATGTCTCAAATATATTAATTGTGTCAAGTTCAGGGTTTTATTAATAAAGTTATGTAGTTTTATAGACATTTTGAAATATCGATATGTCATAACAGTAGACGTAACCGTTGCTCTAAGACGACCTATCAATTAACGATATAAATAAACATAAATTTCGTTAATTAAGAGGCGTATTGCCTAGCTGATACTCTACTTACCCCGTTAGCTTGTCAGGCAGTGCGGAAGTGTATACGTTTAGGAATAAACAGTCTTCGTCACCTTTGTACGTATCAAACAACATAAACCTATGAGGACATACAGCGCCTTCCTCTAACGCGTCCCGGACCCCCGACCACGGCTCCAGCGGCGCGGGTGGCTTGAACCTTAACCGGCCACGTGGGGACTGAGCGTATCTGGTAAATAAACATTTATTACATCATGAAAAACAATAGCAGGCTATTAAGTTAGAGCCGGATTTACTAGCACGCATTGTGCATCTTGCTGGCAATGTTCACTTGACCTTGAAGTGAGATTATATGGAGTTTTAGGATAGATTGATTAAAGGTAGATATCAGTAGTTTGCCAGGGTTTGTACAATATGATGTCATGCATGTGCGAGAACTCGCAACAAAATTAACTGTCGAACGCAGTGCCATTTCGTGGTTATTTAAACTAAGTCGATTGTAGATCTTACAAATTACATCCTCACATAGTAACTGAATGCAGCAGTAAAAGGCTAACGAGTATTTCATTATTTACCGTATTCCCTTAAAGCTGTAATAGGAAGTCTGTGATACAGTTCTGGTGACCAGACGTCGTCCGCGCAATGCGCCGAGCCGTGTGTTGACGACGGGACCGCCGCCGACGCGCATGCGATCGACCAGCGCATGCACGAGCCGCGCCGCGCGCGCCGGCACAGCTTGCAGTCTTCGAAGCGCATGCTTCAACCCCACTGACTCGCTCACCGTACTGGATAGCCGTCGCCATGCTCCTGTCACCTGACACAAAAGTCTCACTTGCAATATTCAAAGTGGATGATGATGAAATGACAGTTCAATAACCATATTTGAACATCAAGTTAGATTAATGAACATAACATAGTTGCTGAAGTCAACTAACTTAAAATAGAAAAGACCTTTTGGAACTAAATGATACCGGTAACAATAATCTTTTTGTATTAAACCTTTTCAATATTAAGACATAGTTTGTTGAGCATGAAAACATTACATTGTTAAGTTTGCTAAATTTAAAGCTTGGTTGCTTACTGTGACGATAGCAAAACTATACCGTAAATAAAGTGCCACTCGGATTTTAAGTTTTCACACAAACGAAACAAAATGAACAACTTCCAATGCAATCGTCATTTGTTTCTTTTACTTTTAACATTATAAACGAGCTCCAATCTGATGTAACGTGGAGTCCTCTAACGTCAGAGTTACTTAAACAACGTAACATTGAATACGAACAACTGTATCAGTAAAAAAACACTCTTCTTTAACTAAAAAAAAAAAATCTATTCGGAACACCAAGGGCATATAGTAAGTCAAATCCTATATAATCCTTTCTTCCTCTAAGTTGCGTAGAATTCCCCCCCCCCCCCCTCAACAAAAAAGGGAGAGCACCGCTGTTGTAACATAAACAGACAAATTGAGAATTTCCTTCTGTTTGTAGTTAATTAAAAATAAAACTAAAATTAATTGTAAATTGTAACTTGATCTCTTATTTTATTATAGACAAATTAGCGACATCTATACTTCTGTTGCAGTAAACTTTATGATTGTAACATCACAATGGAGTTTCAGCAACCGAGACAAAAGTCGCGCAATAATGACCTATAGTAATATTTTCTCGTAAAACATATTTACGATCTTGTTTAAACTGGGATCATTTAACACTGTGGTTAAATTTGGCATATAAAATTGCGTTATAAAGGGCAGTGAATAACGACATAGCTGGTCAAGTTTATTGGCCGGGTCGTATCATAAGTTAAGTGAAGAAGTCATGTGACGACACGATGATGAGATATTTTGGTGTATTTTAATTAAAACTTTTTGCTCACAATGCTTATTCGACTTCAGTATTTTAAATACAAATAACAAATTGCTTTCTGTTACTTTTTTTTTGTAATATTGTTTTATTGCGGGTATTCCTGTTCATAATGAACATATCAATTACATAGTTCCTCTGATTAACATATTCGCTGCGGCATCAATTTTTGCATACTTACCGTCCCTGCTGTACGAGGTGTTCCGACCCGCTCCGTGACTAGATGTTAGTGCGATACACGGTCTATTAGACCTCACCTTCTTTAACAAAGTTATGCCCTTCGCATCACAGATAAGAACACGTTTTTCCATTAGGGATGATTTAGACCTCGTTACGCAGCGAACGTGTTAAGAAACTGCCGTGCTTGGGTTGTGGTCGGATAAAATGGATGAAACTAGTCCAACATCAACCGGGTTCAGTTCCAATTCGTCAAATAGCAGGGAACTTTTTTAATTAATTCTCATCATTACACAATCGTATGCTAGTTTGGATATCATGTTATAAAGGTCTTGTAATGGGAACATCGAAGTTATTTATGGTATGAAATACATTAAATCTTCAATTACATCTATATACGATTGTTCCAGCTTGAAGATGTAGGCCGCCGGTGATTCCATTAGTACCGCAATGAATATAAACAGACAGCCAAAGAAAATTAATGTTTCATATTGAAATATAGGAAGTCATTATAATAATTTGTAATACATTAGCCTATAAAATTGAGAACATACGATTTCATCCTTTATTAGAAATGCATAGTAAAAACTCCATTAAAGAAAATCTTTGTAATATAGCGTTGTAATTTTCTCACGTTTCGAATGGACGTCTCGCAGTTTCAAAACTACGTACAAACAGCTTTCATTCGCTGATTGCGCCAGAAAAACTCTAAGCCTACTTGTATTCAGAACGAAGCTACATGCCGACCTTTTCAAAATTTATTACACCAACATACGTGCAATTTGAAGTACCAGTTATTTGTATAACGTAGACAATAGTATCTGTCAATTACGGTACTCATGTATCCAATCAAAATACTTTTTTTGGCTTACAAATGACAATTTATCTTGCACAATAATATGCGAAATAATTCTCATTAAATTGATTGATCGATGAATTTAGTTAGGCGTTTTATCATAATTCAAATTTGGAATTCTATGCTAATGAAAGAATAAATTTATGTCTACGGTCAAATTTCTGCGTAAAAATATGGCAACATTTTTTTCCGGCTTCTAAGATGGCCGTGCTAAAACGTTATTACTCTCATTATAGATTTTGAATACAGGTTTTCCAATTCAGATGCGTTCCTCGAAGATCCCGGAACCCTCATCAGTTGCTCTCGACTATGCCCCCCCCCCCGGTTTTAGTTGGTCGAACCCTACATAACCCAGTCTTCCCTCCCTGAACGCAGGGTATATACAGGGTGTATATATATCCCTGAACGCAGGGTATATATATCCCTGAACGCTGGGTATATATTTCGATGATTTCCACCCCGTCAATAAAAGGTTTTCCAGTTCAATTACATGAATTAAAATATTCAGAGATGTTAAATTTTTACGCAACTGTTTAAATGCCAGGGAATTAAACAAACATCATATATTGCTTAAAACATTCTTTTACTATATTACGCATATTGTGAATTCTAGAGAATACGTTACTCAATTGTTTTATTGTTAGGACGACACAGAAAAAGTTTTGTAATCGGACGTGATTCAATTAGAATTAGGTTAGTGTTTTTTTTTTTAAGATAATCTCTTCGTTATCAGGGTCACGATGCTACTCCAATTGAATTTTTTAAACTCGTACGTTAATATTATGAAATTTAAGTAAAAGAGTTACTAAGCTATTAGGATTTTTAGTGACATTAAGAAATACTTAAATCAAATACGCAATTGTATCACTGAAATAAAGAAAAAGTTTTTGGCAATATATCACGTGATAGTCCATTAAATAAATAGACATTAATAAATAAATTTGGAAAAAAAAATTGTTTTGTTGACGTACTGTTTGCATATAAAATGGTGTCAATTGAATTTATAGCTGTATTCGTGTGTTTGGTGTATTTTATCCCGTAGAAGACCTACTTCCAGCAGTAGGCAGACAAATGCTGCTGGTATGATATTTACATAATTCAGTGGCAATTTCAATTTATTTTTCAGTTAGTGTAAACTTACCTTCATAGAATTAAGGCTGTTAGCAGCATTGACGACGACGTCGCCGAGAGCGGCCGGTGGCAGCGCGTCACTTCTCAAAACCAGTGCGCATGCGCACAGCAACACCGCGCGCCACCAACGCACACGCATCTTTCTAATCTCAAAGTCTATTAAGCACTTTCAGAATATTCATAGAACTGTTATCACACTACGGAGAGATGAAACAAGTCATATTTAGTTTAAACACAACACTAGTTAATATTGCCTTGCAAATAAATTCACTTATATCTTGCTTTCGTTAATTTCACCTAAAACAAAGATACAATTTAATATAAAATTAATCATAGAAAAATAACGTACAGAGAGTTAGACAAACATAGACATGTTTTAATTTATTAACAAAATACAACACAAAACTAGATAGAGATACGTTAGCTTGGACTGTTTCATAATTTTTTTTCTCATAATATTGCCTTATAAATAATGTATCCAAGTCTTAAACTATAAAAACTTTCGTGAGACATTTCACTATACTACTTATAAGAACGGCTTAACTCACGTGTAAATCGGTGTCGGCATCGACTAGTTCAGAACTCAACGGGGGCTCTTCTTCATGGTAGTACCAATCCCACTGACCCTGAAGAAGAGCCCCCGATGGGCTCGAAACTAGTCGCTACCGACACCGACTTACACGTGAGTTAACCATTTTATAAGTTTTATAGACTTGGTTACATAAAAGATTAACATCATAACATAAGTTAAACAATTATGACACTAGAACATGTTATGTAGAACATCAGGTGTTGTCGGCTTTATTCTTTGAAGATATACTATGATGGACATTTAATCAATGTCGTCATTGGAGTCGCTGCTCCTCGCTCGCAGTGCGCCCTCGATGTTTATTCACAAACTTTCACTTACACAACTCTAAATACATTGCGATTTTGGTGTGAATGTAAAAAAATGTGTCATCATTGTAATGAAAAGAAAGTAAATCATGAATGTTGATTTAATTTTTGTAATATTATTAGTTGGTAACGTTCAAGTTTAAGTAGAGTAAGTTGTCACCGAAAGTAAAGTCTTCTGTAATCTTCTTGCTGAATATAAAAAGTTTGTTATTCAGATAAAAAAAAAATTACAAAAAAAAAAAGAATATAGAACCTCTAATTTGCAGTCGATTAACAAATTAACTAAATAAATTATCATGGAGACATAATTGTGACCGATCTTTGCAACGCTTGGCTCTGACGGAAATCGAAAATTATCAGTTTTTTTGTTTTATTAAAAACATACTGTTGTTTCCGAAAATGTTAAGGAGAATGAGAGATTAAAATATACTTTTATATAAGTGTTTGGCAGCGGATTCCTAGTGTAATAATGTTTTTATCTTTATTGCGTAGACAAAGTGAACTCACCATACAAAAGACTTCAACGCGCTACATTTTGTATCTTAATTTTTATATAGCTGGAAACAATTGAATAAATTATTATTTTATTTTCCTAGTGATATAATATCCAACATAAACAACTAAATAAGTGTATCTATTTATTTTGGTATTATAATAGCCATGAAAATTTTAATTTAACACTTCTTAAGTTAACAACGTGTGAAGTAAAAATAGATGGCGTGAAACGAGACGCGAAGGAAATAGGCTTAGTTAAATTGGAAGATCCCGGTCAGTGATAGAGCGGTAAAAAATTGCTGAACTATGCCAAGGTCCACTACGGCTCTATAATTTACGTAGGTGAAGAATTTAAAAAGTAAAAAAAAATACTTTTATGTTCACCAGAAGAGATTCACTACTTAAATGCTTTTACAATGTAAGAACTAGGATTTTTTTCACTATGAATGTATTATTTAATATAATCTCTAAGAGTTAACTAACCAGAGTTCATTTTTTTTTATTTGACAAGAAGGTTTAACACGTTCGATGCGAAACAAGGTCTAAATCAACCCTAATGCAACTTCTCCGTGATGCGGCAAGGAAAAACGTGTACTTTTCTATGGTGCGAAGGGTATAACTTTGTTAAAGTATGTGGGGTCTAATGGACCGCGTGTCACACTAACGTCTAGTCACGGAGCGATCGATAACACCTCGTACCGCAACGCGGAAAGTATGTAAAAATTGACGCCGTAGCTAACGTATTAAGTGACAAGACGGTTCTTAAAAATTTGAATGTGCTTACGCTAAAATAACTTTATTGTAATTAACTAACAAGATTATTAATTCTGAAAGAAAATCATTGTAACATTATCTACTTATTTTATGATCTATTTAGCGCATTGTTCAATTTTAAACTATTGCTATTGCTGTCGTCAAAAAACACCAAATCTAGAGTTGGATGCCCTCGGTGGCGACTTGTTTAAACAAATTAATTATAAACGTAAAAAAAACAAAGTCTTAAGTAAAGCAGTCATCATCATCATCATCATCATCATCATCATATCAGTCACGTGTCGCCTACTGTTGGTCGTTTTTAGTATTTTTAGTACGATATTCACTAATTATATTTTTGTACCATATACGTAATAAAAACTAAACAAGTATTTAAATTAAATTTATAATCTATGAACCAGAAAATTCGCGGGTAAATGTTGGCAACATTAAATTGTAAAAATTTACTTGTATGACTTACTCTACTAACTTGAATCTAATTGACATTCTTATGAGAAAAGTTAACTTATGTTTAAAGAGTTAAAAAACCAGTTTCAGTTACATAATCTAGAGATAAGGCGGTGACTGTGGAGGTTATATAAGAAGTTCAATGCATCCCGCCGCCGTTACAATCGATATTAAGTCTTTCTCACAATTAATAAAGGACATTTTATATATTCGCATTTTAGTACTACATCGTTTTGAGTCACAAAATGAAACAACCATTTAACGACCAACATGGTAACATTATGTCGTTAGTTCTTACTTCAAATTTTTAATGTGAAATTTGAAATTAATTTTTTTTTAACGCTAACGCTCAAAATACGCTGTTGTAATTACGGTTGTGTAAGATTATTTAAAATCGATATCACTTCAGGTAAATCAGTCTCGGTAAAGAGCGGCATTGATTTAAATTTAATAAAATGGCGAAAGAAGTAAGTAAGTGTAGCTAAGAATTTAATTGTTGCATAAAAGTTTATTTTAACCGTCGCTCAACCCGTGTACCTTGAAGCTAAATAAAACTAAATATGAAAAAGGGATTAAAAAAATAAACCTTATGAATTTAAATAAAAACATGCAATTAAAAACCAGTGTCGCAGTCGCCTTTTTCAAATCGACATCATTTGCTTCAAATTTAATTAAATTGTGAACGTTTGTTTTGTGTTTTGTTAATTGTTTAAACAATTGAAGTAATAAATGCTAATACATGTTATGTACATTTGTCCAATAACTATTATCCCAATTACAAAATAATATACCTTACGAGAATGCAGTTTGTAATCCGGTTACATAATTTGAATGTAAACAAACTTTTTTTTTCTATAACAATGTTAACATAACAACTTGAAACAATAAACAACAGTCCGTTTTACTTTATTTATTTTAATTGACCATGACCAACACTTCACGCAATTATTTTTTGTTATTTTTATTGCTAACGAAATTATAAGCGCGCGGATTGAACAAAAGTATATGTTGAACTGGTAAGTGCCGGCGTCCGAATCGTCGACTGGCCCGCACTAACATTACTCAACACCAGCCACCACCGCGGAACTAGACGGGGCTGTTATTCAATACGCACAACGCATACGAATTACGAACCGGTGACCCCGTTGCCGTTACGTTACAAGTTCGTTTTGGTATAAAAGTGGCATCCCGAATTTAGTTATTTCTCCATTATAAAAAAAAAAACTAGAGACGTGAGCGAATTAAATTGATAGTCGAACTGTAATTAGTAAGAGATCATTATTTTTAAAATAAATAACAATAGAATTATACAGTTTAGAAAATGAAACCTAAAAATGTAATTGAACTTTTAAGACTTTTAGAAGAATATTGCTTAACTGACCTAATGTTTTTACATAGCAGTAGTTTTATCATACGACGTAAAACTATTGCGTTGTTGCGCCTTTATGCGCAGGCGCAGGCACTATAACTACGAAATTCAGAGTTTCAGCGATTGCGACCGAAAAAGATATTAATTATCTTCTCATTATTAAACGGTTCTATTTTAACTGATTTCCTCTTGTGTACTATAAAGAAAAACAACAAAAACAAATAAAAAACAGTATTTTTTCAGGACCATGTTTTGTGAACTTTTTTTGTTGTGGCAACACTATTGGCACTTATCAATTATTGACATGACGTGATAATTCTATGAAATCCTTATAAATTATTTTCATATCTAGCTCAATAGTTTATCAACCATCAAAAAATTAAGGGTAAAATAGTGGTGCAAATTTTCTTTACTACGGTTCGTAATAAAGTGAAGTTAAAATGGCTACTCCGAACAATTATGTGCCAAGTGCTCCCGTTATCACTTCTGGGCCTAATGATCTTCCACCACCATATTCCGCTGTTGTTGGCAATCCACAATATGGCTTTGTAGCGCCACCCGGCGAACCTATGCCCGCAGGAGGCGTCTATCCTCAACCAAAGCAATTCACAGCGACTGGAGTTTACCCGCATCCGCCGAGCATTAGTGCACAACCTCAACCTGGATTATTGGGTGCCGCTCCGCCCGGTGCTTCTGTCCCCGTGGGTATAGTGCTTCCGCCCGCAGTGGGGACGGAACCAACAACAATAACTTGCTACAACTGCGGTAAAGTTGTCACAACAAGAGTTACATACACAACAGCCTGGCATACACATTTAGTCGCAGGATCCATTTGCGTCACCACGATGTAAGTTTAATTATGTGAAATAACATTTTTAATTATTTAGTTTGTTCTTGATGTTTAGAATGCAAACTAATTTATTGTAACAATGAGAATATTGGTTATTTCCTATCATTGTCATTGTTATATTTATAAAATTATAGTAAATTTTATTTATATAGTACAGTTTTAAAATAACTGTTATTTAATTGGTTTTTTAAATGTTTTTAGGGTATGTTCGCTGTGCTGCCTGGGACTGATACCTTACTGCTTCGACAATTTCAAGGATGCTGAGCATTATTGCCCCAACTGCAACACTTTCATCGGCAAAAACTCTAAATGCTAATTGCATCATTTGTGTTTAAACCTTATATTATATGATAAGGACCTTAAAGTTTATAGGAACACTAAATATCTACAATAGCTTTCATTCAGCTCTATGAATTGCGGTTGTTTTGATTAATTTACTACAAAAATGAATTCAAACATGTTGCCAGCATCAATGTTCCTGATTGATTTATATTGAAATAATAAAAATTAAAATGTATGAGACAATATTCAGTTCATTTCCAAGTGATTTTTGTTTCGAAACATCGGAGATTTTCAATTTATTGTATTGTAACAATATATATTGCTTCTCGATAGTGTGAATATTTTATTTGTTTATTTTTAATTAAATAAATCACAATCTTTTACACAACTTCGGTTAAGTTAATTTGTAGAGAGCATTTGATAATGTACATTATCCAAATTATTGTCATTTGATAGTCTTCATTCAAACTGATTTGAATATAACATTCACATGACTTTAATGTTGGAAATGAAATATTTATAATGTATTTTATATTCATGGCTACAAAACCATAGTATGAGCAGCTGGGGCGGCCTAGTACCAAGTGATTTTAATTATTGTATCCATGAGTATATTATTTGAATTGCCATTACCTCAGAAATTAAATATGTAAAAGTTTTTTCTTAGTATTTAAGGCGGATCACCTCTTGAACGACGCACGGGGATTTTTGTAAACACAGTTATAACCTCAAACTTGAAAAAATACTATTTTATGATTTTAGTAAATAAGAAACGATAATTATATTTTTCATAAATAAATTGTCTTCGATACAATAATTGTTATAAACTGTAAAGACTAATGTAATCGTGGCTTGTATTTTGATATATGAAAAATGTGTGAGAAATATGCCAGTAGCTGTAAGATCTTCAATATAATTGCAAACGTAACAGAATCGCAAAATCATGTATTGTGACGATATTAAGAAAATTTGTGCTGTTTTTTATATAAGAATAATATTAAAAACTTGTATATCAGCCAATTTTCAGTAGATGAAATAAAATATAAGTTATTTATTATAAATAGTTATTAATATGTAAACATATGTTAGATTTAGTTTGAAAATTGTATGTATCAGGAATTTTATGTGTGATATTAGTTATATATACAATTTAGACAAATGCATTCCCTTCATTTTACTAATATCACATATGTCACGTCGTTACAGTAGTATGTTACTATTTCAAACACATTAAAACACTAATATTTATTTATTAATCACTTTAAGAGCCTTCTAGTGTAGATTTTTCATCCTAAATCAACACTCGGAGACTCCATTTGTGACCAAAATGTACATTTCCTTTGTAAAATATAAAAATTATTGCACTGTTTTTGAATTGGCTTTTTGGTTATAATTACTTACGTTTACACAATCACTTATAATGTATTATTGTTGGTGCAAATTTTATGGCATCCTTTTCAAACGAAATATTTCGCAATACCGTAATATGGAGTGTTTATGTTGTGCTAAAATGTCTCATGTGACATTATTTATGCTTTAAAACTCCATAACAATTTTGTATAACATTTTTGAATAAATTATTATAACTGGATGCGAGTTTAATTTGGACTTCTTCGACTATGTTAAATAAACAATGATTTATCATTGGCCATGTTATCTTTGTTTGATAAGATAGTACACAAAAGCAACTGATAAATTTAGTTTCACGTCAAGTGTAAAAAATCAATAATATTTTCCGTGCTTGTAATTGTCCAGAAAAATGAATAACAATGTAACAAACACTAGTTCTGCAGTTGTAGACGTTACAAATATACCGCAAGACCCTCCCCCGCCTTACACGGAAGTCGAAAGCAATCGACCTTACCAGCAAGTTGTTATTCAGCCGGAATTGAAAGATCAACCAATATTGTACAATTGTCCTGCTTGCAAAGAAATGTGTCTCACGAGAGTCCAATTTGTGAATACGACTAAAACCCACATGATTGCTGGTTTCATTGGAGGACTCACTTTGTAAGTGTTAATGATTATTGGTAATATTAATAACATGAACCATTTATACAAACTAGTGGTTGCATTGTATGAAATTCGAATATAATACTGAATCAAAAATTATTATTTTTTAATTCAAAATATCTTTTTGCATTTCACATTAACATGTAACAGAACATAATATTGCCACAAATTATTCCTGACAAAACCGATGCAAACCAATTTTAGTTGCATTTGTTTTTTTTCCTTAATTTTATACAACATTAGAAATGACATTAGTTTCCCACGTAACAGATAAAATGTATTGTTATTTAAGATTTTGTATTTCAAAATATTGTGCAAGATAGAAAATGTTGCTGGCCACTGACTCACCCTCCAAGTTCATTTTACCATTATGCTGTATAGTACAGCTTAGTAAAGAATAGAAACATCACTTTTCTAAAATGCATACTTTTAACATTAGTATATCTTTTATTTTTCAGTTGGTGCATGCTTTGCTGTCTCGCCGCCATTCCTTATATGTTTCGTACATGTAAAAAAGCAGAACACTACTGCTCAAATTGTAACACGCATCTTGGTACCTACTCAGTATTGTGATAATGTTAAGACATATTTTAGACTTTAATTTATATTTATATTGATAAGAAAAATTAAATATACTTGTAAATTATTTATTATGTTTCCATTATCTTAAACATAAATTATTATATTTAATAAAATAACAGGTAATAAGTCACATCAACTGTTATGAAGAACTTGTAGTCTGAAACACTCTGAAACTATTTTCCATTTTCCATCAACAGCTACAATCAGGAATGTCTGTTGAAAGTGCTTCCTTATATTATCATTTTGATAAGTGACATCACCACAAGCTTGTATGAGGTAAGTTAATTTATTTGCGACCAAGCTTTCTGCTACAGGCTGCGCGTCCAGAGTCTTGAGAACATGAGTACTTCCTGGTAGGTCCATAATAAACTTCTGTATTTTTTCATTGCCAGTAATTCCATTTCCATTCCACACTAACAGTCCAGTATCGAGGTACAGTTTGGAAATTAAATGTCGGTGGTTGTCGAGTTGTTTGTAATACACCTTTGTGAATTCCTCAGCTGTTCCACAAGCATTGTCCACGTTTTTCAGACCCACGTCTCCTAACATTGTATTTCCAGTTATATCTTATTAACAACACTATGAATACAAATTACATATGCACAGTGTTTTCAAAACATTGAGTAGTTTTGGGAAATACGTGCAAAATATGATTTCTTGATAATCTTGGCGTGACAATACGAGGTTGAGATGTCACTGTCATACTGACGTAAAAAAATTGTGTTGCCAAATAAGTATTTAAAATGTGTTTATGAACACATCGATGGTCAGCCTATTAGATAAGATATCGGTACTAAACATTGAAATGCTCATTTAAAAATACCGTTACCGTAGAAATCGTGGTACATGAAGGAAAAAGACGAGCATAACCTATTTACAATTTGTAGACTGCTCTATAGATGCTTCTTTAAAATAAAAATAAACTATCGAAATATAAGTAGTACTAGAAATGAGTGAAGTATTAAACTACAAAGTTGGAACTAGAATGAGAACCCTTTGCATTTTATTTAAAAAAAAACGGTCTATAGTACTGATTACGCCATCTTGAGTGATCAAATAAAATGAAACGATTATAATCATAGAAATATTTTATTCATAATGTCTTTATCTAATATATGAATCGTCATAAAAACTGGCTTACTTACATACATTTAACATACGATCTCACTATCTTCTAATTCACAATTTCCAGGACATTCGACACAGTGTTCACTATAGTCAATATAATTCTATCAATTATATTACTGTGAACAAAAAATAGTTTAAACGTAGTGCTTACTTTAGCATGCGTATGGTTTTACAACTAAAGTGAAACTGCTTTAAATTCAAACTTACCCTAAGGCACTGACAGAAATGATTACATTACAGATACCCCCAAGCTTTAAACGATACACGTTTTAAAGTAATAAATTATTTTCTTGACATTATTGCAATTAAAAAGCGCTAAATTTTTAATTCAGGGCGTTGTATAAAATTATAAAATGAAACCTTTGAATAAATTTCTAAATAATTCTTAAATAAAAGCTTTTCTATTTATAAAATTAGGGAACATTTTTAAACCTAAATAAAACTTATTCACTGCCATAATTTTTATGGGTTATCTACCATGCGTGTAACATCGTAACACTAAGAAAATGAACAAAATTATAAAATTATACATAATTTATGAATTAACACATATTTATGATGATCCCCGCTTCAAATGGACTATGTAATACACATTCAAATGTCAAAATTCATTGTCAAAGTTGTTCTGAATAACAAATTTAATTAAACTTGTATCAGACAATAGAAATAAATAATTTTTAAGTCCATTACAAAATTTAAATGACGCAGACGACATGTTCTTACTTATTGCACTATGATTTAATTCCATAATTTTAATGTATATTGATTTGTTGGGGTTCATTAAACAATACACGCTTAAAATATTTTCAATCATCACTCGAATACGTAATATAAAAGTACAAAGTAAATATTAGCAATCCGTAGAAAATAAAGGCGTTTCAACGTGAAATTGAGCAGTAAACGGTTTTGTATATGCGACCTCCTTCAATATCAAATTATATCACTAAGCTTTCCCTATTAATAATGTCAAATATACATTGCAACACTGGTTATCATCACTGGTATTTTTAATTTATTAACAACCGCATTTAATCGATCACTAAGGGTCACTTTTATCGTAAACAATGCTGTAACGAGGTTAATGAACTAACCCAAGTGTTTCATCTGCCCTTTTCCATTTAGAGGGTCGGCACAGTACTCTTCCATACATCTCTGTTAGCCGTCATATCCTCACTTAGGCATTTCACACAATCCATTCAATTCTTCGGTCTGCCTCTACCTGTATAACCATCCACATTCAACATCTCCTTGTCCGTTTTTTTTCTAAGACATGAATATATTTTATAAAAAAATCGCGACGGATATAAAATGTTTGCTGAAAATATGAAAAATATAACCGAATTTTACATTACGTTGACATAATTGGCCTAGTCACCCAATAGGGTAGGCTCTGAGCCCCTCAGTGGGGACGTATAGTGAGCTTATGATGATGATGACATAAATGAACCATTTGTATATAGGAGGTTGCAAGTGTGTCGTGGTGCAGTGTATATTCGACTCAGTGTATATGGTTGTCTATAAATTTGAATGTTCATAGTAAATCACTTATAAAGCTTATAATCCAAGGGCAGTGACGTCACAGACGAGGCGTCTGCGCGGCGCCGGCGAGCGCGCGGCTCACGGTGCGCCGGTGTGTTATATCTCCTCCAGCGACACCTGCTGCAAATGTACCAATGTTCATCATTACAAATATGTCCAACATACAATATAGATTAAAAAGAAAACTCAAATTGCCGATAGCCTAATGATTACGGATAGGGACTACCGATCTATCGGTCGTGGGTACGAATCCCGCCATTCGACTATTCACAAGCTTTTTCAAGCTTACCAGGAATGTTACAAGAAATATTAGTGAATTAACAAAAATGTACTATTTTTTTTTTATAGAATTAAATTTTTTTTTGAATGTTTGACGTCCACGATTTATTGAGGTTAGAGTATGCAATGTAGGCAGTATATTATTTTTAACTTTTTTTAAAAGTATGTACATCTATGGAACTAATGTTACTATTTTTGGACACGACATGTATGGTTTTTGATATTTTCTTTAAACGAATTTAAAGTTAATTTTGTATGAAAAAATATATTTTAATGTATGTATGCTTTCTAACGTCGTCATATAAGTACATCGGAGTAATATAAATTTACATTCACCTGTATAGGTCCATTACGTGAATCGTGTTTGTCTGTGAGGCTGCCCATCAATCTTTCCTGAAATTAAGAAACCAGTTATTATTCCTATTGAGTACTTACGTATCATATTGTTATTTTTTTCTCCATGGAGTATATTAGAAAATAGTATTAACTCAACTAGAGTCTAATATTGTCGGCCACATTGCTCGCAGAACGGATAGCCGATAGGGGAGGCCTACGCTCAGCAGTGGGCGATATGTGGCTGATATGATGATGATGATGAATATTGTCGTAAATTATTAGCATAAACCTAAAGTTTAGTTTTTTTAGTACCAGTAGATTTTTATTAATTTACTAATATTTCTTGTAAACATCCCTTGCAAGTTTAAAGAGCTTTTGAATATGGTTCACAATAGTCGAATGGTGAGAATCGTACCCATGAACGCTAGATTGGTAATCCATACCATTAACCACTAGGCTATCGGCGCATCAAAATTCATTCGCGCTAGTTGGTGTAGTAAAATAAATATTAGTAAATTAAGTCAAATCTACAAATATTTTAACAAAAAAACAATTACCTCTGTTAATCTTTCGGCGTCAGCAAAACTGTGACTATGGTTTGGTTTTTGCGCCTGGCTTAATATAACATCCACTTTATCTGCTTTCTTCTGCATCTGGAACACGAATACATTATTACTGACAATTCAAAAAGTATTAACCATCACCAGAATACACACACGACATGACAATTCTGAAAATTTATTTGTCATAAAACTTCTCATATTAAAATATTAAAAAAATAAATAATTTAGATTCAAAATATTCGTGGTTACTAATAAAAAAATAAACAAAAAAATTTTGGAAACATAATTTAAGCCGAAAGGTTCGCGGACCGCCGTTTGACGACCACTGATTTAGATCAAAGAGCCAAATTAAACATTTTTTTCAAGTTTTACAAATAATATACTAGTATATGAAACCTACACATTTTAACATATAGTTACGGCAACAGAATGCCTTCTGTTATAAGTCAATGGTTATTGTAATAAATTATGAAGTAGTGTAAACTATCGGAATGACGTCACAATATTGACAGTAACGAGGGCCGGTGGCGCCTGTACCTCTCGCATGATGGTAGGCAAGGATTTCTCTATGCAGGAATATGCAAACGCCAATTCTTCCTAAGTGAAAAATATATTAACAATTAAGCTATTTTTTTACTTTATCTAAAATAACAATTTAAACCGCCAATAGCTTAATAGTTAAGGGTACGGAGTACCGATATAGTCGTGGGTTCGAATCCAACCGACCATTGTCGTAAACCATATAACACAAGATTTTTCAAGCTTATCCGGAGTGGTGACAAGATATATTAGTGAACAAAACAAAAATTTACTAATGTTTTTTTTTTTTAAAAAAAAGCTCTATACCTGTGCGGCTATTCTCTGTTGCAGCGCGTCGACCTCGCGCTGCTTCTCCGCCAGCTGGTTCTGCCACCGCTGCTCCTCCACCGACACGTTCTGCTGCAGGTGACTTAGCGCCGATTCCTGGTAAAAACACATTGTTTAAATTAAATTATTAAAACTTTTGTGAGACATTTCACTATACTACTTATTAAACGGGAGCCTATCAGGGGCTCGAAGCTGGACGGTACCGACACCTATAAACACGTGAGTATAATTAGTATAATTGTTTAAATATTTAAAAATAATTATAAGATATAAGTAGTATAATTGTTTAAATATTTAAAAATAATTGTTTCTTTGTATGACAAAGCTAAGATATACATATTTATGGCCTTAATTTTTTTCGTGATACCTTTCTTTTACTTTTTTATTTCTAGAATTATCCCCCTACTTTAAAAATAAGTAAACATTGTTGTCATCATTACGTATTGGTTGATCCATATTTTTTAAATGACTCGGGGCACTGTCAGACATGTCCGGTGTGCCTGTCTTAGGCCCTAATAATTTTTTTATGAATGTACGGAGGTCCGCGGTATGTGTTATACATACATTGAAAGTGTTTTTGAATTCTCAATACTCACCGTGTCGGCAATAACTCGCTTGTATTTATCCAAGAGGGTCTGAAGCTGTTCGTTCTGTGCGATCACTTCAGTCAGTCGGGAGTCAACAGCTGGCGCCTGCGCCACTGGTTTCTTCTCCAACTCCTGCTGTTTCTTCTCTAATTCCTTTTTCTGAGACTCGATCTTCTGGAATTCGTTCTTCAAGTTGTTGGCGAAGGCCTGCAGCCAGTCGCGGCCAGTGCCGGAGCCCGCGATGTTGGGTACTGCTGAACGCAATATGCTGGCAACTTCGTTGTATTGTGACTCTTGGGCCTTGACAATCGCCTCCTTTAAAACAATTATCATTTTATTTAGAGTTCATTAAAATTGTTTTTTTTTTACACAACATTGATTATGCGTTAAATTTTAAGTTAAACGCCCTCTATCGGCAAACAACACTAATCATTTATACGTTAAAAGCGACAAATGTAATAAAAATTGGAAGCAACTTGTTTGATTCATATTGTAACATAAAAAAAAATTCTTCATGCGTTAAATTATAAACAGTAAAAGTGTATGCGAATTGTGCGTGCGTTTATATTTATACTAACACGTAAGCATTCTTAAATATAGTTTTTCTTTTACATATATTAACAATTTCCATTCTATCTAGTACATATAAGGTATATACAACATTGCGAAGCCGGCCGAAGAATACAAAGCTTAAACTTAAAGCAATATCTAACATACTGATTTTACATATGTCCAGATATATGTTACGTCATCAATTAATACTTTAATCTGTAATCTCACTAGACATAAACTATTGTCTAATTGTAAATGAAAATTGTGATTCACTTTTTTTTTATCAATAACTTTACTAATATTTTATTTAATATTTAACCGTCAATAGCCTAATGATTTAGGATACGGATTTCCGATCACGTGTTCGTCAGGTCGAATGCCGCCATTCGACTATTGTGAACTATATCCTAGCACAAGCCTAACTTAGTTGGATTGGTAAATTAAGTATTAGTAAACTAATAAAAATATCCTAATATTTTTCAATAATATAAAATACAAATAAATTTAATATTTCACAATTTGAATGTTTATATTGTCTCTGTGTGTAATCATTATAATTCAGAATTTGCTGCTTATTTGACATCTAGTGAGATTAGAAAGTGACGAAGATGACAATGTAAACGGGACATTTTTAAAGTTTGCTAAAGTAATTTGGTTGTTAATCTTGTGTGGTGTGGGGCGAGTGGGGCGAGTGGGACGCAACACTTACAGAGAGCGTGTCTCGGGCCGGCATCGCGCGCGCGGATTTCGCCTGGAGGGCCTTTTCGGCGGATTGTAACGCCTCCATAACCTTCCAGTTCTTAGTTCGCAACTCCTGAGTGCGTGAACCGCAACATCAACAAGCAAAACTTTATTATAACTCAATCCAAACAATTATTATTAAAAAAAAAACCGTTATTCAAATTTTGTTTTATTAAATGGTTAAGTGTGATATTTTTAATCTGTATTAGTATAGAAAGCATGTGAGTTTCAAAAACATTACATTCAACAAGTAATTAACTATAATAATAAGTTGTTTTTTTTTGTTATGTTCCATTACTTTTTTTGAAAGTTTTTTTTAGTGTTGGTTATAATAATTAATACATTTTGATACTTCTAACCCAGAAAACTAACACGCAAGCAATACTTCCATGCAATACTTACGTTGTTCTTCTGTTGGTACTGCTGTAGCTGTTCCCGGAGCGTGGCCACCTGCTCCTTCAGTTCTCCACTGCCACTCTGCGCCGCGGTTAACTCTTCTTTCAAGGCTTCCACTACACCGTGGACCTTTGCCAGTTCATTCGCACGCTGGAAGTATACACAATGACTAAACTACGAAGCAATGCTTAATTGTACTAAAATATTATATTATCCAATGTTGAAGCGACAGTAACTTAATGGTTATAGTACTGCCGATCTTGCGGTCGTGGGTTCGAAATCTACCATTTCACTATTGTGAACCATATCCTAACACAAGCTTGTTTACGCTTACCAGGAATGGTTATAAGAACTATTACTGAATTAACAAAAATCTACTAATATTTTGTTAATAAAAATGACAGTGCTTTAGAAAATTTGTCATAGAAACATATTCATTTACATATTATGATTCGATTTCGAGCAATTAAATCTACCTTCTGGTCATCATTAGAGTTGGGCAGTCCGTTGTGTGCTGGGTGCGCCGGCACGGCGGCCATCTGCTTCACCTCCGCCAGCTCCGACTCCCGCAACGACAGTTGTTCCTTCAGGGTCGCCACCTCCGATGACAACTAGAAAATACAATGTTCATTTATTAGTACATATCAAATATTTTACTCAATATCTCATTTAGCAACTAATTGCTATATAATACGAAAAAGAATTATTATTACATGAAAATATGAAAAATATAAAGTGAAAAAAAAACTGTGTTTAAATAACAAATACAAAATAATCGTCATAAAAACGTATTTATTAAAAAAAAAACTTAAGAAATAGTATTGTTCTAAAAATAAATTGGTACGTGTTTAGTTAAAAATATTCGTAAAATTTTGTTAATCTATTAATGTTCCTTGTAACAATAGTGGGGAGATTGAAATTGTTCATGTTAGGATATGGTTCACGACAGTGGAATGGCGTGATTCGTGTCCACGACTGTTAGATCGGTTGTCCATACACTAATCATTAGGCTATTGGCGTTTCTAAATATTTAGTAATTATTACTAACGGATTTTTATATTATATTAGCTGACCCCGCGAACTCTGTTTCGACTTAAAGGCAATAAATAAACAGATTTTTGAATTTATTAGGAAATACAAAAAAAAACATTTCCTACTCGGAAAAAACGCTTGTATGGGAAATGGAAAAGGGCTATTTTTAAGGCTTTCACGGGGTTTTTCTATTTTTTCTCACCTTTTAAACCTTCCCTAGACCTCCACGAACATTGCAATACCAAGATAAGATAAATCCGTTCAGCCGTTCTCGAGTTTTAGCGAGACTAACGAACAGCAATTCATTTTTATATATATATCGATTGAATAATATTTTAAAAAAAGTGTTATAACTTACTTGTGTTTTTTGTTTTTCTGATTCTAGCCTAACATTTTCAATCTGCTGTTTCAACTTGTCTGCTTCATCTCGTAGTTTACTTGCTTCTTCTGTTACTTGCTTGACATCTTCCTTAGCTCTTTCCGCTTCCTTCTTGGACACGTCGGCATCTTCTTTAGCTTTATCTAAACTGGCTTTAGCTTTCTCCGAATCTTCTTTGGCTTTCTCAATATCCGCTTTAAGATTCTCCAGATTGCCTTCGGCGGTCTGCGCGCGACTTGTTAGTCGTTCAACTTCGTTCTGTAGATCACTAGCACCTGTGAATATGTTCAATTTAAATTGAAATATACATAGTTAACAATCTTAAATAGAATTATGTTCCCTCTTGAGAAATGAAAAATGTTTTATTAACAACATTTTTGTAAGAAACAGGATCCTTACCAAGATTCGAGCTCCCGATATTTCGACACAAACATGCCCCATGGTCATGGGCTGACCACCCCGTTTCTTACGAACGGTTTGTTAGTAAAACCCACGAATGTTTTATTGTTAACAATAACTTATACTTGTTTCCATTTAAGCAACCATTGGGTACTCATGATTGGAAGCCCCCCCCCCCCTCTATTCCAGTGCAAATGACCTAGTTTTTTATTAGTTAGTAATTCAATTAATATGTAAGTATTTACTAAGAGACCTAGATAATAGATCAGTCGCTTACCAGTCAGCGCGTCCTGCGCGTCGCGTAGCTCCTGCTGGGCCACCTTCTCCGCGTGCACAGCGCGCTGCCGCTGCTGCTCCAGCTCAGCATAGGCGCGATTAGCTTCCTAAAAATTGATAAAAAAATTACAATAAGATTTACATTAACAAACATTCTTATGAAATGTAAGGATTATTTGACAATAATTAGAATAGTAACTAAATTTGGTATTAAACCAAGTAAATAAAAGTTTATGCGCTACACTAACAGCTGCACTCAGAGTCATGTGGTCTCCCTCAGTGTAGGTATCTAAAGCTTCCACCCTTTATGTAGTATGAGATCGCTTGACTACTAGTGTTATTGGCTATATAACGATTATGAGCGTGTCAAAGAGTGCGCACGTGCCTGCAGTTGCTGCGCGAGCTCGTCGGCGTGCCGCTGCGCGATGATCATGGCGTCGCGCGCGGCGGCCGCGGCTGCAGCTTCCCGCGCCAGCGTGTTCAGCTCGGCCTGCTGCGCAGTCAGCTGCTGCACCAGACCCGCCTCGGACTGGGATAACGAGATCATATTACAATATGTCACTATAAAAACGCCTATAGTCTAATGATTAATAATACGGATTTCCGATTTCGTGGTCGAGGGTTAAAAGACTAGTTTAGTTGGAGTAGTGCAATATTAGTAATGTAACAGTTTTTTTACTACTTTAGCTTTTTTTTCTTTAAATACTGTTTATGACAAAAAAATATATAAATTATTACTATTATTCACCTCTGACAATCTCTGTATATGCATTTCCATCTGAACCCGCTGCGCTTGGGCTTCTCCTTCAGCGGCCAATTTAGATTGAAGCTGTGGGACAAGATCGGTTAGGTCTTATATAAAATTCATTTCGCGTCAACAAAATGTTATGTAACACTGTATAAACAAGGCGGACAAAATTTGCTAAGAGCTCTAGGACTAGGTCATGATGGTACAAAAGAAAAGGGGAGACTACGGGAGTTGTTGGGTTTCGGATTTCTTTGTGATTTGGTATAGACATTGTGAATGTAGAGGTTTTTCCCCTCCTACTAATAATCGTCATTAATCTGCTCTATTCCTTACGGAGGGTCGGCACAGTACGTACTCTCCCGTACATCTCTGTCAGCCGTCATATCTGAACTCACACACTTCCTATGCATATCAATTCACGCAATCCATCCGGTCTTCTGAAGTTCTGGATGTGATGTCTTCCCATCGTACTATCAATGTCAATGATGATATCAACAGTAATTCGACTAACGTGCAACTTCTCCTGTCCGAGGGCGTGGTTGTCGTCGAGGACGCGCTGCAGCCGCGCCTGCAGCGTGTGCAGCTCTGCACGCGCCACGCCCGCCGCCTGCTCCGCCGCGCGGCCTGCTGCCGTGGCGCGGCCGCGCTCAGCATTCAGCGTCGCACTGAAAACAAAACATAAAGTTATATCATTATGTTTTTTTTAATACTTGCAGATTTTTAATTAACAAGTAATTCTTGTAACCGTTCATCGTAAGCTTGAAAAAGCTTGTGTTAGGATATGGTTCACAATAGTCGAATGGCGTGGTTCGAATCTACGACCGCTAAATTGGTAGTCCGTACTCTTAACCATGAGGCTAATGGAACTTCATTTGGTTCACCTAATTATTTTTTGTTTCGTTTCTTTGTTATATAAAAACGTACAGTACGTCTTCATATATATATACATGATACCTTACTAAGTAAATCTTAATTATTAAGGTGTTAGCAGTAAAGCTTTACTTCGTTTTTTTTTGGGCGGCACAATGACCTCTAATACCTCCTAATATATTATTAGGTCAGTTATAGGTTTCCGGTGTCTATTTATTTATTAACTTAAGAAATAATATTATTTAGATATATAATAGAAATAAGTTACCGCAATTCCTTGAGTTTAGCATGAACGGCCTGCGAGGCCTCCACCTCGTCGGCCAGCGCCTTCTCCTTCTCCGCGAGCTGCTTCTTCAGCTTCTGCATCGGATCATTGGGACCCTGTAGTAAGACTTCGATTAATATTTTAATTTTCCTTATAAATCAATAATTATTTTAATATGTACATATTCCAAAGAAAATCCTAATTTCCATAATATTTTAATGGTTACTTAAGAAGTCTATGATATTCTAATACTAAAGCTACACAAATTGCCATATGTAATAACTATTTTTGTTTTAATAATATTAACATGTTTTTCTTTAATTCACTAATATATCCTGTGCCACCGATCGTTTGTGACAATAGTTTGTGTTCGAACTTTGGACCATGTGATCGCAACAACGAGTTAAGATGTGCGGTGTGGTTTATTTTGTATCAATAAAAATGTATGACCTCAGACCACTCGGAGTGCTCGGGCAGCGGGTCGTGGTGCTTGTTGAGCAGCGCGTCCGTCAGTATCTGTATCTCGTTGCGCGACAAGGCCGCCTCGCGCACCACGCGCACCAGCTCGCCCACCGCCACGCCGCCGCTGTCGCCGGCTGACGGACCAATATGCATCATCAATTACAATATACATCACCAAATATTCATTTTACATCAGCATCAACCTGCCCTTTTCCGTATACAGTTTCGGCACAGTATGTACTCCTCCGCACATTACCGTCAGCCGTCATATCTGAACTCACCCCCCTCTTTAGCTTATCCCTTTGTTTAATTATTTATTTTTACAAAATCAAGTTTAATTAATAATAAGATGGTTTAAATATTTTTTATCGTTTTAATTCAGAGCGGAGTGTTTTTTTTATATTTTATGTATGTAGCAACATTTTTTACAATGTTTTATTGGCTAAAGTAAACGATTGTTGTACATTGTTCTATGAGATATAAGACTTGGTATAAGTTACCCATGAGCGAGAGCACGTTGGGCTCTGGTTTCTTCTTCTTGCCCTTGCCGGCGGGCGGGGAAGGTGCGGGCGCGGGCGCGAGCGCGGCGGGGGCGGGGGCGAGCGCCTGCTTCAGCAGCTTGTCGGTGGTCAACTCGCTGGGCTGCGGGGCATTCAGCGGCGGCACCACCTCCTCCACCACAGACACTTCCTCTACGACGTTCTTCTTCTCTACTTTCTTAACTGGATAGACATAAAAACAATGAAGTCAGTTTCACATTCAGAAACATATGACGCGAATCATATCACATCATCATCAGCTCACTGTACGTCCCCACTGAGTGGCTCCGAGGCTACCCTATATTAGGCAACTAGGCCATAGTCAACCACGCTGGCCCAGTGCGGGTCGACTTCACGCATATCTTTAAATTTCTTTACCGATATGTGCAGGCATCACTATGTTTTCCTTCATCGTAGCCCGTCGGATAATGTACATAAAGTCTAATATAGAAAGACACTGGTACATGGCGGAGATCGAACCTGGACAATGTCAAGTACGGTCTGGGCCACTTATGCTCTCGTTGCATCATATCTTATCACACCGATCAGCCACAGCAAAGTTAAATAATATCGTATAAAGATGTACCCTTTCTCTGTTCTTTAGGTCCTTCAGCATTATTCTGACGTTCTGGGACAGTTTCCTCTTTCACAGGCTCCGGATTGACGGCCGGTTTGGACGGAGCTTTCGTGTTCTTGGCCGGCTTCGGAGCTTTGTCTTTCTTCTCTACAGCCTCTTCTTTCTTCTCTAATGCCTAAAGGAAATATTTTACGTCACTAAAGAATAACATAATTTAGATACTGTTATGTGTTACTAAAGTTTACAAACAAATAAATTAGCTTTCAAGTTATTTGAGTATTTTTTTTTCAAACGAACAAAAAATTATTAGCAATTATTTAATTTTAAACAACTGGCACAAAATGTTTACATGATATCTATTTTAAAAACTAAAAAGATAAAACGATGTGAATGTTTAATGAAGGACGAGTACCGTAGGTTGATAATGCAGGTTATAAAAATGTTGACCCCAATGACAATGCATACATTAAATTCGACATATACTTAAGCATAAAAATTATGAGAAAGCAAACATATAAAGCATATAAAGCAGTGGTCGTCAAACCGCGGCCCGCGATAAATATTCATAGGACCCGCGAACCTTTCGAATTAAATACATATTGCGAAGAAAAAAACCTCTATTAGAAACCACGAATATTGTTAATAATCTTTACAAAAAAAAGACAATTTTCTATTGCTTCAAAATAAACGGAAACAAAACAAAAAGGAAACGCGTTATAACAGTTTATGAGAAAAATAAATTGATTGGTTGTATCAACTACTCAGTGTATGAATATGCGGCCCGCAGTGATACCTGTTCTATTTGGCCCTTGGATAGAAAAGTGTGACGACCACTGACATAGACATTAAGACTATCCACGAATGTTCTATATATCACATAGAATACATAACAGAAGTAGAAGTGCGCTGGGATCTTGTTTCACTTCACACTCACTTTTTCAAGGAACGACGAGTGCAACAACTCGAACTCGTCCTTGGGATGCATCTCTTCAAAGTGGTTGGAGACGGCAGTGTCGGGGAAGGGCGCGGAGCCCGGATCGCTAACGCAGCTCGGATCCTCTTTGTTAACAAGTATCGGCTTTACTTTAGGATCCTTGCCGCGTTTGCGGATCTGCACACAAAGTAACACTACCGTACAATAGATAACATATAATAAAACCTAACACCGTGCACTACCTATGTACATGTACCGACGCGTCCGTCCGCGGTGTTCCACCTTAAGAGCTACAGTCGCTGGAACGTTGCGTACGTATCGAGTGGACGACGCGAGCACAATAGCCAATAGGATACAGTTTTTAAATATGTCTGTGAGAAAAAAG
>JAODUI010000009.1:2852562-2869741 GCA_027563995.1 Papilio gigon | reverse complement strand
GCGAGCACAATAGCCAATAGGATACAGTTTTTAAATATGTCTGTGAGAAAAAAGTCGGTCAGTGTTCAGAGCAAGGAGACGACTAATTGCTTTTTACTATGATCTCGGTTTTTGTGCTCATCATTCGTCAATTTGTGAGAAGGGGGCGGAGTTTGCGAACATGGGATTTTTTTTGAAGTGGAACACCGCGAACGGTTGCAATTGTAACTACATAACAGTATATACTCCCTGCATAGAATAAATGCATATCTCTGACAACTACTGCACACTTTATACTATTTTAGAATTAACATTCTAATAAATAATAAAATATTTCTCAATACAAAACACCCAGAAAACGAAAACTTAATTCCTGGAATCATTGCCAAAATATTGGTTCTTATTTTTTTTATATACCATTAGACATCTAGATAAAGTCGCCAATACCGGGCTACCGATCTGGCGGCCGCGTGTTCGAATCCCACCATTCGACTATTGTCGCGAACCATATCCCAACCCAAGCTTTTTCTAGCTTATTGGGAATGGTTACAAAGTTAGTAAATTCACAAAAATCTACTAACATTTAACTCAAATTTAAAGATAGTTTTTATTGCAATAACACTAATTTGATATCAATGATATAGTATCAAATGCAATTGAAAACGCCGACAAGATAATATAATTCATATCTAAGATAAATATTCAAATGTAAAACATGACACGAGCCAACTTGGTGCAAATAACTGACCGAAAGATTAATTTGTTATTAATCTATATATTCATTTTTTTTAATTAAGAATCTAATCCTGTGATGTTGCCGCCTCCAGCACAAAAAGGGTGGTACATTATATATAGTTGTATAAGTAGGTATTTATAAATACATTGAGGAATTTAGAATTGAATATATAAAATACAGGGCAAAATAGAGTATGGTCAATGAGTCTGTAGAAGCATTCAAATTAATCTAATCAATATATTTAACAAATGAAGTTCATAGGAAGTTATTTAACAATGTTTAGTATGAACATATCTCATACAATAGAAGATAAACAAAACCACATCTTATCAATAACTTGTTCTCAATTTTTAATCAATCAAAACAAGATAATAAACTTTGGTATGCAATTTTTTTTTATGTTACTGGCAGATTACAACAGCTGATTTCCGTTTCGATTTCCAATTTCAAATTTGACAACATTAAAATGCAGTTTTTTTTTATACCTTCTAATATTTCTCATTACCATTCAAGGTAAGCTTGAGATAACTTGAGTTAGTATGATTCCAATAGTGGTATTCGAACCCGCTAGATCGTTAGTCCATTAACTATTCGAGTTTCATTTGTTAATATTGTAGTATGCAACCATAATTAGAATCTAAGAGCATACAATCTAAACAATAGTGAATCAAAAAAATGTCTCCCCATATTCTGGCAACCACCATGACATCACCGCTTAAAGTTAGCAGTTATTCAGACTGATAGATCATAATAGATTATACGTTTAAGGAATTCATATGACGTAATATATTACCAAATAGGTCATGCATATCCATGAATCATCCTATTAGAGAAATTGGATTTAATGTTGATAAATATCAACTACAAAGTAAATAAAGCAAGCATGCAACATTAAACTGCTTGGGTTTATACCAATTACATAGTCAAAACTAAATTATTTATTCATGCTGTTTAAAATATATAATAAAAAAAATATTTTGTGAAAGGAATTATTATTTAAGGTGACATAGTAATACTGAATGGCCTTGTGTTTACATTTCTGTGATTATAATCAACTTTTCTCAAAGAAAAAAAATGTTGAAGTGCATATACAAGGTCATAGCATAAAGTCAAACATTTATAGTAAGCGTTACTGTATATTTTCTTGCATTCTGAGATAAGATGTTAATTATAGTATTATATAAGTTTTATATGTTACATTGTATGAAGCATATATATATCGTTTTACATTATGTAGTCTATGGATTAACTGACCTTAATATTGGGAGGAGTATCAGTGGGCACGTCCACGACGACAGGAGGACTGAATTCCACATGGGGCTTGGGTGCTGGTGCACTGTCTTTGTCGACTCCACTCTCAGCAGGTGCCTCGCTCTCCGGTTCGCTGCCTGTCGTCGCTGCAGCACTCTCCTTCCGCTCTTTCTTTGCCAACTAATAAAATTAAGCATATAAAACAGTGTCTCTTCTAAAGATTACGATCTATGACATCCGCAACACCAGAAGAACCGCACATGTGAAACCTTTGAAAAAGAGGTATGTTTGCTTCTTAAAGGACCCTATTTCTTACTACAGTTCATACTTTCACAAATTTACCTCCAAGAAATTTTAAACAAGCAATATTATTAATAAGAAAAATTTACATTCAGTCCAAACTTATGATAACATCATTTGAAACAATTATTCAAAGTATTATCAATACTTTTGCTTCACTACACTATACTACCATTTAGGTTCATACCTAGAAAGCTTGCACATTAATTTTATCTATCCAGACATGTGAATAGAGTTTGTATTGAGACAGAATCCATATGCAAACACAGGTGTAACAAGTAATGTCAATGCCATACAATTGTTTCATACATAACAATTGAGTGTGTCTAATTGTGAAGACATTTTTAATGTTAATATGAAACTTATCTCACTTTTAGGTATTTAATCTACAACATTGGAACGGACACTCCAATAATAGGATAGGCTCAGAACCCCACAGTGTGAATGTAATTTAAGCTGATATCTATTACAGGCTACAAGCCATTTGAAAATTTCGTTTTAATAGACTTAGAAATGTGTCCACGAGATTAATTCTCATTCAATATAAATTTATGTACGATTCACTAATATTCGTTTTATATACACGCCTAGCGTGTTATATACATATTTGGAAGGAAAAAATTGTATTTTTTTTTTTATAAAAAAGTATTAGTAGATTTTGTTAATTTACTAATATTTCTTGTAACCAATCCTGGTAAGCTTTAGCTTGTGTTAGGATGTGATTCACGACAGTAGTCGAATGGCGGTATTCGAACCCACGACCTCTTGATCGATAGTCCGTACCCTAAACCATTAGGCTATTGGCGCTTCAATATCATCATATTGGTTGAGTCAATTACTTAGTGCACAACAGATGGTGGTGATACCTCACATTGTCCTATTTGGCCCTTGGATAGAAAAGTGTGGTGACCACTGCATTAAATGGATTCATACTATGTTTTCTGTTAGTATTTAAGTAATTACAAGGGAGAAAAGTGATAAAGAGTATTAAAAGAATACATTACAAAAAACTTTAAAGTATTTAAATACCTTCTTGTTTGCTTTTTTGCTAGTCTTCTTGGATTTCCCTTTATTCTCAGCTAATGCGAGAAGTTCAGTAGTAGCCTTTCGTTGTTGTGCGATGGCTTCTTCATATGTTGTTCCGGATGCAGAGAACAGACCCATCAACAAGATAACCGCAGCCCCTGCTACTCCGAGGCCACAGAGCACCAGCAATGCTTGTAGCTCCATTGCCTCAACTGCTACACTTTTCTTATGGAACAAATATATAATATAATAATAACCTTTATTTGAAAATTGCTGTTAAGCTTATATGGATGTGAGATTTATTTTTAAATATTTTATCTGTATAATGTTAATACAGATAACATTTATATAGTGCCGAGCATGAACTTATTGATGCTTAAGTATAGTTTCAACATAATTGGATAAATAGTAACCTACACTATATTTATGCCAAACTTACATCCCTTATTTATATATTTGCCTACAATTTACATGTTTAATATAATTATTAAGTACAGTAAAAAAATGAAGAATGGACATATGGAAACAAAACACTTTTTTCACCCACATAGATATAATTGTGGGTCTCAGTAATATGCAATGATTTAACAAAGCAAAAAGTAACAATTTATATGGACAGTAAAATAAAATATGCTCACTAGAAATCGTAAATATATCCAATGTAAATATATCAAAAATAAAGATTCCATTTAATTTCATAAAATAAAATTGGCTCGGGGCGTGTTAATAATAACCGGACACTAAACAGACAGCTTCCAGTTAATCTAATTATTTTCTTATTGGATAAATAAAATTTTATAAAATCATGAACACTGACTGATTTTGGGATAGCGGTTTAAAATAACATGTATACCATATCCTTCATGTTTACAAAGTTTTTATTAATAAGAAAATCCGGCGATTTTTTTCTACCGCAAGTTATGACAAAAGAAAATTGAAAGGAGCTTTTTGTATATGAGATAGTTTTAAAATATGGATAGCAAATAATTTTAAAAACATACCTTATTATAAATAAATTGGAATAAATGAAAGAATACTAGAAAAATTAAAGTTATTAACAAATTTTTACACCGCTACGTTTTGAAGACTGACACGTAAGCAATGACACATGTCAAAGGTTATTGACAGTACTTTCGCTAAATTTATTACAGCGTCATTTAAAACAAATATACATACAACAGTTACACCTCATTAATATAGCAAGATTAGGAAAACGTATATAGAATAAGTAGCAAATACTAACGGTTACAAATGCAGGTATGTTAAAATGTAGGTAAAGTTTTGATTTACCTTAATAAACCTCCTTAAATCACTTATGCTTGCTTACTTTATATGTCGTTCACTAATACATCTGATTATAACTATAAAATTTACTTTAAAATAAACAAATAATCCAATTAGACAACGAGTCACCAAACCTAAACCGAAAGCCGACGATAAACCGAAAACCCGTAAGCCGACCCGACGATAGCCGATAGTAGATCATAGATACACGTACCACAGAACGTTGATCAAATGTGTTGCCAAAGTTAAAATCACCAACGTACACGTAAAAGGTTTTATGTTTTGATGTATTTAATCTACCATTTTTGTAAACAAAAGTTGCTCAATATAAATTGAACGAGTTGATGTTTATTTCAAGTCATAATACTCTTAGCACATCCACCAGTACACGCTTTTAAATTTTCTTGGTTCCATTAAAATTAGAAAGATGTGATGTCCATTAAAATTAGAAGTAAAAAACAAAACAGAGGACTGAAAGTACAATGCAGGTTCGATTAGGTTTTAGGAAATTAACCCCTGTTGTTATAATCATTAAAAAATTCCGCTTTCAACAACTATGTATGTGGCAAATCGAACCAGAGACAAAGATAATTAAAAAACAGAAATATGGCTGCTAAATTGACAGAACTGAGAACTGCTGTCAATAGTCAAGTCAATACTGTCAATTAAAATGAACAGCTGTCCACTTTTTGAAAATATCTAATTTATTATGTGGCATAATAAGGTTTAGTATTTGATGTTTATACAACTACGAATCTTCAAATGTATGTAACGTTTTCGTATATATAAATTAGTGGTGCCGTGGTCTGGGAAAATATGTCGCTTCCACCTCTTGTTTGTAACACTCCTCCACCACCCGATCAGTGTGAAGATGACAAAGACCCTGAGGATTTTGATATAAATTACAATTGTAAGTATAAAAATTAACAAAATCAGAATGTTACGTTAGGTCATCAGAATGTTGTTGTCTTAGGTTCATCCATTATGCCATAAAAATATATTGTACGTTAAAGGGAAAACATGGTGTGTACTAAAAAGATTTGTGTCAACCATTAACATTTTTGTTAATCTTTTTTATTTAGAATTAATTGTTTGGTATAATTCTTTCATGATTCTCTTATTGTTTGGCTTTGTTATAAAATAGAACTAATTACAACAAGTAAATTCTTGATATGTAACCAACATTTTTATTTTGTTTACAATAGAGAATGAATAAATTTAACATTTTGTAATCATTATTTTTAGTATCACAGGAAGATGATGAAGACAGTAATAGTTATGATTATCAAACATTTTCAAATTATAACATGTATGAAACAGCTAAACCAGTTAATATTGAAGAAAGCGCCTGGTCTATGAATATTGCTAATAATTTGAATAGTGCCTTAACAGATGAGGTTTCCTCAGTTGAAGACAGTAAAAAGACTGGGCACATAGCACCCAACATAAATGATTTAAGTCCGAAATTAACATTAGAAGATGTTGCTGTGGAAGATTTGAATTTAGAAATAAGTGAAGAACAGTTAAATTCGCAAGTCATTAGCAGTGAAAAAAGTGACATTCATGGCAATGATTATAATTATTCACCAGAAGAAAAAGTGTCAATTGAAGAAACAATTACCAGTTGTGATATTGAAACAGATAATGTAATACAACAGAGTGACAATGTTTGTTTAACAGAAACCTTGGAAATATCTTTATCTAATAATGTTGATCATTTGGAACCAATATCTAAAACATATGAATTACCTGATGATGAATTCAATGATTTTCACTCAAATGTAGACACAAAAAACAATGGAACAGCAGTTCAAAAGCAATCAGAAACTGAAGTGTATTTAGAAAAAGAAATAGGTGATTTAGAGGAGAAAGTACCAGTTGACGATTTTGGTGATTTCGATGAATTTCAATTTGCAAACAATGATAATGTTTCAACTGTAGTTGAGAATATTGAAAATCCTTGGATAAATGAATTGCCAACAAATGATTTTGGTGACTTTAAAGCAAATTTTGAAGATAGTAATGAAGTTTTGCACGAAGATACTTCAGACATGGTCAATGTTGACAAAGATATTTATGTTGCCAATGATGATGATGGTGAATTCGGAGATTTTGATGATTTTAGATCTTGTACCCAATCTGCACTGAGAGATGAATCTGATGTCCAATCAGATCAACATATACCCGTTATAGATTTTCATTCGTCCCAAAATGAAAATCAAATTTTAGAAAGTATTAACAATATTTTTTCTACAATATTTGAAGAAGAGATATCAGAACCTGAATGTGACTTTATTGGAAGATTAGAATCGGTACTCAATGAGACATGGGGTCATTTAGTTGATACAGATATAAGACAGCCGTATATGGTGAATTGGAATAATTCATTGGGACAGAAAAGTCTATTAAAAGCCCTTTGCATAGACTCGAGAAATATAGTAGGTTTTTTTCTTATTAAACACTAAATACTTTTATGCTTTTATTGTAAACAATTTTCGTATTTCACAGTTATTTGGACCTAAATGGAATTACAATATGCCCAAATATGCTGTCAATCTGAGCGCGGCGCCCCTTCAGCCGCAAAAGCAATCTTCAACATTACCCAACGTGGAAAATCATTCCGATAAATCTCTGAATAAGGAAAACGATACTTGGGTCGATCCTTTCTCATCGAATGGACAAGAATGTAAGTAAAATTTAGCTTTAATTACATAAATAAGTCATAGCGAGCAATTGTAGGTTGCCTATTTATTGCTAGTGTTAAATAACTGGAGCAGACCCTTTAATTTTTTAATTTACTATGGGTTAAATGTGAGAGTAAATTTTGTACTATTAATAAAAAATAACGCAGCTCAAAATTAACATGAAAAGAGATATTATAATATGAATATAACCTTATTACTTTAATAAATGTCAAAGTGACTTTTGTTGTTTTTTTTGTGTAAATAATTGAATTGAATTTGTGAAATTTTGACATACTAATAGATTGTATCTTGAGTTTCTTAAAGTATCAGAATTATTATATAGATAAAAACTTAGGCACAAGCTAGAAGCCTTATGACTCAAAGTGTTATGTTACCAACATACAAAGCTTTTTAATATTAATTCACCACTGTAAAATTTCTTTGCATGTCTTGCACATGGATTATTAACATCATCCACTTTAACATATGCTTGTTCCAACATCCCACCCAAAGTCACTTACGCTGAGACCCTCCTATTAGACCTTGAACACCTAATGGCTACCTTAGATCAAATGGCTCACAAACATTCCACACTCAAAATTTCAGAATTACTCTCACATGGTAAGTCACCTAATTTTAAATGATATAGATTAATTTTTAAGCCAAACCACACAGAGCCAGTGGGGACCTATCCACTGTGAGCCAGGGTAGATCTATCCATTCTGAGCGAGTTTGGACTTATCCATTCTGTGTTAGTGTGGACCTATCCATTCTAAGCCAGTGTGGACCTATCCACTCTGGACCAGCATAGTTTACTCAACCTATGGTTGTGGGTTGGGTCGAGGAAGTGGAGTTATATATAATCTAACTATATATGTAGTCATAAATAAGGCAACACAGTATGCTTAATGTGTGTACATTTTAGCACGAATTGTTACATTAATTATTTTATTATTTTCACAAAAAATAAACTGTTTTATTTTATTGCCTCACATAAATCCTTAATCATATTCATATTTCTTTTTTACATATAAAAGTGATACAGAAAAATACTATTTTACTTGTTACGGAAATTTGAATTCAAATTGATTCCATTTTTAGTTTGAATGAATTATTGATTTAAGTCATGTTATTAAAATTAATTGAATAAAATAGGAATAAAACACCATTGTCTTTGTTTTTAATATGCGAATATTTTTGATTCCAACGCTAATCTTGGACCTTGTGTTTTTTTTTTACTTTAGAAACTACTAAAGTGTATTCTAAGTATCTTGCCGCGGTTGAAGGTCATCAACGTCATACAGTACTGTCCCCCGCGTCACTTTACGCTCCGTTCCACTCAACATTGTTTAGTGCAACGACTTTTGTGCTGCCAATATATGACATCTTCTATACACAAATACAAATTCATCGGTTAAATAGAAAAATGGCAGTATTCAAAATGTATATTTTTAACAAGACAAGTGTTTTTCATTTGAAAGTTTTAAAAGAATGTAAAGAAAAAAAAATTAAGTATTTTAAAATATTGTTAACAGTAGGCTCTTTGTAGTATTAATTTAATTTTTTCGAAAACTTTGAAAAATGTTATTTTTCTATTTAATCATCGACATGTTAATTCATATTTTGGTTTTATAAACTGTTTAATTTTTTTTTTAGACATTATTATAAATCAAATAAATGTATTTATCTGGTGAATATATGAGTTTTATATATAATTTAGGTTCTATAGTATAAGAATTATAAGAAAGGATAGCTTAAATACAACAATGACTAGAAAAAAACTGAAGCACATAACTTTTTAATATAAACGTTGTAACTAAATGTGATTTGGTAATATATATGTTGAATTACAAAATTCAATTTTTCCAGCATGCAACACCAGCGGGAACGATGTCGCGACCTCAGCGCCGACTACAACTGATTTGGAAGTTTTCGAAAAAGTAATGTCGGCGAAACTGGATAAAGTGTATCCGACTTCTTTAAATGTTCAACCATTGAGACAAATCAGTTTGCCCGATACACACATATTTACACCATCAGATTCAGAGACGCCGAGGTCCAAAACGATCCATTACGACGCCGTTGCCCCGGTGTTACTGACTCGACCCGTCGCTGACGTGCCTCCGGCAGTAATCTCTGATGAAGTCGAAGTTAAAGCTGAAGACGAATATTGGGAATTTCAAGATTTTAAAAGTACAACAGATAATCAAATAATAAAAGACGTTAAAACCGACATTGAATCAGATAAGAGTGATATAGAAAAGAACAGTGTGATGCCGAACGTTAATGCATATCAACCACAGTTATTACAACCTATTAAAATAGAGCCCCTCGTGCCAACATTAAACTGGCCGGATCCAGGTGAAGTTAAAGGATTCGATGATTTCTCCGATTTCGTGTCAAGTGCGCCGTGGGACGGTGCCAAGAGTACAGCAAATATCGATTTACAAGAAAATAAAGAAGAAAAAATTAATGCAAGAGAACAAAATGAGATTATAGAAAGAAATTCTAATATAGTTAATAATGATGATGATTTTGAAATATTTCAATCAGCACCGACACCTCGCACTGTTCCCGAACCTGTAGGAGATAGTACCCAATTAACATGTCAAGCTTCTTCAAGCAAAACGACTAATTTTGATACCGCTTTTTCTCAGATCACAAAGCCGGATGTCTTTGTTAAAAACGTCCCAAATTCTTCAACTGAAAATAAAAGCGTGTCAAATTTGAATAGCTTTGCAAATTCTCCGATACATACCGTCGAGACGTCGAACATATTGCAACCCGTACCCGCCGGCGCGAGTGGGTCGCGCCAGAACAATACAGCTCAGATCTTACAACCATTGTCCTTGGAGAGTTACTCACAAATCAATTGGCCTAATCCGGGAATAGATTTACAAAATCTATCTAGATTCAATCCAGTCGAGACTGTACCATCATTAAAAAGCGACAGTTCCAACAGCCACAGTAAAGTTAACTCTCCGGCACATACTGATAAGAATTCAGTACGCAATGAAGTTTTTGACGATGATATCTGGGGTGAATTCGTCTCTAGTAAACCTAAAACAGTTAAGAAACCACCGATCTTTGGTGACGAGGAGGAATGGACGGAATTCGTTTCCAGTACAAGTGTCAAACCTCAAAACGGTTTGAATACCATAAGTCTGAATGTACATACCAATTTGAGTTTACAGAAATCATCACATTTAAATAAATTAAACGTTAAAAACAATCAAATATCTCTAGACATTCCAACATTAAACTATATAACACCAAAATCAACCCGCAAGTCATATAATGAAAAACATTTTCAAAATTTATAACGCCAGTATATACATTAATATGTACTTAATTAGAAACTTGATAAGTATTATGTAAATAGGGTGGTGGGTTAGATCGTAATATTTATATTGTTATATAAAATGAAACCAGGTATATAATGTATTAAAACATATAAGACGATATTGTGTAAGGCAAATTTCTCCTAGGATCCAAGCGAATATAGTAAATAGATGAAAATAGATATTATGTAGGATGCGTTTTTGAATCTATGTACCGTTTACTTTTTTTTAATTAATTAATCTGGTTTGTAATCTATTAAATACAGTTCATTTTTATGTTTCCAATAACAACCAAAATTGTTGTTGATAATGAAAATATTGAATTGATATTATTTAAAATTCAATTTTATTTTCAGAACAGCGATTACATTTGATTTTTATCGAAAATTAATGTATTAGTATGAATTATTAAAAATTTCGTGAGACATTTCACTTTACTATTTATAAAAACGGATTAACTCACGTGACCGCGGCGAGTGAGCGAGGGGCCGCGAACGCGCTATAGTACCAATCCCACTCACCCTGATGAGCCCCCGATGGGCTCGAAACTAGTCGGTACCGACACCTTACACGTGAATTGAGCCGTTTTATAAGTAGTTATAGCCTATCAAATTGAAATGCTAGCTCCAATAGTCTAATGGTTGTGTACGGAATTCGATAACGCGTTAATGACTTCGAATTAGACTATCGTAAACCATATCCTAAAAAGCCTAGATACCAGCTAGTATAAGAAATATTACTGAATTACTTAAAATGTAATAAAAATTGACATAAAAAAGTATTTAAAATACGTCAAGTTGTTTTATAGTCTATTTTGATTAAAATCCATCCATCCAAATTTACGTATTTATAAGATTTCATGGAATTTTACTATCAAATAGTAGAATAGAGATTTTTTTTTACAATAAAATATTAGTAGACTTTAGTTAATTTACTAATATTTTAGGTAAGCTTGTGTTATATGGTACAACAGTCGAACGTAGAATCGAACCCACGACTACTAGATCGATAGTCCATACACAACGTAGGCTATTGTTACAAAATAATTAATACCTTAAAAGGTTATAATCGCCATAAGCCTTATAGTTTATTGTCATATCAAGAAAAACTTAATTGATACAAGAAATTATAGTAAATTAAGAAAGATATGGTAAAAAAAAAACAAACAATTTCTTAATTACAGATCTATGTACTTGGCGGCGAAGCGAGCAACACTAATGGAGAAAGGGGCTCTCACTAAGGGCAACACTAATGAGCAAATCGAACCGGAAGTTGACAAGGTACATACCTCCTCTCAACACACCTTCTGTCTCCTACCCTTGTAGACGCTATCATCTTGTTTAATTCATCACCTGTATACATCTAGACCGTTTACTTTCATCATCATATCAGCTACACGTCGCCCACTGCCGTGTAGGACCCCAAAGATCGCCACGATCGGTCCTCGCTTCCGTCCAGGATGCTCCCTCAAACTTGACCAGGTCATCCGTCCATCTTGAACCATCTTTTTCTTTATTCCCATTTAAAAAAAACAAAAAATTATCGACTCTTTTATAAGGAACCATCATCGTTCTCTGTCCACCCCGTGTACAAGTCCAAGCCTTCCACACGGGGTCTTATCTAACCCAATACTTTTACATTATTAAAAAAAATATAGTTTCATCAAATTTAAAACGTATATATGCATCTCTTTCCTTCCTTAACAAAGGTATATCTTTTGTCCCTTTCGTGTAACGAAAATTGTTAGGGTCAGCCTTAAAGCATTCCTCTTGTAACTCGTATGTTCTAATATAGAAGTTATTTTTACAACCATTTTATCATATATCTACGTACCATGTATATAATAGGAAAGTGTTGCTTTTAATTAAAGACTGGGACCATTGTATAAATTATATTCTATCTATCTATATATATATATATAAATGAATTGCTGTTCGTTAGTCTCGCTAAAACTCGAGACCGGCTGAACGGATTTATATTATCTTGGTCTCGGGAATGTTCGTGGAGGTCTAGGGAAGGTTTAAAAGGTGAGATAAATTAGAAAAACTCCCGTGAAAGCTTTAAAAATAGCCCATTTCCATTTCCTCATACAAACTTTTTTCCAAGGAGGAATTTTTTTTTTGTGTATTTCCTAATAAATTCAAAAATCTGTTTATTTATTGCCTTTAAGGCGAAACAGAGTTCGCGGGGTCAGTTAGTCAACAATAATTATAAACAGATGTGAAAAATGCGGGTGACCTTTTACGGCAGCCATTACGGAAGAGAAAGATGGCGTCAGTGTTGCCATCTGTCTGTTTATTAATGTATCTCAACACACTTGTAACTATATTAAAACGAAATTTAATAATATAAATTATTTCTTAGTGATTTTTTTACATTTTTTTTTAATTATTTTAATTACAGTTGCTGCGTGACGGCGACAAAATGGAGGACATACCGGAGAACGAGAAGTTGCCGAAACAGGTACAAAAAAAATACATATGTATATATTTTGTATGAATGACAAATCAACGCCAACAGCCCCAATGGCTTAGTGTGCAGACTACCGATCTAGATGTCGTGGGTTCGAGTAACAAAAATTTACTATATTTCTTTAATTAAATATTAAGTCTATGATCTCTGTCTACCTCTCTATGTTAATAACGTGAGCATGCTTACTTGCGTATATACGTAAATATATTAATCTGAAAAGCTCACGCCTGTGATATAGACGGGTAAGTAGACATAATAAGATTGTATTAAAATTCATTTTTTATTTATTACACGCTGCTTAGAAATTGGACGTCATTAAAGGAAATTAATAGAATTTGGTTGGTATTATCAAAGCAGCAATAGCCTAATGGTTAAGTGTATTGTCCGGTCACGTGGTCGAGAGTTCGAAACCCTTTCGACTATTTTCATAACCTAATATTGCTTAGTTGATATAAGAAATATTAGTAAATTAACTGAGATTTACTAATATTTTTAATAAACAATATAGTAGTTATATTAAAGTAATATATGAATGTTTCTATTAATGTATTCTAATTGTTTCAATGATTCATGAGCAGCAGTTGTAATTCGTTGCCGTTAGTTTTCACAGACAATGTGTAGGTTGCCAATATGTAAAAAAAGACCATGTCAACAATAAGCAAAGCAAAGACTCCCGCATCGATATAGTGTTTACGGAAAATTTGAACGACCCTTTTAAAGGTGTGGGTATTTGAAAAAAAAAACTTACTTGATCTCTGCAGAGTCGTGTATGAAAGCAAAATCGGCTTCAGTATGTTCGTTGACTTGTTGAAAGCCAGTCTTAGCGTCTACTACAGGTCCTGAAATACCGTCACTAACATATAGAAGAAAGATTTGAAACACCAATAGCGTAATTGTTAAGTACGGACTACCGGGTTGGAACCCCGCCATTCAAATTAAGATTTAGAATTGTGCTAAGTTTACAATAGTAAAATGGTTTCCAACCTTACACCGATCAGAAATAGAGACGCTTCCATCGTGGAGGGGCTAACGCAAATAGCTAAAACCCAACACATATATCTCAAGTGTGAAGGGAAAAAAGGAACTTGTTAAAAAACAATAGCAAAATTAACAAAAAAAAACAGTGCAAAAATGAGTACGGTCTAAGAGACTTTAGGTATTCAATCTTTAATAACAAAAAAGAAACTTCAACCACGCGTTTGGATGAAAACGAAAAATGAAAAATAGTTTATTTCACCCAAAAAATACAATAAACAGTGGTAATATTAAAGAAATTATCCTTAGTCGGTTTACTGTCAGACAAAAACTTCCAGGATCCTCGCATTAGGCACAGCCTGTGTCGCGAGGGCCCAGCTCGGCGACGATATCCGAACACTCAACCATTACGCTATTCGTGTTTACAATATAACCAACATTATCATCTGGTAACATTCATTTACTCACCAGACGCGTTAATAGCTAACAAAATATGTCCATACTGTTCACGAATTGGATAGTCCCATACCCTGTACTGTGCTTGGTCTGAACTGGCGTTCAATGTAATCTCCTTCCATACTCTGTACAAAGAAAAAACATAGATTCGGCATTGCTGAAGACAAAGCCCAGCTGTGGGGAGAACTGTATACCTGTATAATGTGTCTTCAGCAAACTTCATATTAATGAAGTACTGGTGTACACTAGAAGATTCCACGACAGTGTAGTTGATGCGGGACTGACGCGCCAACTGCTCCAGCGAGGAAACTGGCGTCTATGCACCAAGATATATTTTTAAGTGCAAGTTACTCTTGAATACTTCATTTAATTAATTATCAGTAGATTTTCTGTTAATTTTACTAATATGTCTTATACCAACTAAGGTATTCTTGATAGGGTACGACTATAGTCGGATGGGTAAGAACTTTTGACTACTAAATACATAGTCCGTAACTATTAAGCTATTGGCGCTATGCTTGGGAGATGAATTCAGAATTCAATATCACATACATACAAACCAATTTAGATAAAATTTTACATACATATAAAAAATGGGACCCTTCTTAGTATCCAGTCGTAAATTTGATGAAATTCAAAACATGGAATTCCGTGATCTCTACCTACCGTTCTGAGTGATGGGTGTGAGTTATTTTTTTTTTAATTGTTACCTGCATTCTTTCGACAGTAAGGAAGGCTGCTAGGTTGGCGGTGAAGGTAGCCAGCATCAGTACAACGAATAGCCAGTACGCAGCGACCAGTGTGCGGCCTGATAGCGCTTTGGGTGCTTCGCCCCCGCCTTGTGGAGTGAAGGATGTCAGCGCGAACCAGAAGCTTTCTTTTAACGTGAACTCTCTAAAAAGAAGTATGTATTTTATTATTTATATTATTATTGGCTAAAAGTACTGCCTCCAGGTGGACCGAATACTTAGTGCGGAAGGCAGGAAGGCGTTGGATGCGGAAGGAGGACAGCATACTGTGGAAGGAATTAGGAAAGGCCTATATTCAACAGTGGACAGACAGGGGCTGATAATGATGATGGTGGTTAAAAGAGCGATGGTTTTTTAAAGAAAAGTCTCCGACGTCTATGGATATCTGCAACACTAGAGGAACTAAAGTTTCTTAAGAAAGGACTCCTAGTCCAGTATTCTATCCGCGGGCATTCGCGTTTCTAATAAAGTTATATTTTCTTCGAAATATTATACAAAAGAAGAGGCGAGGAATGGATCACACAAATTATTCTCGAATGAGAATCGATCCCAACACACTTCTAAGTCTATTTACAAGAAACATTCGAAGTGCTATCGATCGCAGTTCTAGAAGTACTGAGTCCTTATTGTTTTGTAATCGAGCTGGACACTAGCGACACCTATGGACTGTTAAATGCCACTCACCTGCACGGATAAGGGTATGCTTCAGGGTTATTTCTAGCTGAATAAGGCGAGTACTTCTCCAATAACCAGATCATGACCCCTGTCAGTATCAACGCAGCAACAATACTCAGCCAGACTTCCGTGCGGAGTACCGTCATGAATTTGAACAGGGAAGTCTTCCGCATTGGCTTTCGTATCGCTGGAATATTAATCGTCCTGTTTTCTAGAGTTTACTAGACTACTACTAATAGGTTTTACTACACTTTACAATATACTTGATCGGATACATTATTAAAACAAGATAAACCGATAAAAGGTTACTTAGGGACCCTTTATGGCACATTACAAACTGAAGAAGGACCCTCGACGGGTCCGGAATTAGTCGGTACCTACATCTACACGTGAGTTAACACTTTCGCTGTGAAGGTTCTAAATCATCCCTAATGCAACTTCCCTGTGGTGCGGAGGGCATAACTTTGCTATGGGAGGTGAGGTATAAAGGAAAGCGTGTCGTACTAACGTCTAATCACGGGTCGAAACACCTCGCACCACTGGGACTGGAAGGTACGCAAAAATTGCAAAAAGTGTTAATTCCCCCATCCCTATTCTACCATTAGACATTTAGACACACAGCTGATCTTCACCCCTTCATAGTGGACGATTTAAATATTCTTTCACTGTGCGCACCGCAAAGGAATTGAATAACTTGCCGACGTCAGTGTTTCCCTCCAAGTACTATGGAGCCTTCAAGAGAAGAGTGAATAGGCACTTACTAAACTAGCACGTACCATATATCGACCGCATCATCACTCGGCATCGGATGGGATCTTAGTCAAGCGTTAGTTTAGTACAAATTAAAAAAAGCCGTTTTTATAAGTAGTATAGTGTAATGTCTCATTAAAGTTATCTTAGTAGACTTACTTATCAGAATACCCGTCTGTTCAAAGTAGGGTGCGACAAAGTCAATCACTTCCTCCCTCTCTGCCGTCATAGTGAGAGCTGCGACAACTATATCTGTTTCCTGTACCAAAGACTCGAATATTACATTAATTTATATTTACCGTTTACTCGCCATAAAGCCCCGCAACATATACACTGCGATTAAATGAAAACATCTAATTCTAGAAGTATATTTAAAAACATCGATAAAACAACGGAAAGGAGTAACCCGTCGCGGTTGTCCACTAGTTCAGTCTTTCTCAAAGTTGACGATAACGCCCCCTTAGGGTTTAAAACCTAGACGGGGCGTTAAGGGATCCATAA
>JAODUI010000009.1:2842271-2852462 GCA_027563995.1 Papilio gigon | reverse complement strand
TTCAGTAATACAATTAAAATATTAAAACTTTCGTGAGACATTTCACTATACCTTATAAAACGGCTTAAGTCATTGAGACGAGCGGCGAACGCGCTATAGTACCAATCCCACTCACCCTGAAGAGCCCCCGATGGGCTCGAAACTAGTCGGTACCGACACCGATTTACATGTGAGCACGTTTTTATAAGTAGTGTTATCACTGTATATAGTACAAAAACGCGTCGACTGTTATGAAGAAAAAAGTATTTAGTTGAAATTACCGAGTGGCCCGCTGTTATTTGGCAATAAGCAATATAAATTTGGTAAATTAACTATTTGTATATAGAGTGGTACGATATTGTAAAAAATGTAAAAAATATTTAGCATAAAATATCATCACAATTTTGAAATGTATTGTTTATTAAATGAAACCTTCACCCGTTATCATCTCTGATGGAATAAATATTCATTAATTTGTACGAACATATCTTTCCTTTTACCTAAAAAGAAAAAAAAACCTTTTTTTTTTTAAATACCGATTTAGTCTGACACATTCTACAAAGTGGTCCAAGTTTATTTTGTATTAATATTTTCGATGTATTAAATTGATAATTTCATTGCACTAATGTAAAACCCTTGTTGGGTTAGTTTTTCTTATAAAAATCGATCAATAAATCATATAAATACAATGTTTTTTTTTTTTTCATTAACAAGATACTGTCTGTAATACTTTGAAAATGAAGAAGCAAGGAGTTGTTTTTATATGTACAATTGCTTGTGCTTTCAGATATTTTTATTTGTTAAAAGAAATAAACAGGTTGCATAATGTGATAAGATTTTATTTTTCATCACTTTCACCGTCCGAATCCTCTACATCATCTATATGTGAGATCGGCCTTCTCTTATCATCATCTTCGATTTGTGAAATAGACTTTGGTAGGTTACTTTCCATCGTCACTCTGAACGGACACTGTTCAAATTCCGGCCACGATATAAATCTGAAAAAGACACAAGTAATATGTCAATTAAACTGCGAGTGGGACATACTGTGCTGATCCATGGGGAACTGGTCAGGTTGATGATGATGATGATGAATTAAACTATTCAGTAATCAAAATTATTTAAACTGAAAGTGTCCACTCTCCCTGAAGAAGAGCCACCGATGGGCTCGAAACTAGTTGGTACTGACACGGTACAAATTTGTGAATTTAACCGTTTTACTTTTAGATTATGTACAAAACCACTTTACAGAATTAGATTGTTATACAACAGTGAAGAAAACGAATTTTTCACAATATAAAAATTATTCAAAAGACTTTTTTGGAATGTCATAATTAAAGTAATAAACATACCTCTTGAAGACAGTAATTTTCTGTTGCAAATTGAGATCACCGAATTCTGTGAATATTGTCATGTGAGGCAGTTGGGCATCCTCGTTATTTGGACCTAAAAGTTTATTGGAGTCCGGGGGATCTTGTCCTGTGATCAACCAAACTCCACAACCGGGGATCCATTGCCTTAAATATTTATTTTTTTTAACATTTCATTGATTTGTGTTGCATTTACATAATTCATAGTTTACATTTTTTTTTATATTGAGTGTAACTTAACACGCCATATAACTCTATTCCATAAGAAAGAAAACAATGTTGCCATCTTAAACTAACAAATATAGCCATAGATATTAATTTTCATATGTTCACGGACACTCCAGATTTAAAAAACAAATTAAAAAGAACATTACAGTAAACGAAACCCATACTCACTCTAGCATTGGTATGACTTTGGTTGCTTTCGAACATATATGTGGCTTGAAGAAATACCATAAAAGTGCTAGGTATTCTGACGGGCAAGGCAACATCTCCTTCTGAGTTATATTCACCAAGTACAAACAATATTCATCCATCTACAAAACATAACACTGATTCACTTAGAAGCGCCAATAGGCTAATGGTTATGGGTATAGACTACCGATCTAGCTATCGCGGGTTTGAAATCACACCATTTAACTATTGTCGTGAACTATTCCTAACACAAGCTTTTTCAAGCTTATCTGGAATATTAGTAAATTGACAAAAATCTACTTGTATTTAAAAAAAAAATGAGAACATTTTTGTACCACAAAATCATAACACAGTACATATTAAAGATTGTAGCTAAATGGTGTTATTTGATATTTAAATTCAATTCTTAATAAGTTAAAATGTGAGAAGACTTTTGTTAATATATTAATATTTCTGATACCATTCCAACTAAACTAGAGGCTTGTACTAAAATTTTGTTAGGGCAATAGTCTAATGATCAGATTTGAACTCTCAATCATATGATCAGAAATCCGTATCCTGAACCATTGAGCTATTGGCACATTTCAATAAATTACTTGTCCTTTGTTAATGAATTAATTTTAATATAACATTAGCATACATACCATTGCTGCTTTCTTACCACCGGGTGGATATGTCCAGGGTAAATAATGCACTTTAGGCACTCTTATTAAAACCTTAGAATTGAAAAATGTCTGAAACAGTGCTGGTATTGTTTTGAATTTCTTTTCTTGTATATCATTATCTGTAAGATACTAAATAATTTAGTCAGAACTTGTACATTAAGTTTGAAATATGATTTATATAACAAAATACTAACCCTATAGTGGTGACCGGGCATTGCTATGAAAAGGTCAGTCCTTCCGAGCTGATCTGTGTCGTTGTGGAATACTACATTATAAATGAGATGTTTAACAAAGTTTAAGCCTGGCATTGCACCAACAACCTTTATTATTCTACCTGAAATATACAATGTTATATACTTAGTGTGAAAAGTGTACAAGCGGGCTTCTAAATAACTATTTCTATACCATGTATTTAGAAATTTAAAATATTTGAAGTAAATGGCAACATTGTAATACAAATATTGTAATGCATTAAATATTCTTACTCTTATCATCAGATGCAAGATCGCCCAATAATTCAGTGAGTCGATTGCCTCCGTCCATCTTATCTTGGAATCCTAACTTCCACATTCCAAAGAAATCTGCCACCTTGTATGTGACCCTGCCATCTTTTTCATTTTGCAATGCCTGCAAATTGTTATATATTCTGTTAACAATGTTCCAAATTATTATTTACTTATTATTGCCATTAATTAAAATATAAACGGGAATATATTAGCCGTACTAACTTCTAAATGTTGGGAAAAGTGACTTGATGTTTCATACAAATAGAGGTGATTTTTCGTACATTTTAATAATTCTTTAGTTAAGTAACCCAAGCCAGGATTTACTTCAATTATTGGGGAATCTTCAGTTATGTGACTTCGTACAGTTTCGGCTATTTCCTTAGCAGTTTTTGTATTTATTAAATACATACTCTCGGGCGATTTGTATTTCCTTAATAGAGATCTAGGTAACTTTTCAATTACTTTGCTATAAGCTGGGTCACTTTCTAAGTGTTTTAAAACATCTATCGCTAGTTTAGGTTGCTTTTCAACTTTTTCTTTACATGTTGAATACCTTAACCTCAAACAACGAATAATTACATTGTTTTGAGTTGTAAATCTTTTAAAAGAAGCCATATTAGATGTAAAGTTGTTGGTAGTCCTAGGCCGAAAAACTCTGCAGCTCTGCTCTCTACTTCGCAGAATTACAGTTTTGTAACAATAATATTCTTATATTAGTTCTTTAAAGTAATTAAAAATAAACTTTAAAAAAGAACCAAGCAACTTCACTTTTTGACAGGGACAGAACAGATGACAGTTGACTGACATTAACTCAAAGTCGTCAGACGCAAAGTTTCAAGTATATGTGTTAAAATGTATCAAATAAAAATATCTACTAAGTTTAATCATAAATGTTCTAGACCTAGTTAGTCCAAAAAGAAGCTTAATATGCATTAAATTTTATCAAGATGAGGAAAATTCGTTGATTAGAAATTTATACTCTGCCAACGAACGCAGCAAATTTACATAAATTATCATCTTCGACACTTCTATAAGAATTCACAAAGAAATATTGGAAATGCGGTTCGAGCATCTTTTGGAAAACGCTTGTTGTTGTTAATTTAGACGACATTTGGTATTTTGGAACATTTTTGTATGAGAAAATAGAAAACATTAAAAAATATAAATCAAAAGGCGGTGGTGGTTGCTTTTTTTGAACTAGTTGACCTTGTTGCCTAAAATAAATCTACACATAATTTCGATTCCCAACCAAGACATTATTCATAATTATTTTATGAAATTCTGGTAACCAAAATTAGACGTTAATCCGTTTTTAATAATAGTTTTAATTACTTATTTTAGCAGCAGATAAGATTTGAGTTGGTTACCAGAGATGTTATCATATTCTAATCGTTAGGATCTAAGTGTTAAAACTTGGTAGATTATTTGGCTTAGATTACACCAGCCAAAGAAGGTGAACCTCCACGCAGCGGATTAAAATCTCTTTTTAAATGAAACAAACACTGCTAAATATAAGCCACTACAAAAATATATTAGAAAGATTTCTAAATTTTAAAATTACCACTGGACATTTCCAAATCACGTATAGTTACTCAATAACTACATGGTCATGTTACTGCATTCATTGTAATTAACTTGTGTTATTTTTATTGATGTTGTATGCCTTTTCATTAAGATGTTCTATTTGGTAAATCAATATTTTTTTTAATAATTCATTATTCCTAAAATGTCTTTCATAACCTCAACATTATTAATATATCATGTTATTAGCGTATTCGACCTTTCTTTTAGATATCAAGTGAATTTGTTGTGCAACAAAATTATATTAGTATTTGTATGCAATGATGATAATTGATACGTGAAAGTAAATTAATTTGTAATTCATTAATAACAAGATAAGCTGTGTACGTTAATCGCATCACGATCAATTAAATGCAATCGTAATTACTTGCCTTCGTTATTCATAATGTTATCTGAGTCGATACGTGATCACTACATTTGCGCTTCTTTGTTTAGAATATTGAACTTTATTGTTAATATAAACAAATCCAAATGTTTTTATTATTAATACAATATTTGTTTGTTACCGTCTCAGCGTCTGTCGTATTCGAGGACTGCGGTGAGTTGTTTGTGCCTAAATAACTAGCGTATCTGTTATGGCGCCGGAAATGATCTTTGAACCGTTTATTTCAAATAACACTTCCCTTAGCGAACACGTTTCTATACTATAATATTGCTTTTAACAGATTTACTAGGATGTTAATAAAGTAAACAAATTTAACATAGTAAATAAAACCTTGTTTATTTTAAGGTCAAATTAGTTATGAATTGTGTTGACGCAGATTTACTTTTGTACAGAAGTAATTAAATCAAATAAAAGACATTTTTTGACATCTCAAACTCTCGTGTTCGTTTCGTGTTTCGTGCGTTGCTAAATTTAAATTCTCATTTTTGTAATGTAATTAATGACGTTTTGTGTTGTAAAAATGAATCATCTCTCAAATGTCTTAAGCTGAAGCTTCAAAAATAATTGGTTTGTAGTTTTTACCACTCCATTTATAGATTATAAACATGCTTATAGTTTTTATTTAACTGTGACCTTTTAACCTTGAACAGAGACTAATTATATGACTTTTTCGAACGAAATTGGAAAGGGAATTGGTAAAGCGAGTATTTATTACTTTTTCTATTTAAATTAACGTATTTTAGTCAGAAATAATTTTGTACAAAAACATTTTCGGCGTATCGTTTTTGCATACAACGAAAAGGTACACGTATATACCAGTTTCATTTAAATTCAAATTTCGAATGCTTGCTAATATTTTAAAAAAAATATTACGTCTATAGAGAATTTAATGGTTTCCTGTTCGACCGTTCAAAATGTCCACGATAATAATGGCGTGCGTTAACAGATCTGCATTAGAATTCCAAACGGATTGTCTCTGGTCGGAAGGCAGTTACAGTGAATGTCACATGTATGCAGTATTTGTGTATTCAATATTACAAATGGACATGACTAAGATATAAAGCACCTATTGCTTTCCGTTATCGGCATATATGTTGTATGTTACATATACTCGGTAATTGCATGTATTCGATCTATCAACAACACAAGGAAACATTTTTTTTAAAGAAACAGATTTGAATTGAAGTACCGAATTGAAGACCAGAAATAATTTAGACTTTTTTTTATAGAAAAAAAGGAAACATGATTTCGGTTGATAAATAGATGTACTTCTAATTTTTAGATAGATAAAATAACAAAGCAATAGTTTTGATAAAATCTAATTAAAAAAATATGTATCTGTTTTTTATATTGAACTAGCTGACCCCGCGAACTCTGTTTGGCTTAAAAGCATTAAATAAAAAGATTATTGGGAAATACAAAAAAAACATTTCCTCCTCGGAAAAAAACGTTTGTATGAGAAATGGAAAAGGGCTATTTTTAAGGCTTTCACGGAGTTTTTCTAATTTTTCTTACCTTTTAAACCTTCCCTAGACCTCCACGATTCCAAGATCAAGATAAGATAAATCCGTTCAGCCGTTCTCGAGTTTTAGCGAGACTAACGACCAGCAATTCATTTTTTTATATATAGATAAACTGGTTTCTATATATAGTAGTCTACAAACGTGATTAAAAGATTAGTAATCAAATTGGATTATTTTGTTTTACGATATTTTATTGCGCTCGTATTTACAATATCAATATAACACGGTTAAATCAGATCTAGGATGTCCATAAGTTATCAACTGATGCAACAGATAATTGTGAGCTAATCTTTGCTCCATACAAACAAATGCGATGTGAATAAATGATTTTAAAAATAAATCGTGTGTCTATTGTTAGATATTAGAATCGCAGTTATTTTTATAAACGTCAAAATAGAAGATGGCCAGAATGAATTTTAGTTCCTACTTCTAACGTACTGGCGCTCCGGTCCGTTTTTTAGTAACAGGATTCCTACTGTTTGCCTTTACGAGATGTTTACAATTTCACCGGGCGCAGAGGGCTCTTAGCCTAAACTTCGAAGCGCTCTCGTACTGACGGGTACCACCTTATAAGTGGTTCTCAGGCTACCCACACCATGGCTTTCCATTGGTGTTGTCATCCTAAAATCCCTAAGTTATCAACACTCTTGATGTTGCCAACTCACTTATTATTCCTAACACTACAATAATCAGAAAAAGGAAGACGAATGTGTTCAAATTTTTAAGAAACCTTACACTATACTACTTATGAAAACGGCTTAACTCAAGTGTAAATCAGTGTTGTACCGACTAGTTTAAAGACCATCGGGGGCTCTTCTACAGGATGAGTGGGATAGGTACTATGACGCGTTGGCGGCCCGTCGCTCACTGTGCCTGGGCCGCGAACACGCTATAGTACCAATTCCACTCACTCTGAAGAAGAGCCCCCGATGGGCCACCGATTTACACGTGAGTGAAGCCGTTTTTATAGGTAAAAGACGACTGTGGATTCCAAACATATACAAACTATAGTTTCGTGGTATTCAGTAATGTAATATTCGTAAGAAACGACACTTACCGCGATAAGATTACTCAGAAGCTAATCGTGGTACGGGTCCTGTTTAGAACATTCTAGAAGCAAATCTCGAATTCCTGTTGGTGCAACGTAGCCAAGGATTATGATATTAATAAATTCGTTTTGTTCTTTATCTATATGATTCATGTAATTACAAGCATTTTGACATGAGACCTCCTACACATTTCGAATTATAGATTAGATTACAATTGTCTGATTGACGTCATCCAAATGACTTTTGCCCGCTCCGGACAATAAAAAAAAATAATTCAAAACCTAATCAATAGGTTCGGCGTACGAGTTACACGAAGTGAATATAAGTGGATGCGGTAGACGACTGCCGTGCCACATCACTCTCGGCGACCATGTTCCCGTTACAATGCATTTTGTTTCGGGTAAGTTTTTTTTAATGGATATGACAAGCTCACTTCATGTTAAGTGATACCGATAAACATTTGTAACAAGAAAAAGTTACGTTGACTACCCTTATTAGTAATAAGTATTAGGAAAAAATATTGTCATTTTTTTATGAGGCAAATGAGCAGGGGACTCCTAAAGGAATCATCAACTCTCTAAGAGGAAGAGGAGAGGATTTTATAATATCCATTATTTTTTGTTGTTATAAATAAATATCCTAAAATCCTACTAAGTAACTTTTTTTACCTTTATGTTACAGAGTTCGAGTCCCGGAAGCTGAATCAAGATGTACTTTTAAATATCAACTTTATCTCTCTAAGGACTTACGCTACACCAGGCATGTGCCTTTTGTTTAAAAAATTTCATAAAAAAGAGGTCGTCTTCTAGAAACACCAACACTGGCCGCTAGTAAAATAAAAAAAAAATTTTTTGGATGCCCGCTTTTAATCTTTATAACCTATAAAAATAAAGAGACATTAATTGGTTTTAAACTGGTTTAGATTTCATAATAAATAGGAAGTTTTATATCAAGGCAACCAAATCATTTCTTAAAATTAATAAATTGTAAAAAGACCACCTTCCTATATTTTTTAAATGGATACGTTATATAATCTTAATTATTATTAGATTTAAACGTTGACGTCAATTGTTGAGACAAGCCTAATAATAAATGATCTTTAATTTATATTGAATAATAATGCTGTACTTTCAGAACCGTGTGCTATTGTTCAATGCCCGGTGGGGTCAGAAACTGTGACGTCATACACCAGCGTGATGACAGTACCGACTAGCGTCGCTGTGGTAAATACACTGACTTTGCTATGTCATCATTACTTTGCTCTTCCATATAGATCCGGCACAGTATGTACTCTTCCATACATCTCTGTCAGCCGTCATATCTTAATTCACAACCTTCATACGCATATTTTCTTTAACACAATCCATCGACATTTAACCCTTGCACTTCAATTGTAATTAACTAAAATTGTAATTGTAAAGAACAATTACAATTTAATTCCAAAACTAGGAAAGGTGAATAACATTTGAATCGGACCTTTGTTACATTTCTCATTGAACAAAACATAGTATGAATATCTACAATCAGAGCATTTCCCGGTGTTCCGATTTAAAAGTTCTATTAGCTTGAACGTTACCTACGCATTGAGACGACGCGGAAACAATAACCAATAGGACACAGCTTTACACTGTGTCATCCATGGTCATGTAACACGGCACCCGACTTGCGCAGATCACTGCTACATATTTGGTTATTCGTAGGAAAAGGTGAAGTTCTCTTTGCAAAGAAGAAAGCAATTTTTCTATAATGAAAGAGCGCGAAGGGTCTTGACTGTACTTTATTTTACACCTGTCTTTAAGGTCTTAATTTCACCGGAGATTATCCAAGTAGCAACAGTTAGGACTAGTAAGAGTGCCGCTGTTGGATGCGGAAGGACTACATACTGTGGAAGGCATTATGAAAAGTTTATGTCCAGCAGTTGGCAGACAAGGGCAGATGATGATGATTACTGTTAATGAATTGTTAATATATTTCAGAATCAGCGCGGATTTTTGCAATGGAAAGTGTATAATGATGAAAACACGTTAGTATTGTGCTATTCTGTATTGGTACAGACACAGACTCCCTTACAAAAATATCTTCGCAACCACAATCAAACCGAGAGATAACATGTCTGAGGAAATCAACGATGTCAATGGAAATTGGAATAAAGATTATTAAAAAGCTAAACGGATCTCATTATAAAAATAACTCTTATTAAAAAAAAGTAATTTATCAAAATGGTATTAAAATTGTTGTTATTTTCTTTTCAATAATTTCAATGCTTGAACAGACTTGAAACGGACAAACTTTTAAACAGACTCGCGGACAGTACTCTTTTTTGCCCTGTCTTTTATATATAGGTCTAATGGACCGCGTGTCGTACTGACGTCTAGACATGCAGCGGGTCGATACCACCTCGTACCTGAGAGTCGGACAGTACGCAAAAATTGGCGCCGCAGCTAACGTGTTCAATAATAAAAAAAAGTTTTTATGCTTTTGTTGAACTATTTAATTTCTTCGGGTTACTACACGTTTGCTTTCTAGCATTAATTAACAACTAATTATTTTTGAGTCTTTAATTTTAAAACGACCTAACTATGTATCAGTATGTATATGACTATGTATGAGTCCTGGAATGGCGGCCACGGACAGGCGCGCAGCGTGGGTGTGCCTCCCACAAGATGGACCGATGATCTGGTTAAGTTTGCGGGAGCATCCTGGAAGGAGGCCGAGGACC
>JAODUI010000009.1:2776752-2842171 GCA_027563995.1 Papilio gigon | reverse complement strand
GGCGTCGCTGGACCGATTTTCGTATTACTAATTGATATTAAATTCCAAGGTTAAGTCTTGAAATATTTATAATAACATATGTAATTACGATAATTTACAAACGATTGGTGTGGTTTATCGGATTAATGATAATCATATACGTTGTAAGTAATCTGATAAAAGAAAATTATATTTTATCAGGAGCTAATGTGGGTTGTAAAATAATCTACCACCATGATATCTTCATATCAAACTTCGTGTATCATTTATTTACGTCAGATATTTCGAATATTCATGAATCGAGAGCAATGAATCCGGGTCACTTAAGAAAAACCTATAAATCTAGAACTAAGGTTGCTAGCTTTATAAAATAAACGGTGTTTAATAAACAATATAATACCCCTTGAATTGAAGTATTAACACTTTTTAGTTATAACAAGGTTACGTCATAAAAATCAAATTTGAAAAATAGACACTTTCGAAGATGGAACTATGAAATTACTGGACATGAATTTGTTTTTTTTGAATCTGTTTTAAGTTGGTTTATAAACATTATTGCAAGTAATTATATTATTGTAGAAAAAGGTCATGTTTCCTAGTTTAATTGTTTGTAACTATTCTAATTAAGCTTGATATCGTGTTAGGATATGATTCACGGCAATAGTAGAATGATAGGAATTGACAACACGACTGCTAAATTTGTAATCCGTACCCATAACTATTAGGCTATTGGCGCTTGATTTGAGTTCATAAGACTCGTTATATTTCTAATCAAGGATTAAAATGTGAATTCACACAAATATACAAACGACCTCAAGTCGATTTGATAATATTTTATCATAGAAAACTTGGAAAAATACGTATCAATAATAATTAATATGCTTACAAGATAGTAAAATAATAAAGAAATTATGTATTAAAAGATATGTAAAAAAATCAAATGTTTGCAATTTTTGACCGTGCATACTGCCCTCTGTTAACAAAGATGTACCGTTAAACTATTGAAATCTTTCGTGAGACATTTCACTATACTAATTATAAAACGGCTTAACTCACGTGTCAAACAGTGTGTAGAGTGAGCGACGGGCCCGAACGCGCTATAGTACCGTTCCCACTCACCCTGAAGAAGAGCCCCCGATGGGCTCGAAACTAGTCGGTACTGACACCGGTTTACACGTGAATTAAGTCGTTTTATAAATTGGTTTATAATGTATGATTTTGTACAGATATAGTGAAAATGGCATTTCTTCGTAATTCGTCGGAAATGTTCGTATTTATCGTGCTCTCTCAAACAGCTTTAGTACCCAACTTAGAGAATGACATTATTTATTTTGACATTTGACACTAAACAAGTTCCATATTAATGGATATGAAAATGTCAGTCATTTAACACGATCATTGACAGTTCGGGTGTCATCGTATTCCGATAGAGATCCGAGTTTTCCCGAAGGAAAATAATTTCTCATTACATCTGTACTGTCATTCCTTATTATCAAAGTTGTCACTTATTCAAACTACCTGTAAATATGACCAAATATTAAGTATAGAGTTCCATTGAATATAATAGCATAGCGAGGAGCGGCCAACATAGAGCATGACTTATGACATATATTTTAATATATGTGGGATATAGAAAAATAATATTATAAACAATCTAAATCTTTTATTAAATGTACATCGTCCTATATCTAGTTAACGTCATCTGTCGCCTTTCTTTGGCGGAAGTCCGCCATCGTCTTTTCTTTCATTCGGTTCCGTTACCCCATGTGTATATTCTTACTGTGAAGGATAACATCGTGATGCCTGTGATCTGTGAAGAAATTCAAAGATATGTGTGAATTTAATGCATTGACTGGTTGTTTATGGACTGGTCACCCCTAGGGCAAGATCCAAGCGTCTTATTGGGGACGAATAGTGACCTATTGAAGTACACAGGGCACCATTTCAAGTAAAAATTATTTGAAAATCTCACGGTTTTTTATATGGTCTGATATTGTCATCTATAATTTACGAAGTACGACATTAATCTATAATACTGAAGTATTTTTTTATATAACAGATAACACTGTGCTAGTAATTTGCATCATCATATCATCATCTGTCTGCCCACTGCTGGACATAGGCATGTTTTACAATAACTCAAATAGATTTTAAGTAACTAAGTGAAATGTTATTAATAATGAAAATTGTATGTGCCTTAAAAAAATCATTTTATATATGTTTGTAAAAAAAGATTTAAAAAAAAGTGTATTTTTATATTGTTCTAGGATATAGTTACCTAAGATTATTTGATCTGAAAATAAATTATGTCTGTATTTGATATATTTATATAAATACATATTATTTAGTAATTTCCCTGACTATTACCGACGCGTCCGTCCGCGGTGTTCCACCTTAAGAGCTACAGTCGCTGGAACGCTGCGTACGTATCGAGTGGACGACGCGAGCACAATAGCCAATAGGATACAGTTTTTAAATATGTCTGTGAGAAAAAAGTATGTCATTGGGCAGAGAGAGTAGACAACTATTTGCTTTTTACTATCGCGGTTTCTGTGTTCGTCGTTCGTTAAGTTGTAAGAACGGAGGTTGCGGACAAGACAATTTGTTTTAAAGAGGAACACCGCGAACGGTTGCGATTGTACATACAGTTGTACCGCATAGAATAATTTCTATTTATCTTGTGGTGAAGTAACAAAAAAATGAGAATTTATCATTAACATTCCCATCCGATATACATACATATATATAGATAGGATAGGAGGTAGATAGGGCGAAGTGGATCAGACTAATTAGCACGACTGACTGACATATAGAATACAGACTAGGCCGAGACAGATATACCAAAAAAAAGGAAATTTAAAGATTTTAAGGGGCGTTTTATTTTTAAATTCATAGGTGACATTTCCTTTGCAATTCCCTTGAATGTCACATAAGCACAAATATTTTCTTTTTATTAATATTATATTCAATAAAATATTATAAAGTAATATTAAAAGTCTATAAAACACAACCAACTTCCTTGCCTTGCCTATTTTTGCTTATCATCAACGTGTTAAGTCATCACTACTTTCGACAACAACACCACTTAACATTAAGCATGATAGCGGTCAAGCAATAGCTTGTTCACCGTAAAAAAATTGACCACTCTTATATAGAAACCTGTCTTCTTGTATATTTACTTTAAAATTAAACCTCTGAACTATTTTCATCATTAAACAATCTTTCCTAAACAAACACATTTTAATGCAATACTATAAAAACATGGAACGAACCTGGTCTCCCCAGGGAATATATAGTTTCCATTTCAGCATCACCGGAGTAACATATTCGACCCATCCAAAACTTCTCATTCTTGTTAAATTCATTAACATCACACCGGAGTTAAGGCCTATATAAAAGCAAAAAAAACTAAATCATTAGCCTCCAAAAAACTCAGATTTAATAATTATACTTTTTTTTAACTTTAAATACATAAGTTCTATAAGTTACTTACCATTTTTTCCATAAAAAGGATGTTTTGCAAATCTTGGATACCAAGAGACATTAGGATTATCATCTTCAGGGGCCATGGCCGATATCTGAGAGTCATTGAATTTTGTAAATTCATTCCACAGCTCATCCACGGGTTTCAAAAAAATTGTATCTGTGTCTACATATATCATAGCATCTATGTGAGGGATTAATTTCTGAAACAAACATTGTAAATTATAAAAACAGCTTAAAGTTTCATTATCTCCTAGTCGTGGAATGCTGAATGCGGAGGACCACATACTGTGCAAGGCATAGAAAAATGCCGATTTCAAGCAGTGGGCAGACAAGGGCCAATGACAATGATGCTGATGACAAGTATAAACCATTCATCATGATAGCAATAAATTATTGATAATTAAATTAATAAGGCTCAACAATGTATGATACACATAGACAATTAATGAATATTTAAATAGGCTTGTAGGAAACATAAAACTTCACTAACCGGTATGAATAATCTTTGGGCAGCGCATTTACTGAACAAGTTCATCCAATCTTCCTTGTGAGCCTCCGGGAAGTGGATACCTTGCAATTCAAAATCTAATTGTTCTCCTACCAGAGACTTCCACGTACTAAGAGTGCCATTAAACAAATGTCGTAATTTATCGTCAGTGAAAATAACAAAATATACCGGTGTTTTTGTAAATATTAACACAGATTTTATAACATTTAAGGACTCATTAAATCTTGAATCGCACACAACAAACGACATTACTATCCTCACCGGGCTCTTTGCAATTGCAGCTCTGCAAAAAAATAACAATCATAAAGTTATGCGAGTAAATTATTATATAGTAATTTGTACCAGCGATGAATCTCTTACCAATATACTTACTTTAATCGATTCGGTACAATATAATCCTTCGTTTTATTGTCATTTTCCTTTGTACTTAAAATATATAAATAAATAACAATGAAACAACAACATAATGTTATTAAAAGTTTACAAAGAGGTAGGCGCCTCATAATTATTTACAACACTTATTAGTACAATGAAATCATTACTTCTTAAGTAACATTTCAAATGTAATATTTTGTTTAGATCTACTTAATCACAATAATAAAAAACATATGTAACCACTGGGTTAATGCAAGAAACATAAAAACATAACAACAAATATAAACAGTTTAGAACTGTCAAACGGGAATGTAGATTATATTTGATTTATAAAAATAAATTGGACAGATAAGGAAAAATTCAAGCGGTTCAGCATATACATATATTTATATGTATATTAGGACAAGTCGGTGTCTTTACTAGTATGTTTCAAAGAATAGTCAACTATATATCCATTGTTACAGTGTTAATTTTAAAAAACTACTTCTATTTATTTTTTTTCTTAATAAATTTTATGCCTCTACAGACTTACCACCCATACTTTTTTGATCTATTTATAAATTCAGTTCTGAGTTCCTAAATTTAAATTTATATCTACTTATGTAACTATACTAAACTATTTTTTTTAGTAATTTTTTGTGCCGACGGAGCGGCAACGTCACGCAATTTAAATTTTTTTCTAACAAGATCACATCAAGATCACATCACTCGCCGGGTGCCATATAAAAAAAACAATGACTTGTTTTCGAATGAGTGATGGTATTGGTATTGTGTAACACTAAAAAATAATGTCAATGTCAAAAAGGTGTTACTGATTGCCTGACTGTGATTGCAAATTTTATGCTCTTTCCATTCGTCTATGAAATAATTTTTAACTGTATTATGCTCTAAAGTAGCAGAAGTTAAATTTAAACAGTGCTTACTGCTCACATAAAATGGTAGTTGGAGCTTTTCCTATTGCAAAACTATCTGTGCTACTAATTAAACAGATCAGTAAACCTATTGCAAATATGTGTAAAGAAAGAGCCAAAAATAGTCCTTTTTTTAGGACTTATGTTTGCATGCCGCCAGCGCAATGTAAGTTACTGACTCAACAATATGTTGCCAATAACATTTACAAGAATCCGTAATTTTTTCATATGTTTTTCAGTTTATAACTGGTGTGAAGTAAAAGCGAAAATGTGGATTTTGAATTTGGGTAAACCTGTCAATATACCAGTACTCAGCCAAGAAATGGCAATCGAACTGGGGGCAAATCTTCTTGGTGAATCTGTTATTTTCATTATTGGTGCTGGTCTATTAATTATTGAGTATAATAGGTAAGGATAAAACAGAAGTGTTATTATAAATTTAAATAAAGGAGAATTAATATTAAATTTTATGTAATTTATAGGCAAGGCAAAAAGGAGACTGCAAAGGAAGAAAAACGTGAGCAGGAAATGAAGCATATAATTGGAACCATTACTGACCTTTTCTTCACAGTACAACAACAACAGACACAATTAAGGGAGTTGGAGAGACTGATACAATCAAAAGGTAACATCTATAAATTTAACTACATTAATTTTCATTATCATCAGACTTTTTCCAATGTCTTCCTCAGAATGCGATCCTCCGCCTTCCGCATCCAATGACTTCCTGCCGAACTTCAATCAGGATTTCAGTTTTCTTTGAGAGAAATGTATTATCATGAATAAATTATTTTTTCAGATGAGAAAAAACCTTCATCTCCACAGCAACCACCCACTACTCCACCCCAAGCACCGACATTTCAAGACCCACAACCTGTATCGAACAAACCGCAACTGCAAAACATAAACTATGATAGGCACTATGTTCTTACACCTTATCCTGACAAAGGTGTCATTCTGCAATCTCTCAATTATATACAAATGGATGTGTTCAGCTCCCTTTTCAATGCTACCGAAGCTGAAAAGAAACCAACACCTGAAACACCTACAAGTCGTAAGAGAGAACCGGCAGTTTTATCACAAGCATTGTACAACATTGAAAATAACTTTAGTAGTTTATTTTAAAGTTTTTTTTATTGTTTGTGATATGTTTAACTTATTGCTTATTTATTTTTAGTGGTTAACATTTATAGGCATTTTGTTCGGGGTGTCCAGAAAGGAAAATATCCATAAGCATTAAATCAATGTAAGGAAAGTTTAATGTTGGAATGTGTTTTATTATTGTCTCTTAAAAATTTAAGTTTTGCTGAATAGTTTGTATTATAAGAACAATTGTACATGTTGCGTCAATAGACAACACTAGAGATGTTGCTTACAAGTAGAGGAATAAATCAATTTACATATTAATATCTCCTTTGTGTTTCAACTTTGAAGTAGTCAATCAATGTACAGATATATTGAGAAAAGATTTTCCTTCATATTCATCGTGCTCTCTCAAATAGCTTCAGTACCAAAGAATATTAGTAAATATGAAAATGTTAGTCATTTAATACGATAATTCATTGACAGTTCGGGTGTCATCGTATTCCGATAAAGATCCGAGTTTTCCCAAAGGAAAACAATTTCTCACTACATCTGTATCGTTTATTAAGACCCAGTATTGCCATGTAATAAAGTTTTATTGTTTTTTTTTTAGCAGCAAAATATTGATTTGTACAGAAATGTCAAATATAAAATCAAGTTACCTATACTGTGATGATTTTTCCATATTATTCAAAGGAAACATGCCATTTTAATTATAAGCCAGTAAAGTCAAAAAATCGTAACAAGTGCCGATAGCCTAATGATTAAGGGTACAAACTAACAATCTAGTGGCTGTGGGTCCGAATTCCACCATTCGAATATTGTCGTAAACCATATCCTAACAGAAGCTGTTATGACTAACTAGAATGGTTACAAGAAATATTAGCAAATTAACAAAAATCTATTAATATTTATCTCAAAAAATAAATCTAAATAGAAAGTCAAAAATTGTTAAAACCGTTTTAATTTTCAAGCCATTCATCCATATATTTACAATCCTGTGGTGTGATAAGGCCGGTGGAACAACACTTTAGCACCAGGGGGCATACTCCGCATGGCACTTGTACCAGTCCAGGCGGAGGGATCAGTGAGTCTATATATCTATACACTTTGCTCCCATCCGATAATACACTGCTCTCTGCCTTCCCGTCATACACTAAAGTATTAAGAATTGTTATAACATCTTCCACTTCTAACTTCACCTGGAGACAAACATGAGGATATGAATAATTAAATCATTTCTTAAAAGTAACACTTTACAGAACATGAAGTTCTGGTGTCAAATATTCTCATTGATTTTAATAAAATCATTGTAAATGAAAATTTTCTTAACCCTTTGAGTGACAGACATATTTTACTGATATATGCTAAAAATGCCTGTAAAGTTCATTTTCATCGATAATTTATGATGCCAGAGCCAGAGTAGCGTGATGGAGCTCATTGGCAGTAAAAAGGTTAACTTCACTATGCCTATACAACTTTCCGGTAACAGTTGTTAAAAATCTCATTTATATTGAAATAGTAACAAAAATAACTTACATTACTGATACCCAAGTCAGTTATGTACTTTTGAACTTCTATCGCTGATGCAAAAGATTGTGTCCTACCCACAACTGGTCCTTTGGGATTTTTTTTAATTTTATCAGCTCTCTGCTGTAAGAATCTAAGGCATTGACGATTCAATATATCTACAAACTCCGATTCAAAGTCTTGATCTTGATACCAAGCACCGCCAGATATTGATCTGTCTGGTTCTAGATTATACAACATGTACACCTTCTTCTTAGAGGCCTGGAAAGAAATTTATTGGTAGTATAAAATATTTTACTGTTTAATTTTATTGCAAGATCTACACTTGTTAAACAGCTGATGAAACCTTTATTTTTTTGAAAGTTTATAAAAATAATTTAACAGTACCAAAACATAAAAAACAATAACTATGCCCTAAAGCAGTGGTCCAACAGCCCACAAACCTTTCGAAGTATATACATATTTTGAAGAAAAAACCTTTTTTAAAAACCTTGAATATTTTTAATAAACATAAAAAAAGGCTTCTGTTAATTCAAAATCATCAGGTACAGAAAAGTGTAACAGCCACTGCCTTAAAGGCTTACCTATACAATTATTGATATCACTTTGTTGATAAAACTGTTGTCAGTTAAAAAGAAACAAATAATTTTGTTTCGTAAAAATAATTTATACTTACATTAACACATTTAACAGCCTTTATAACTTTTTTACTCTCAAGATTTTTCAATACTTTAGTCAACTGCGTGTTTGCGATGTTGGAGCGTAATCTAATTTCTCGTATCCATATTCCTTTATTGCCGGCATCTTCAATCAAATTATAAACAACTTTTTCTTCGTTATCAGCACCTTTTACAGCTTGTTTGGAGGACTGGCCTTTTAATCTGAAGATTATTTTATTTTTTAATTAAGACGATCAAGTTTAAATTTCAACTAATTTATTTAAGTATGTAGTTTGAAACTTAAACCTTTAAACAATGAGTTACCTGTATATAAGTGAGCCTCCTTGATTGTATAGATCAAATAATCCTTCCTGGAGTAATTTATTAATTGCTGACACAAGTTCTGCGGCAGAAAGTTCAGGCACCGCTGCTAATATATCTTTATCAGAAATCCCTTTAGGGTTCTTTTTGGCAACGTTCAAAATCTTCTCCGAAATTGGATCATCGTTTTTGGTGGAACTCATCGTAATCTCGAGTAAAATAAATACGTAGTATTTATATATTTATACTATTCAACATTTCAAAATAATTTCACATTACACTTGGCACATGCATTTCAAATTGACTTTGACGTTTAATTTACACAATATAAACCAAGCATAAGTCGAAGTCTTCGTAGGTTTCCAAGAGTTTATTACAATGTCCATAATACCACTAAAAACACACTTATTTTAAAATAAAAAATAGTAGGATATCAATTGAAATGTAACCTTTGCCTTGACTCTCCCTCTCTTTTCGTCAATGTTGGGTCTTTAAAATTTTTGCATGCATCGGAATTCAATTTTTAAATACCACGACTGACAGTCGTGACAGAACTTGTAGAAAAAAGAAAACATTAGAATGAAAATAAATAAACAACAATAATTATATTTGCTCTACTAGTTATTACATTTAGTTGAAAAGAAGTAAAGATGCTTCAACCGGAATTTAAGCCGATGCCTGTGAAGCTATATAAGTCAATCATTGAGGATTTTAATAAAATCAATACATTTAATCGCAAAGCTGAAAACGAGCTTCGAAAAAAGTACAAAGAGTAAGTTCCAACTGTTATTATTTAATTAAAAAATGGTTTCATAACATAAAAACAATGTAAATTTCCCTTCAGCCTCCCGTCCCCTACGATTGGCAGTATTATTTCACTCTTAGTCCAAAGGTCTATGAAACAAAGCTATAGGAAGTCGCCGGTGATATCGAGCAAATATTACGAGTTATATGAAGAATTGATGCGTGACAAAAATAAAGCAGATGTTATTTTAAAGTAAGTATTCAGTTTAACTAAATTGATTGCCAACTTTTTAGATTTATGTCTTTAGAACTGATTTATTCTCATGTAATTGTTCAATGATTTTAGACTTTCCGAGAGACAGGGTATAAGTCCAGCATTACTTGTGAGATCTCTGCTACAAAATGTATACTCTGATTCTAAGGCCAAGAAATATATAAAGGATACAGCTCTTATCGAAAATAAGGATCTGTCATATCAAATGTTTCTAGTAAGTATTTCATAAATGTTATGTTATGTAAAGAAATGATGAGCATGTAAAGGTGATGAGATAGAATGTTGATGGCTATAAAGGTAGGGGAAGACTGCAGGTGTGGATGGCTTGTGTGACAGATTTGTGTATGATGTGTAAGTTCAGATATAATGGCTAAGATGGAAAAGAACAGGTTGATTATAAATTATTTCATAAATATTACAGCTGTGAAGTTTTAAATACCATCTTAATGTTGAGAACCATTAGCCACTCATTTTTCACAGATCCATATAGTGATTTAATACACCAGTATTTTTTTGAACAATAAAATTTATGTAGTTGTTTTTTCCGGCAGTGGGTAGACTGATGCATAACTTGTTGACAACACTCATTGTTGACATCATCAGTCTATGCCCACCGCTGGACATAGGCCAAGATATGCTTGTTATTCAAATAGAAACAACCTTATTTTTTGCCACACAAAAATGTTTATAATAAATAAATTATGTAAATTTTTAAATTTCCAGGGTGTTATGAATGACAATCAATATGGACATTATGCTGATGTTATAAAACAGTATGTACTTCTTATATTTTTTTATGTTTTACTTTTTTGGTATAGAGAATATTAGTTTTTTTTATTGAATTAAAATATAAAGGAAAAAAAGAGGAATTCTTCATTATGTTTTAAAGATTTTTAATGTTTCAGATCTATCGGTCTGGAATACGAGTTGAGATTAGAAAGGAACTTGAAATTAATGAATATAACATTTTCTGACGAGAACAATCTTAGATCTCGTGGATATGATAAAACACCAGATTTTAAATTGGACGTCCCCATCGCTGTAGACGGCTTCATAGTCAATTGGATAGAAAGCAAAGCAATGTTTGGTGATGAAGAAAATCATTCTGGTTATGTTAAGGATCAATTAACATGCTATTGGAATAGATTCGGCCCAGGCTTGGTTATATATTGGTTCGGCTATCTAGAAACTCTGGACACTACTCCTGAAGTGAACAATATGTTTATTTTACGAACACAATTTCCTCATAAAGATAGCATTACTCAGTACAAAGCAGAATTATTATGAATGTATACGCTTTATATGTTTTGTGTAAGTTCTTGTCAATTAAAGAAAGTGTTTTGTTACATAAAAATGTGTTTTCCTTTACTTTTAATTTTTTCGAATACTTTGATCTCCGCCACTAAAACTACTTTTAGCAACACTCTAATTACCTTCTGGCTACCTGTATTGTATGAACCGTAAGAATCGTCAGACTGTTTCTATCTATTGCGAGACATAGGCCTTTCACAGGCAAAATTTAAAAACTACATATTCCAATAGATTTGTTAGAATATCTTATAAACAGGATGAAACAAAATATTTTACATCGATCAAAATAATCTTTTGATGATTTATGTATAATTATTTATTTTTTTTATAAATTACATTGATAAAACTTTTATCTAATTTTTTAATGTCACCTACGCCCTTTTCCAAAAAAAATTACAACTGTCAACTTCAATGTCAGTAATGTCACAATAAAATATAATCAAAATATTTTAAATCTCGAGCATACTTATTTTTTAGAATAAATTTAATAATAGAAAATGAACGATGAATCGGTTAATATTTCTTTAAGATCCTGGAAACGTTCAGTTGATCCTATCAACAAGGTAAATGGTCATATCAGAAAAGTCAGATTGTTCAATATAACCAGAAAAAGTTTTCATTTAAATAAGATTATCCCATCATATATTTAGGTTGGATATTCGGACGGCGTTGTCGACGGACAGGCTGCAACATATCAGAGTAGTTTTGATACAGGTTACGAACAAGGATTTAACTTTGGTTTTCGTTTAGGGCTTATGAATGCCAGGTAAATACAATGATTTATTAAGTAGCTTTCAATTATCTCCCCTAGAAACCATCATATATTTTTATCATTTCTTTCAATGTAACTATAAGTTATAACCGTAAAATTGATTAATGTGAACTGTAAAAAAGAAATAGTTCATATTTAACCAACATGTTTTTTTAAGGTCACCACATGCAGCAAATGACGATGTTTTAAGGGATCCAAGGAAGATAAATTGTCAGATTTGCATCAACAATACCACAAATGGAAACACTATGAATTTATTTAATGTACAGAGAGAAAAAAACGAACAATACATTGTTGATAAAATGTGAGAGTTTTTTATCATCTGAATCTTTATAACATGTTAAGACAAAATGAATAAAAACAAACATCAGAAGAATAGTATAACTTTATTGTAGTTTATTGAAACTTAATATTAACTTCAAAATACTACCTTTCCAAAAGCTAAACTGACTACCGTAATAATTATAAAATTTATTAGAATTAATTTGTAATAAATAGACAGGAGACAAAAATAATTCTGCTATAAAAATATTATCTATGGCCACACAATGGCCACCTTCAATAATAGTGCTAAGTACAAACCAAAGAGGTTCATTTAACATTGTGTTTGAGATAAAAAAAAAAAAACTTAATGTTAGCAGTGGGGTGAAACAATGATAGTTGGGCTTGTGACAGTCGCTACTGTCAACACATAGTAATTTAGATAAGGCCAAGGTATTTAAAGTTTATAAACTTAGTACTTTATTAGACATAAATTAATGTTTTTGGCAATTACATATTTCTAGGTTTCTTCTCTGGTGGCGGTTTCATGTTTTCCTGTTTGATTTCAGTTTTAATTTCTATATGTCCTTGCATTGAGCCGTTCGTCATGTCCGTGTTGATGGGATCAATGGGTTCCTGTTTTATTGTTATGTTATTAATGTTGTTACTTTCTATTTGTTTGTCCTTTTCTGTGATACTCTCTGTCTTCACCGTTACACCATTGCCCTGAAAAAAATCACAATTATATCTAACAAATAATTGTATTGATTAATATTATTTATTTATTGACACTCTGTGCATCACAACATTTTATGTGTAAAAATTCTAGTATCAATTATCATCATTAGCTTTTGTCTACCCACAGCCCGACATAAGTCTTCCCCAATACCTTCCACAGTATGCAGTAACAATACTTGTGTTTAAATTAATAATTAAATATTAAATAATTTTCCAAAGAAGAATATTTAGTACTTGAGTTTTTTTTTTCCTTCAATTTGAACTGTCTTAAATTTATCATAAGCAAAAGTCAGGCTACTTGTAAAATAAAAAGGAGAAAGAAAATTTAAATTAAGAACACCAATTTAAATCTTTTCAGCTTTGATATATGCCCAGCAATGTTTGTGAACATGGTTTACATTGAATGCACTCACCTGACTCGAAGTTGTCGGTATAACTGGCAATGGAAATTGTCTTACTAACTCCGCAAGCAACATATCCACCCTTTGACGTTGGAAGAGAGTTGAAGGCTCCTCTTTTGGACCACTACTCACTTCTTTAGGTGCAGATTGGGCAGAGTTGAAAGGACTCGAACCTATATACAATGATAAATGTTTTTAGGTTTCTGTTATAAAATAAAAAAACTTTAGTTAAATGTACCAACATGTCCATTTACAGTTGCTTGAACAGTATGTATGTATTGAATCAATGATGCGTGAACAATAGCCAATAGAATGCAGTTTTTACATATATTTGTGAGGAAAAAAAGTTGGTCAATAGCCAGAGCATGCAGACAAATCAATGCCTTTACTACTATCCCGGTGTTTGTGATCTTCAATCTTTAATTTGTGAGAAGAGACGGAGTTAGGGACATGGCAATTTTTTCTTAAATGGAGCACCATGAACAGTTACGATTTGTAGATCAAACATAATTCTCAACATTACCTGCTTTATTCGCTTTGAAATCCCACCAGTATCCTTTACTCGGATGATATTTAGAATACATCATTGTTTCTTCAAATGAACATTGTAAGTGATGCACGGCTGATAGCTTAAATCACATTATTTTTTGTTTTACAAATGTATAAATGTAAAGTAAATAAATATAACCAAGTAAATAGGTGATAATTTATTAATGTTTTAGCTATGCCTTTTTTAAAAACATTTTCAATGTTATTTTGGAAAGTGTGCTTGTGATAAGTTTTTTATTTATTACAAATATGTTTAGTGACTCACCAATCTGGAGTTCAAAACACTTGCTAAGTCGGGTGCTTGGTAAACAATCCCTGCAATAATATAGTAATCAGCCAGAGGAATGACATGTTGTGGGCTATGTCTTTGTTGTTTCCTTATAACATATAGAATAGGGTCTTGCACATGTAATAGAATGTATTCCAAGCCAGTCATGTTCCTGAAAAAAAAAATGTTTATAGGAAATAAAAACAACAAATTAAGTCAACTATTTGCAACACTATTTGTTTTTTTTTTGCTAAAAATCATTGTAATTAGTGTCCGTTTAGTGAAGCCATCATTTGAAAAGTTGATTTAGATTTTGCTGTATATTTACAAACGAACATCATCATCATATTAGCCAAATGTCGCACACTGCTGAGCGTAGGCCTCCCCTTACAGATTGCCGCAACTATCGGTCCTCATCCAGGATACTGCCGTAAACTTGACCAGGTCATCGGTCCATCTTGCAGGAGGCCTACCCACGCTGCGTCGACCTGTACATGGCCGCCATTCCAGATCTCTGTGGCCCGAAAAGAATCATACACCGAACATTTTTAATGAATTCTGTAACACTTACTGTAGCTGATCCATACTTAAGCGCTGCATTTTTACCACTTCATTATTACAAGTACGGTCGAAGAATGGATTTGATTTTTCTGAGAAGTAGTCCATAATATTAGAAGGTGTTAATAAAGGAATCCACGCAGAATCATGCCATGAAAGCCCTAAAGGGTTTTCATTCGCTATATGCATCCCGCCAATACGTGCTGGCATCATTTTGAAATGTTTATTGCAATGCTTTTATTTCTAAAAATTCTGTTGAAAAAATAAAATGTATAATGATTCTAGTACATTAAATTATTAAAGTTATTATGTTTGAAATTAATACATTGACAGATTGACACAAACAGAGTATACTTGTCAAACTAATCAATGACATGTGATAGTTACCATTTGTAAAACAGAGTCATTAAAATTTGATCAATGTAAATAGCAATATTTTTCTTTTAATCTGTATCAGTGATGGAACGAGCGAACGACGTTTCCTTTGTGCTTTGTGACAAATTATAAAATTGTCAAATGGGAATGGCGGAGATGACAAAACTAATACCGATTATCACTGAGTCTAAAAATGTTGACTGTCTGTTTTATGTGAATATGTGAGTGAATAAACGGTTCTTTTGCTATCAGAAGAAATGAAGAACACTAGAAAGACTTGCATTTCATTGGTGCGATATTATGATTTGATGGTTGATGTTTACTTACACAAAGTGTAATATTTCGTAAAATGTTTAACGTACCATGATGAACGGTACCAACAGTCTTTCGTCGTCGAGTTCCTTTATAAACTCATCTGAAACTGCCGAAATCAGAAACGCATCTAATATGAAGGTTGAGAACATAAGTCGGGCGACCTCTTCAAAAGAAAACACTCGTGATAGTTCTGAAGACCTATTGGATCTCAAAGGAAAAGTCGAATCAAGATTGCTATCTATGTGGAATAATGTAAAATTCGGATGGACAGTTAAATTAAGAACAACTTTTTCAAAGGAATCGCCTGTATGGCTTTTAGGTCGCTGTTATCATCGAAAGTTAAGTCCAAGTGGATCATTGGAATCGTCAACAGAAATAGGCACCGAAGCTACGGCACATGAAACTGTGGAACAAATATATGGAGAAGGAATAGAAGGTTTTAAGTCTGACTTTATAAGCAGAATATGGATGACATATCGAAGGGAATTCCCAACCATGGCTGGATCTACATACACTTCGGACTGTGGTTGGGGTTGCATGCTGCGAAGTGGGCAAATGTTATTGGCTCAGGCTTTGATATGTCATTTTCTAGGCCGCTCATGGCGATGGTTACCAGACAGACCTATACAAAATGCTAGAGAATTCCAAGAAGACTGCATCCACAGAATGATAATCAAATGGTTTGGAGACAAGTCATCTGTTAACAGTCCTCTTTCTATACACCAAATGGTAAGTTTGGGTGAGGCTTTAGGGAAGAAAGCCGGAGACTGGTATGGACCAGCTTCTGTTGCACATTGCTTGAAGGCTGTGATGGCCGCAGCTTCAAAAGAGAATTACGAATTTGATAATTTAGAAGTATACGTTGCACAAGAGTCAACAGTGTACATAGAAGATGTTAATACACTTTGCCGTCTGCCAAACATTGGATGGAAATCTCTTATTCTCTTAGTACCGGTAAAACTTGGCACAGACAAAATAAACCCAATCTACGGTCCATGTTTAACGTCACTTTTGACACTGGATTTTTGTATCGGTATAATTGGTGGACGGCCTAAGCATTCATTATACTTTGTTGGGTACCAAGATGACAGACTCATTCACTTAGATCCACATTATTGTCAAGAAATGGTTGATGTGTGGCAACCGAATTTTTCACTACAGTCATTTCATTGTCGTTCCCCGCGGAAGATGCCTATTAGTAAAATGGATCCGTCATGTTGCATCGGTTTCTATCTACCGACACAACATGATTTCGAGACCTTTGTCAACGTTATCAGAACATTCCTAGTTCCACAAGGAATGTCTTCGACCAACGAATACCCAATGTTCACAATACAACACGGGTCTCGTAAGAAACATATGGACCCACCTCAGATACGGTACTCCATCTATGAATCCGAACTCAACTGGACAACTGCAGCGGTGCAGGATAGTGATACTGATTTGGAAACTGAGGAATTTGTTCTTGTGTAATAATGTTAATTTATACCAAACGTCATTAGATAAATTGTGCTACTATTCTACTCTTTAATTAGTTTATTATAAGTAAAGAATATATTGTTAAATATGAATTCACAATATAAAAGAAATCAATGTGCTTTCTTCTTGTAATCTTCAAATCTCCTACAATCATGAATTGAAAGCTTTTATTATAAGAAAGCACATTTTAAAATCAATCAAATCTACTTATATTAAAACAGTTTGAAATATACATTAGCCAAAGAAAACATAAAAGGATAGGTCAAAATATGTAAAACTTGATAGATAGTGTACCAATCAGTTACAATAAAATTTTCATGACAATCAAGATAATTCAAAGTCATTGTGATGTTATACATTTTGTGTACTTAAATTTTAATTTATTTATAATTGACTTATTATGTTTATTTTCAGTCAACTAATAAAGAGAAGCAAATGAGTTTTGTCTTGTTGCTTTGTTGAACGCTGCTCAAATTGACTGCTTCTAGTGAAATATACATTTAAATGTTTTACCAACTGTAAAGGTCTAAAATGAATAAAGAGGTAGAAATACTACGACATTTATTATTACACTCATATGAAATATTAAAAAAAATGCATTCAACTTAATATCTTAGTTAAGTATAAACCTTCTTACTTCATGAATATTTGGTTGCAGAATCCATCGGTTCTTTCGACTTCAGTAGTTACGTTAACATTTAAATACTTCCTCTAGGCATTTATCACGCACGTATTAAATATGAAACAAACTAATTTTGCATTTTTTCAATGTATTCTTTTCGAAAATAATCCATAGCGTTATAAACAAAGTGAGGAGCTATATTGTGCAACGGATGGACAGGATTGAGTTCGTTACGTGTTGTGCCCACAACAATCGTATCGCCCGTACAGGTGCCGTGCTGGGCTATTGATAACCCACTTAACGTGTAGCACGTGTGGTAAATATCTCTCGGCCTAAAACCACAAATATTCGAATTAGAACACAAGAATTTGGACTATTTTTCATATATTGAATACACACAAAGAAGTTTTCATGTAAAATATACATTAATTATGGGTTACGAATCCGAATAAGAGAGTCGGTAGCCCAGTCAAACGTTTGACTAAACCGTACTCGACATTGTCATGGTTCGATCCCCGCTATGTATCAATGTGTTTTTCGAATTTCGTATGTACATTATCCGTCGTTCTTACGGGATACGGAAAACATCGTGATGCCTGTCAAAGATATATGTGAAGTCAACCCGCACTGGGGCAGCGTGGTTGAGCATGGCCTAGTCATCCCTAATAATAGGGTAGACTCCGAGTCCTTCAGTGCGGACGTATAGTGAGCTGATGATGAATAAAAATTTTGATAGAGTGTAAATTTCGCGGGACAATATATTTAGTATTAATTCTTTTACTCACTTTCCTGGTTTGTCAATAAGACCGCCGTCCGGAGATTGACAACAGATGACGATGTATTCTTGTAAAGCACCTTGATTAAACAATACTTTGTCTACCAGCTCTTTATTTTCTGAAACATAGCAGTACAACTGACTCAGCGTGGTGAATACCAAGGAACAATGCTGTAGCAAAACAACAAAATAATCCATCTTTTGTAAAGTTAATAAGGCTGCTAGTAAAGGAATAGACAAAGAATTAGACTTTTTTTGGAATATCTAAAATGAGTTCCCAATTAAGAGTCATTATTTTGCATGAGTCATAAACAATAATTTCTTTAGACTTTGTAATCTTTCTTTTTAAATTAACTTATAATATTTATTACTTGAACTTACCAACCTTGAGAAAAAATTGCACTTATAACAGGAAAAATGGCACCTTGCCAAAATGAATAGCAACCATCGACTAACTTGTTAGTTCTTCCTTGAAATCCACCTTCAACACGCATTTGTCTATTAACACACCACCTGAGCAGGGCATCCACATCACAGAGCTGAGTTCTATTTAGAAGTGCTAAAGCTGCTACACCACAAAAAGCATATCCACCATGTGCCTCCATTCCCGGACATCCAGCAAAACCACCTTCATACGTCTGACAACTTACTATCCATTCAGCAGTTTTATCAAACAATTCATCTGTATATATGTTAGTTAGTTTTGCAACTGTGACAGCACAATACGCCCCTCTTATGTCCTGTTCACCACCTAAATGCAGTGCAAAGGAACCATCAACTTCTCGCACAGCCCAAAGGAAATTTTGCAAGGATTTCCTATTAATAGAAGCATAAGCCTCATCTGTTCCTATTATACAAAGGGCATTAATAGCTGCATATGTTGTTCCGAGATGAGCAAACTGACTAGGTCCTCCCCCATAACCACCGTCAGGATGCTGACAATGTGACAGGAACTCAATAACATTTGATAATATCTTTGCATCTGGTAGATCATTCAATAACCATAAAGCATGTAGTATCCAATAAACTAGCCATGGTCGACTTGCTTCCAGACTTCTATAGCTTTTTGGTAAATTTAAGAGCCAACTGTTTAACAACTTGCTGTGGAGTTTTCTATTAAGTTTTGGCATGTTTGGATCAATTGACGCCTTACATTCAAAAAACTTGAACATTTTCAATATCATCATTTCAACTTCAACCTGCAAGAAAAACCGTTTAAACATCTAACCAACTAAAGCATTTCACTATGAATAATTTGAGGTATTTAACACTGTACAAACCTGTTCTAACGATGTGTTTGTAATAATTTTCTCATCGTCGTAAATTTCTGAAGTAGTGTCACTAAGAAGTCGAATGTGATTTTCCATTTTGGGTTTTGCTTTAGTTTGCGCTTTGCGTTTGTAATTTCTTTTCATACCGTCTACCGGTTACATTACAATGATACTTATACGTGACTCACTACTATTATATTTTGTCCTGCATAATTGGTGTTAATCATTTTTAAGTAACATTAAATTTATACATCAAGCAATGGTTTCAAACTTTAGATCAAGAGTATCATAGCAATGAGAAAGAATAGCACTATCAGAACTATCAAGTGATGTACTTAAAGCCTTATTGATTATTAGTTAAATTAAGTGCGTCGATACGTATTTATTGATAATTATATAAATTAAAAAAACGCTCATGAAAAACAACCTCTACCATCTGTCATCTGCGTCTTTGTTTGACAAAAAATTGTCAATGTCACATGACAAAAAGATATGTTGGGTAAATGAAAACGCTGCACCTCACTTGCATTAAAAATGCGAAAATGTGGATGTTTGTAAGAAGGTATCTCCAAAATTTTTCCATGGATCAGGATGGAATTTCTTAAAAGTTTAGTGGATTAATGAACATTTACTGCTTCCTATTTTTTTTAATTCTGCGCGTGCTGAATGTGGTCGACAGCCAGTAGCTAATATTACTTAAATCTTAATAGTCATCCAAAGGTATTACCAGTGATTAAAGTATTAATTCGTTCTTTGTTCCTTTTATTTCTTCTAATTTTTCTGCAGATCCTTATAATCCATATGCATTACATTTTGTTAAAAAAACTCAACTTAAAAACAAAAAAGTCAACATTTTGCTGTCAACGTCAATGTCAATATAATTGCATGGGCATGTTTACTATAACCTATTTTTATTTATTATAATTCATAACCTGAAATTAAAACAAAGTATTGTTTTTTCCTTATAACTAAGGTACAAATTAAATGTTGTATTAAAGTGACGAAGAAAGAAAACTCTCCTCTAATTTGTAAAAATGGGTAAAGGTAAAAATTTTTTCGTAAAGAAACGAAAAGGCAACAAAAAAATTGTTAATAAGAAAAGAAAAAAATCATCTAAAGAAGTGGAGATTGTTAATAAAAAGGCAATTTTCAATCGATATAAAAATAAGCAAAAAATTGAAGAAGAATTAACGAAAAAAAAACAAATAGAGGAAAGGTTTCGCAATGTCAACACACGTTTCTCAGACAGCGAAGAAGAAGAGGATACTTATAATCAACTCGTCTCCTGTTTCGTTAATCCAAGCAAGAATAAGCGTGTAGCGGACAGTGAAAGTTCAGAAAGTGATGACAGGGATCAATCTGATGATGAAATGCAGTCGTTAAACAGTGATGTTAGTGATAAAGATGATTCTATTGAGTCTGAGAACTTAGATGAAACAAAAGAACTAATAACGGTAGGTAAGTTAACTTATTTTGCTTCTTAAATTACTTACTTACAGATTTACATACTTCAATTTCTTATTTTCTTTACTGTACACTTAATGAATCCATTTTATTAGGAGAAACATAAATGATATGTGAATAAGTTATAGTCTGTTGTATTTTAAATAAGTGCATTCTTTTATCAAACTTTTCAGGTGGCTGATGATCATGATATGGACTCGGAAATAGATGTCGCTGATGATCCCTTCACAAGACACTTCCAGTATGAACTTAGCGATGAATTACTAGTTTCCTTATCTAGCAATTCTCCATCCATGGAAAATGTCACAAAAGCATGGCCAGTGCTCGGTAATTTAATCATAACTATACCGAAGTCCATTAACACAGCAGCTAAAGTGAAACCAAAAATCTCTATTTTAGAAGAGAAAACATATGCACCGGAAGGAATTGTACCCAATCATATGAATCATGTGGATTTCAACAAGTTATTTATTAAATCACAAATACATGGAAACATCGTTTCGGCTAATAAAACAAATCTTATAAAAAGAGATTTAGATTTGACAGATGTTTTCACTCCATTACAAAAGGAATTATTCTCTATAATGAATAACTATCAAGACCTTTATTATCCAGAGAGAAGTTTCAGTAATGCTGACGAAATACGTTACACATATTGTTTACATGTTATCAATCATATGTTAAAAACTCGTATCAAAATTCTACATCATAATTCCAAGCTAGCTCGTAAATCTGATATGTCTGATGAATATAGAGATCAAGGACTCGTGCGGCCAAAGGTAGGATAATTTTTAAGTGACTCCCTTACAACTAACATACTGTATACACTGTCTTATAAGCTATGATTAAGAGATTTATTTATTAAAGTAAAAAAAAAAACACAATCATTATGAAGTATGTTAAATAATTAAATATAAGTTTAATGACAATAGTGACTCAATGTTGTCTATGGCTTCATTGTTTTTTTTATAAGAGAAGGGGGACAAACAGTCTTCATATAGATTTATTTCTTCGGCTTAAAGGACCAGTAACCAATGCAAAAAATCCTATAAGTAAATATTCATAGTATAGTCTTCTAGACTGTGATTTTTTTCAGTTATATATGTTCAAAATGCTTCATTACCATTATATGTAAAATTACAGGTTCTAATAATGGTACCATTCAAAAATGCAGCGTATAGAGTGGTGAAGACATTGATAGATATACTGGTACCAAAGGAATCAGGGCAGGTTGTGAATAAAAACAGATTCGAAGAGGATTTCACCGGTGGCGAACTGCTGATGCCGACCAAAAATCCCAAACCAGAAGATTATGAGTTAATTTTTAGTGGTAACACTGATGACACATTTAGATTAGGAATGACACTCACTAAGAAAACACTTAAGGTGAGGTTTTATTATTATATTATAAAGTGACTGTTTAATTAGTTTTAGGTAATGTAATTCATATTCCTTATAAATAATCCTGGTACTTCCCTGATCCTCTTCCCAAAGCTCCGCCCATATGTTCCTAGACGTTTGCTACGATCTGATTCCTGAGTTTTTGTCAGTGGCTGAATACAATATCGTGTGAAAACCAAATGCAGGAAAAAAAAAAGTGATTGTTGATTGTCTTAGTAAGATTTCTCAGTCTACTTTACTCATCTTTAATACAGATGTTGGCAACTTAGAAGTTTTAAGTATGAAAAAGTTTTAATGGCATTAGAAAAATATGTACAGATAAATAAGTTTTTAATTGTCATGTATATTTCAGCTGTACACTGATTTCTACTCATCAGATATCTTAATAGCGTCCCCGCTGGGGCTCCGTATGATAGTGGGTGCGGACGGTGAGGAGGACAGGGACTATGATTTCTTAGCTTCTATAGAAATATTGATAATGGACCAAGCTGATGTATTCTTGATGCAGAATTGGGATCATTTGTTGCATGTGTTAGATCATTTTCATCTTCAACCGAAGAAGACACACGACACAGATTTCTCTCGAGTCAGAACATGGGCTGTCAACGGCTGGTCTAAATATTACAGGTATGGTACAGTCCATTAAAAAATTGTTTTTAACCGTTTCTTTTTTCTTTTAACGTCCCCGCTATATCTTTTTTTTTTAGAGTTTTTCGATTTTACTTATATTCGTATTAATTAGAATATCAAAAGCATAAGTATGATTTTAATTAATATTAATTAAAAAAAATCCATTTTGCGTATCTTTGACATTTGTAACTTTTTTTTTATTTCAGACAAACATTAATCTTTTCCTCTGTGTCTTTGCCGGAAATAAAATCTGTGATAAATAGGAAATGTCAAAATTACGCGGGAAAAGTGATGTCGGCGAATCCCGTAGAAGTTGGTAGCATTCAGCAAGTTATACTTCAAGTGCCGCAACTGTTTCATAGGTTAGTACAAACTTTTTTTTATATTATTATTTAATTGTTATGTACAAACATTGTTAGTTTATATTTAGTACTTTTACCTCTGAGTCACTATTAATTTTTATATTACTACCATAGATTATACATTTCTAAAGGTTCTACGTTTCGATGAGATTTTGTTGTTGTTAAAATTTCGAGTGTTCTTATATTGTTTTAGTTGAGAATTAGTAATGGATCTTATTGTGTTACTAACGTTTTTTTTTTAATTTATATGTCAACAAATTGAAACAAGTTTGAGTATTGATAGTAGATAAATTATTATCAACCATTTAAATTGCGTTTTTACTTCCAGATTCAATGCGACGTCTTCAATGGCGGCAGTAGATAGCAGATTTGAGTACTTTGTGAAGGAAATTCTGCCCAAACAACGCGACACCTTGATGAGCCACACCCTCATCTATGTACCCAGTTACTTTGATTTCGTTAGACTAAGAAATTATTTTAAGAAAGAAGATATTGGTTTCGTACAAATATGCGAATATTCTAAGGTTAGTTATATTTTGTTTACTTTTAGGCTCCCCGCAGACTATCGGCTAAGGCCATCTAGTCACAGTTAATGTTTTTTTACAAAAACTGTTATTTATTTGTAATTTTAATAACACCTTTATTATCATATTGGAAACTATATAATGGTGTCGTATTTTTTGTAACTAAATAAAAAAAAATCTTAAATTGTCTATATGTATGTTCTATGCAGGATGGCAAAATAGCGCGAGCTCGAGACATGTTCTTCCACACTGAAGCTCATTTCCTGCTGTACTCGGAGAGGGTTCACTTCTTCAGGAGGTTCAGGATAAAGGGCATCCGGCACGTCATATTCTATCAACCGCCAACTTATCCGCATTTTTATTCCGAAATATGTAATCTCATGCAGGTATGACCTCTTTTTTTTCATTTGTATCTATGGTTTATGATATTTTTTTTAAATAAACAAATATGACTGCGGTTTTATTTCGGTCTGACAAAACCAGAATTTAATCATTTTACGCCTGCCTTCTATGTACTCGAGATAATTTTTGTTACATTACTAATATGTCTTGTGACATTCCAACTAACTGGCACTAAATGGTTGACAATAGTCGTAACGGGATTCGAACTCTTGACAATGTGATCAGAACTCCCACCTCAACTATTACACCGGTTGAGCTGGCGCGGAGTAGAAAAATCTACAGTTGTCTCTAGTAATGTTAAAAAATATATTTTTACAGGAAAGTAATCAAAACAAATATGGCGGCAGTGAATGCAACATGACAGTGACCACGCTGCACTGCAAGTACGACGCGCCGCGCGTGGCCGCCGCGCTCGGCGCCGCCCGCCTCGCGCGCCTCGCCGCCTCCGACAAGGCCGTGCACATGTTCCTTACCGGAGACTAATAAATATATCACACAATTGCATTTCATTTTTTTACCATTACACACTGATAAGACACATTTATGTTAGTAAAACTCCATTGTCTATGGCCTAGTTAACCCTAATAATATCGCAGGCTCCGAACCCTTGGGCTCGCTGAAAACAAAAGTACCCAAAAAAGTGTACGGTCCACAAGAGTAGGTGTTAACAATATTTTAATAAGAAAGAAAAACTTCTGAGTAAGGACGTGTAGCGAGCTGATGGAAACACCATACTTTAACTAAGTGACTGTTTCCTTGTTCATCAGTTGATGGAAATGCTGTAATTTTTTATCACTTCTAAAATATAATAGCATTTTACAGCTGCGGAAGTTAATAGTATTCAAATGTGAAAGGGAAATTCAAAACTATCGTTAAGGCATATTTGGTCATTTTATTTATTATAACTTATGTACAACAGAAAATACAAAACTACGGTACAATAAACTCATAAACCACAGAATATACTTGTTAAAATATCCATACATTCAACGCTAAATTAATAATCGATAATCTTTGCTGCAGTCGCTAAAAAAAAGTAAAGCTGTCGGATTTTTTTTTTCCGTCTTTCTTTATTTTTGTAAAATATTTTTATTATTAATTTTACACTACAAACGTACCTAGTACGTGGGATATTTAAGCTTGCCTTTCCATATTTAGCTAGGAACAGCGAAGTTCTGTAACAAACAGTTGTATTTCATAAATTGAGGTTATTACCGAACCAGCGATCCTCCTTCTCATACACTCAGATTTGCAACATGCCTGAGTTATAGGAAAGAGCTTTTCTCACGTACAATCTCTCAATGTCCTCATTTAAGCCTTATCTTTGAAGTATTTCGCTAATCCACGCTAAATGCAGTAAGGCTTTTCAATACTATGCAGTATTAATTTTTTTTTTAATATTATTCGTTTCCAGACTAGATTTTAATTATATTAATGTCACTAATATATTTTAAATCTGACACTTATAAATTATATTATAATTTAAATAATGATTTGTAAAGGTAATGTTATTTTATAAAATTCGCATGTAAATTTAAACTCAAATTAATTTCTTACCAATAACCGGAATGCGCCGACCATAGACAATTACTATATTTTAATGACCAATGTTAAGTTCACCATTCCACTTATACATAAAGGCATACAGCAACTAAAGATTTTAATTATAAAATCGGACTTTTACGTACACAGTGTTTTAGTCGGTCTTTTGCTTTCCAATTTTGTAAATAAAATGTAGTGCACCGGTGCCGTACATACGACATGATCAATATTAGCTCTGTATGTAATAAATATACGCTTTGACTATTAGAGGTATTAAAACTATGTGTTGCAAACTCTTTGGTTATTTTTTTTATCGAAATAAGTACCTACCTCGTTTAGGCAAAGATTTAGAAGTAAATTGCTTTAAGCCGCGTTGTTGGTAAACTTACGAAAATAAGGACACTCAATAGAAAGCAACTCATATACTCAACTTAAGGGCTCAGAGCGCTCCGAAGAAGGGTGAATGCGTATACATCGTAAGTAATAAAAAATTTAAAATCTAAAAACACATGTATGTGGTGGGGATCGAAAGTATTAGGACGTGTAGATTTCGATACGGCACGATACAAAATTAATTTTACACGAAGCGTTCTTAGCAAATGAACAATTGAAAATCGAGAGGCATAAATTGTAATAGACTAAAAAAAGTTAATTTATAATCTGTGTTATTATTATATTTTGTAATGGTGACCGTTGTATATTCGTTGTATTTCTTGTAACATACTAAATTATTACTATGTAATCCTATTTAGTTTAATTATTAATAGCATTATATTTTTTTACCTACATTACAACGATGGTGTGTATTTAAATTATATAGAGGTAATTACAAAATTAAGTACTTTATTTCATAACTATTTTTTAACATTTAACATACAAATTATCCATCAATAATAAATAAGCAAACATTTTCAACGCAAATTAAACAATTATTCATATAATAAAGCTCTACAACAGTTTTTTCGTCTAAAACTATATTCTAGTGGAGTCAAAATGTTGTTCTGCTTTACCAAATTACAAAATTGGCTCGCTCTTTACGACTTGTCATTTTATATTATAATATATTTTAAAGATGATTAACAAACTAAACGTTTTAATCCAATGACGTAAATTAAATGGCAGTTTTCATTAGGCTCTATGATTATATTAATAAATAACAAAAAATACTAGTCTGTGGTAATTTATAAATAAAAAATTGATTTTATAAATAAGGCTTCAAAAAAACTACTGCACGTTAAAAAAATGGACGTTTACAGAATAAATTAATCGCATAACTTGAGTATTCCATCGACTAGAGAAACTCCATTTTGCATTTAATTGCAAGGAAACCTAACGTACGCTTGAACACAAAGTTAAGTATATTTTTTAATAATATCTAATATCTTCATAATGAATAATTATGTATTTATTATCTGTCCTATAACAAACAAATCACGATATACTTACACACCGTATAATCTAATGGCAATTTCATTTTCTCACTTTTAAAACATTTTGTTTAATTTAAACTACACTTTATTAAGTCATTATTTTTTTTTTCAATTTGATTCACGTTGCACCGTCTGTTTGTTATAGAGGATAGTTTGTTATTCCTGTATGGCTTGTGTTGTCTGTGCCGTTGCTCTCGAAATCATTTGACGTTAGATTGACGGCTGTCATTTGTTGAAAAGTGTTCGTTAAATTGGCGGGAGATTCGTAGGCGAGTCCCGCGTCGTCTGTTGTGTTCACATACGTCGGCTCCAGAAGATTCGATGGTAACGAATACGTGACGTTCTCGTTCACTGAGATATTGCTTCGTCCTGCAAAAGATAAGTCCTTTTTGAAATAAAATTATATTTTTGACAGTTTGTTAAAAAAAGAAACATGTGCCGACCAATCAGGATTAAGCCAGGTTGATTTTTTCTTAATTCCTATGAATTACAAAGAAAAACTTTACACTATGCTACGTTAAGTTAATTTGCACACTATCACACATCTCCCTTGATTACCTATCTTATATAATTTGCATATCTTTGTTAAGTAGCATAACTCTATATAAGCGTTTATAATACTAAGATAGGATGAGTATAGTAAATATCTCAAGGTGTTGGAATATTTGTCAAAGCTGCATTGCTGCCACTGTGCCGATTTTTTTGGGGGAGCCCTGGGGGACCTGCTGCTATCTTTGGTGCAGCAACTTTGGTTACCATATTTGGTTTTGGTAATATAGCTCTTTAAATTAAATGCCACTGGACCGTTGCATCGCCAGAGATTGCTGCATAATCGGACGTTTAAATACTACTAGTTTTGCAGATTAAAGAGTTAGTCTTTTGAAGTACATCCCATCAAAGAAATTAAAAAAAAGTAAAAAAAAAAATGTCAAACAAAAAAAATTGTATAATAGTAATTGTAGAATAAATTATACTACTTATTTACAAGATATTGTTTCTTCATTTTGTTGAACCAAAGACAAGATAATTGCAAAATATATTTGTCGCATTTTCTCAACGGAAACGTGAAAAAAAATCACAGCTTGAATTAGAAACGTAAGAGGGAAGCGGATATAAATAAATCGTTATAAACCGCTCTGTGAATACATAGCAATCTCTCGTATGTAAACAAATTAAAATTAGATTACATACAAATTAATAGAGTATTTAAATACTTTGGAATGAAAATGGCGTGTGTTTCTGAGTTATGTATTTAACAGGATATGTTTTTACGGTCATTAACTAAGACCTTATGACTACGGCAATTTAGTTACACATATTAAAAATATAATAATACGTTTTTTTTGTATAAGTTGCCAGTTGTTTCCGTCCATCATATGTGCGAATATTGTAATGTTGGTACTGGACATTTTACTTTTATTTTGAAATTAAAAGGAAAAAAAGGCATAGACAAAACTGTCAACCTACTTTTTTTAATCTGTATCCTTACACAAGACAATGAACACGAGCAATAAATTTCACATAGTTTCTAGAATGTATTTCAATTTAACAATTCAACGCTGGTAAGACATTTGTCTATTTGAAGCTTGAATTATATTTAGGCGAGATCGATACTTCGATTGCGCTCAGTATTGCAACAGAGCACAAGAAAGCCAGAACATGCACTCAACTGAAGAACGTAAACATTGTCTTCTAAATATTTGTACGTTAGAGATTTTCAAGATGCCAATATCGAATAAAACGGATTCCGTTTCCCATTACATGAGCATGGTTGTTATAAAAAAGTTGACATTTTGTAATGTTAACATATTATATTAAATATGAATTAATAAAAAGTAATTTGCATTGTTTTGTCGCCACAGCGAACCCTATCACCACTCATAGCCGTTCAGAGTCGTTGGCTAGTCACGCTTAGTTTATTTCATACCAGAAACTTACATTTTAAGACAGTCTTTTTGTAATAAAATGATTTCAGTTACCAATTAACAACTGTGTGATGATTCAGTAACTTCTAATTTTCGTTATTCATATTATAATTATATTCTCTGCTGTATACAATTGTACGTAATCGAATAACATTACAAAAAGCGTAAAAAAGGCATTTAAAAAAAACATATAACGATCGTTACTCATAGAACTAAGATGCCATGTTCTTTATTTGAAAACTTTGTACACAAATGACCATAGTTTGTGGCCGTACATTAAGACCACTTACTCCTAAGAACAATGTGGTCGGAATGTTCGGCAATGCACGCGTTGAGAGCGGGCGGCGCGTCTATTCCGGGCATTTCGACCGAAATCATTGCTTGATTTATATCTTATAAACATGATCAGTGAATTGCCGAGTGCTGGTTATTGTAGCTACCTGCAGCTATATTTAGAGTTATTGCTGCGCCTGGCCGGAACGACGCTCGTTCAATTCGCCTCTTCTCCACGTCTCACATCATATCATTTCGAATTTTAAATTCATCATTGCAACTTTACTGTACGCTCTTATGAATAAAACGAAAGAATTTGCTATACCAAAAACCGGCATATTAATCATCATCATCACCCTTAGTCTGCCCACAGTTGGACTTGGCCTTTCCCAATGCTAATTAATCGCTTATACTTGACTTAAAAAAAACACAATTTGAATTAGTGCAATTAAAACTGATTTTTTTAGACACATTATTAAAAAAAAAACAATAAGACGTTCAAGACCTTAGTATTGAACAGAAACGTACAAAGTAAAAAAGTTAACGGACCGGAAGTCAGCAGTTGCAAACAGAAGAAAAAAAAATAGACATGACATCCGAGCTTTTATTTAAGCTTCATTAGTGTGGGAAAGGTTAAAAATGCAAAGGTATTTGTGCAAAAATATCAGAACTAGAAGTTGGTATAAAGAGATTATAGCGGAAAGGTACGAATAAGTTTTCAATGAATATTATGACACCGGTAGATTGTCGGTCTTGTGGGCGAGCAGCGATGTTCTTGCTTACGAAAGTGAAGCCTCAGTCCAGGAAACGAGTCACTTGGTTGGCTTCCTTTATAAACACGTTGCATAATTGTAAAGTACGTGTGCAACATTGTACCGACACCTTTATACATCTTTACATTTCTAAGGTTTATTGCGGTCGAACGATTCAAAAGTTCCGGTCAAGGTGTTCGTCTTACTGCTTCACTTCATGTTCCAGTTCATTTTATTGTCACATTAAGGACATACGGGCTATATTTAAAACGCATAAATTATAATTTACTATACATTTTGTTCAAGTAGTTTATATGGTTTCAAAGAGTTTTTATACATTTGGCAGCAAAGCCATATAATAAAAAAGAAGAAAACGGAATTAAGAAAAAGAACACATTTTTATCGATAGTCTTTTGTCTTTTGCTCGCCGCGTTTGTAGATTGTCCGTTCTGATAATATATTTTCCTTTTCAAACAACACGTTCCGGTGCGGCAATAATTTTTGCGTACTTTCCGTCCCCGCGGTACAAGGTGCTAACGACCCGCTCCGTGACTAGACGTTATTGTGACACGCGGTCCATTAGACCTCACTTCTTTTAACAAAGTTATACCCTTCGCACCATAGAGAAGTTGCATTAGGGATGATTTAGACCTCGTTTCGCAGCGAACGCGTTAAGATCATATTAGACTTTTTAGGAATGGTTCATGTTTAGACGGTCTTCGTTAGTTTTTGTAATGTCCCGATATTTTCAAATGCATAAATAACTTAAACACGAAATTAAAAGAAAAAAAACCTTTAGCGTTTCCGCCTTAACTGTATATCAAAAACTATTCGTTTAATATAACGTAAATATAGTTAGTGTCAACAATAAGCCGTTTGATGTTTCAGAATAGGCACGGATAAAATTGCAGTATGACGTCACAAAGCTCCCATAGTTTTTATTATCGTGTAATGTCTTTATAATTACACAAATAATTCGGCAGTTAATTTAATGCTTGTCTAAGCTAAATCCGTTTAATAGTTGGCGCCAAAATTTTATGAAGCTCAGCGGTAGTTTAGCACATTTCATTGCATTATATTACTACAGTAAATGTGATGCTTGACACTTGATGCGGACGGCAAGAAGCCGGATGCGGGGGCCGTGTACTGTGGAGGCATTGGGTAAGACCTATGTCCAACAAACAAGAGCTGATGATGAGATTGATGAAAACACACGTTACCATAACCTCAGTATTCTTGAGGTTATCAGCTGTTGCTATACAAATCTTTTTCTATTTATAATAATTCTTTTTATATTACATACTAGCTGACCCCGCGAACTCTGTTTCACCTTAAAGGCAATAAATAAACAGATTTTTGAATTTCATTAGGAAATACAAAAAAAAAACATTTCCTCCTCGGAAAAAACGCTTTTATGGGTAATAGAAAAGGGCTATTTTTGAGGCTTTCACGGGATTTTTTCCAATTTTCTCACCTTTTAAACCTTCCCCAGATCTCCACGAACATTCCAAGATCAAGATAAGATAAATCCGTTCAGCCGTTCTCGAGTTTTAGCGAGACTAACGAACAGCAATTCATTTATATATAAATATTACATTTTAAGCTAATACGCTTTGTTCGTATGCTTAAAATTATTTCCTAATAATTTAGTAAATTGTCACGTTTTTACATAAACGAAATCTGCACAGAAACATAAGTGACTAAATGATAAGATCAGAGTTGATTAACCTTTATACGTTGTAGAAGTCGTCGTTCATTCGACGGCTCGATAAGAAAGCGAGTTTCTGTAAGCTTGTTATTTTGTATTATATATAAAGTAAATATAATTATGTACATTAACGGTGTTAAGTTCTTTTGGTAGATCCACAAATATGTAAGTTTAACGTGCCAAGTAATACTGTTCTTGAAGCTTACAAAAATTGTGAATACGATTCAATATGAATTACAGTGAGTCAATAATTCGATAGCGGTGCATCAAACGTAAGATGTTTTCTCACGTTTTCTTGTTAGGTTGTCCATCGTGCGTGTGTTAACTAAATTCATAAATGCTTTTATTTACATATCAGTGTTATCGGGTATCCCTTAAAAGTATCGAGGGAACGTGACCGCAGTGTGGCAGTCACGTAGCCGGGCGGAGGTTCGGAAAGCGTGTGGGTGTGACCTACCGGTGTCGGGCAATAAGCATGTGGGCATTGGTGTGGTGCTGGTTTGCCGGGGGACAGTGTGAGACACCTTGCGCTGCGCGTACTGCGCGTCCTTAGGCTCCCAGAAGAACACGTAGTATAGCGAGAGCATGATGGCGGCGAGCGACACGCAGAACACGTACACGATGACGGTCAGCACGCGCACGCTCTTGTTGTCTTGCTTCCGGTCGTAGAGCGCGTCCAGCACCACCTCGTGCCCGCCCGCCGCGCACGAGCGCACGCTGCCCACGCCGCTGCCGCACGACCTGCCAGACATCGCTCTCGCACCGGCGCACCGCCGCGGTCGAATGCAGCCGCAACGAGCCGCACTGGGCCGCACTGGGCCGCACCGCCTTCTACCAAACCGGGTAAGTAGGGCGCGCTTATCGATATGCCCCAGTTCGGGCGCTCGGCCGCCGGGGTCACGCCGCCAGTGTCTGCCGCTTGACACCTCCTGACGGAGACTGCTGTTCCACTACAATGCCGCCCGCGCCGGACTTCATTTGTTTATCCTTTAATTTCACGCCCGCTAATATGTGAATCTATTCCAGTTAGTGACGCAGCCGCCCGATCGCGATACGTCTGTCGTGCCCCCTCGAGCTTTTATTGTTCCATCGGTTTATTTACACGAAACATACGGGAAACGACCGTTAGCACACTCACTTAAACTCGGCACGTGGACGCGGACGAGCAGCGTGTTGCTAGCTCTGCCTTTCGCACTGTGACAGGCGTTAACGACATCTAAACGAAGTCAATTCGGAGGTTCGTTTGCAGTAACGGGAGCATCATTAGGGATGACAGGGCGCCGCTCCGTGCCCGGCTGCCGGGGACGGGCCAGCGGCGCGGCGCAGTCGCGCGCAACTCCCCGCGTCGCTGATCAATATTCGCGAACAAATTTTCGCGAGTCTGTTCATTCAAGAAATATCTGAAGTAATTTCTTTGGCAATGTTTATGTTGAAATATTGCAAATCTAATTTAACAGCTTACTTCAATCCGTGTAAACGTGAACATTTCAGATAATTTATTGTAAACAGAGTCGAGAAAAATGTAATATATCGTACAAAATGATAATGTGGATATGAAGTGAACGTTATAAATTACAAATGACGTTTCACAACATCATGGTTATTGCTTAAAATATTAGCCGTTATTTATCTGCTGCTTTTAACCGATTTAAGATGGACTGTTATAGAAATCACTTATTTTTAATAAACAGTTCCAAAAAGCTAAATTAATAAAACTTTCGTGAGACATTTCACTAAGCTAATAAACGGCTTAACTCACGTGTAAATCGGTGTAGGTACCGACTGGTTTCAGACCCGGCAAGGGTCCTTCGTCAGGGTCAGTGAACTATTGGTATAATTCACCCCGATGAAGGACGGAACGTATAGTTCTAAAATAACATTAAAGTAAAATTTAGATGAAGCAATAATGAATCTTTGTACTGCAAAATTTAAAAACAAAACCACTTTCAAACTGCGACTGTATGGGATACGAATGAATTTGGTGTCGAGTTATTTATATAAACTTGTTTTCAGTGATACAGTGTTGTGTAGCGGGTGTCTTTAATTACGCGCGAGATAATTACGTTCGAAAAGAATTTATACGACAACAATAAGATTTATTTAAGCTGCTCTACTTTCGGGGTGGGGTGATGTGGGTCAGCGGGGGCTTCGAATGCAGCGACCATACAATGTACTCCGTACATGATCACATTGTAGGCTTCACTATAAACATCATATTTAAGTCTTTAAACATCGACTTGCATTCCAGATATTTTGTCTGTCTGTAGTTAAGGTATACCTTTTCTTTATAAGATAAGACGGTCCAATTGCCTAGAACTATTTGATCCAACGCCCACAACAGCAATATGAGAAGAATCTCAGATACGTTACCGGCCTTGGGTTACGCTCTCTTGAAGGTTCCACTCCATCTGAGTTTATATATTTAAATGAGTAATCATACAAGTAAATAAACATATATACTAGGATATAATATACAATAATACGCACATAAGTACTTGGTAATCACATTAGTACATTTCTCGTTTAAGTCATTATGCATATTGTTTGTACTTCATATTGTTTTCTAACATCCAACATGCATTTTCAAAATCTGTAGCTCCGTAGTAAATAAAATCGTATCGGAAACAAATGACATTTTTAATTCATTATTGCCAGTTACATCGTTACAAAATTTGAATTTAGAACATATTTCAATTAAGTATAATTTAAATACTGTTACAAAAGAATGATAACACAAATGAACAGTCGTTATGAAATTTGAATTTAGAATATTATTAATTTAAGAATAATTTAAAATGTATTTAAATACTGTCACAAAAGAATAATTAAACAAATGATTGTACTAATACAATAATGTATAATGCCATAGATGTGTGTTGAACGTGAGCCCGCCGCCGGACGTAATGAAATAAGACTCATTTGCAATGTTCACGACGCTATTGTAATAGAATATTTATTGGATAATAAGAAACCTTTCGCGCCCAAACTGATACTGGTGAATATATTATTTAAATACCTGTATCTGCTTAAATATTCACAATGAACATATTTCATTTATAATAGCGATAAAAGCTTTATCGCAGTTGTACTATAGTATACAGCTCAGTTCGAAGTCCAAATTTGGTTTCTCGACGTTCAGCAGTGGGCGATCTTAGGCTGATAATGATAATGAAGATGGTGATGATGGCAATTTCACACTACAATTCTACAAATCGAACAATCGCATTTTGAGTTTCGCGTTATTAAAACTATAAAAGATTGAATATAAAACAGCTAACTGTAAACCTTCAAATTGGTTTACATCGAATAAGGATTTCTCGGAAATATCCGACGCCATGACCCGATGTTTTAAAGGCTTCTCAGTACTAGATTAGATGCACGTCTTTACACCCTTTACACAGAAAGGGAGCTTAGTGACAGCACGAAACCGCGTCGTGCGGGGCGGGGCAAATATGCTGATAAAACTTGCAAGGCTTCCTCGTAATCCTAATTTTGTTTACCGTGTAGCTATGGGTCATATTATCTCTTTCAAGTAGCTTAACACATGCCTTGCTTCTATTGTTCTATCTTGCATTAGAGTCAACTCGCCAGGCGAGTCGGCGGCATTAAACATCCTAAATAAATATAACAAGAGTAAGTAGCTAGTGTTGTTGCTGATGATCTAGTCAAGGTTGCGGGAGTATACCGGACGAGGACAGCCGAGCACCAATCATGGCGGCGTACCAGTGGGTAACGTGGAGCTCAGATGATGATGATCATTATATATTAAAGTAAATATGCCTGCTGATAAATAAATGAATACAAATTGATTAGCCCATACCACTATACCGTGAAGGATAAAGGACGGTACATACATATGAAACTATCTACATGCGTATATGAACACTGAATGTTGCCCACAAAAAAGATTATCCTATCCCCGTCATTCGAGGACAACATATTTGTCACAATAACAAACCCAAACCATAGGAGATAGGTTACGGAAGGCGGAGGACCGCATACTGTGGAAGGCAGCTTGTCTGTTGGGGCTGATGATGATGTTGATGATAAAAGAGACAATTTCGTAGTTAATTTTTATCTCTTGAATAAATACCAACCGTACTAGGAAGATACAAAAGCTTCTTGATGTTACATCGAGTCTTACCATTGGAACGTTTGACGAAAGTTTTTTTGTAAAAAAAAACAAGCCTCGGCTAGTTCAAAATATTGATAACTTGTACAAAGTTAGACATTTAGTTTGTATACATCCGTCACTAATGGAGTGAATGGCTCTTCAACGGCGACGTATATCGAGCTGATGATATATTCACGTTATTACCACCTAACAAATTGTCCATCAAAGTTCCCATATGAAATATTTCAGAGTACATGAAACATGTTCTCTGTTGTAAATGAGTAAATAGAATTTCGAACGGTATTTAATTAATTTCTATGTGACAGTTCGTTTATAGGTTATAATTGTAATCATTTCGTTCCGCCAGCAAATTAATTAAATGCTTAACCGTCTCATTTACGTGATGGCTTTTTCATAAACAAATTAAAAAGTTATACAATGGCGTTATCGTGTTAGTTTATATTTTGTTAAAACTAAACAAGACATGTGTCAGGCAATGACTAATTAATTAATAAACAGTGTATAAACTAATACCGGTAACAAGATCAGTTTTCAATTTTATAGCGTGCTTACTTACTTACTTTATTTTGATTACTTGCATATTAATTGTCATGAAAATAGACTAATTAAAATATTAAGTAAAATATATTAAATAACTTTGGGGGACACAATGAAAAAATATCTACATTTTTGAGATAAAATTTATATTTGCAAACTATGTCAACCACACGGAGTTGTGCGTGATTTAAAATTTATATATTTGGCAGATTTTGATGAAATATATATTATGTTATTATTAAAATTTTATAAGAAAATAATGAGAATTTGGTGAACGTACCCATGTAACCGAAATCGTTGTAGTCTGTGTGGTTGTGCAGCGGGGCGAGTTGGGCGGCAGGGTCTGCGGGGTCGCCAGAGGTGGCGAGCTGCGCCCCGACCACCGGCAACTCGGGCGACTTCCACACGAACACGTAGTAGACGGAGAGCAGGATAGCCGCCATCGACACCGACAGCAGGTACGCCGTCACCGTCATCACGCGCACCAGCGTGCTGACGTTCTTCGGCCGGTACATGTCGCGGCCGTCATCGCCGCTCTCCTTCGCACCCTCCTCATTCTGTCCGTTGCCCGACATCGTCAGCTTTTAACCGTACATGTTTCCTACCGCATCGCCCGGTCGTGCCGATTTTAAATAATAGCCGATGTGATGTGGCGTGGCGGCGTGTGCCGATTCGCGGATGGGCCGAGCGAGTGCGGCCGAGAGCCTTCCTGTGCGATGCGCGCACCTCTCCCGCGCTAAACCGATTAACTCCACGCGTCACGGACTCACGAAAACTACGAGACATGATAAATTTTATACTCCACTAAATATATCTATTCGGAGCCGACTTTGAAATTCATTCATAACACGGGAATATACAACACAGAGTTTACGATCGAAGTAACGCATTTTTAACTTGTATTTAAATTGATTGCAGGAAACAACGAGAAATTTGTTTACTTTGTTAAAAAAAAAACTTATGCGAAATATTTTAGAATGTTTCTCTATCTGTTAATGAACTCGGACGTGGTTTTAAAGAGATTTTAAATGTAAATTGACGGCTCGTTAAATATTTCGTAATTTCGTACATCCACGACGCTTCGCTATCTTACGGCCTATGTTTATTTTCTTCGAGCAGCATCGCGATGTCTGGTTGAATGCTGCAGGAATAGCAACTGTACATATTTTATTTATTATTTCATTTTTTTTTTAGGTATAATCAATATTGAACATACATCATGTTCGCGACAACTGAAGAACGGGAGCAGATATCACTACGATTTTATCCATCCCTCTGTTCGACATTTTTTTTAAATTAAATGTTACCAGATTTTTGTTAATTTTCCAATTTTTTTTATTACTCCAACTAAACTAGACTTGTGCTAGTTTAAATAACAGTAATAATTGAGATTTTAAAGCGCTAATGGCCTAATAGTTAAAGGTACGGACTACCGATCGAGCGGTCGTAGGTTCGAATCCCGCCATTCGATTATTGTCGTGACCATATCCTAACACAAGCTATTTTTTAAACGTACCAGGAATGGACACAAGAAATATTAGTAAATATTGGACTATTGGAATATTGGACACGTGTGTCCACTTTCTGTTTGTTTGCCTATGTTCTGTATAATTTTTGTCTTTTTATTGTTTTCCTTTCCTCTCGCCCTGTTTTAATTGTATGCAATCTTTCTTTATGTTGGATGGATTAAATGAATATTATTATTATTCTAAAATATAAGCCAGGTTTTGATGAAATTAACTAGTAAAACCACAGACGGTTTGTGTCTCGAAAAACATTGAGTTTACTGAAACTTATTGCTTGCGTTGATATCTGATATTACGTTTTTTTTTGTTAATTTCTTTAATCTACCAGTAGACTATATTAAACTAGTTATATTCAACAGTCTGAAGCAATACTCGCTGTTCCCCGGACAAGTGGTGATGATGCGCGGTCTCAATCCGCGCGGGGACAAGTTCCTGCCGCAGGAGGTGTACCACGACGCCGCCCGCCCAGTCCCCGACCCCAAAGCTGATATGTTGAATACTTTAAAAGGTAACGTTTTGTATTACATTTTTAATACAAGTCATTAAATAACCTAATTTAATGAATCATGCGGAATTATATCTATATGACAGTATTTTCTAAACATTCTATGTCCCTATACATTATTTTTAACATTAAATAGTTTATTTGTTAACTTAAGAAACATGAAGGATAGGTTTTATGAAAAAAATATTATTAACATATCAAAATACAATAAGTAAAATTTCAAATTGCCCGGCTGTGCGGCAAGGGCTCTACGTTAGGAAACGCGGCTCTAAAACCTTGTGCGATTGTCACGTGGCATCAGTAAGCGAGTCTATACCACTGAATATGTTAAATTAACTCTCAATAGACATCTGTACCTGTCAGTGTTACTGTTAAACAAACTGTTTTTTATTACCATTTAAATTTTTAGGTCCCTTATCAATGTTAGTGGTGGCAGGACCGTATACCACTTCAGATAACATGGCGTACGAACCATTAAAGGACTTTATAACATATGTGGGCAATCACCGGCCCCACCTGGTCATAATGACCGGACCCTTCATGGACTGTGACCATGCTAAAATCAGAGACAACACAATGGCAGAGACATATAAAAATTTCTTTGACAAATTAATGGATAGCTTAGGAGAACTGGCCACCACGAGGTGAGATTATTATATTAATTCACTCAGTTATTAGTCATTTTTAAATGGCATTTTGTATATACTACTTATAAAACGGCTAAACTCGTGTTTAAATCGGTGTCAGTACCGACTAGTTTCGAGCCCATGAGTTAGGGACGGGCCGCGAACGCACTATAGTACCGATCCCACTCACCCTGAAGACGAGCCCCCGATGGGCTCGAAACTAGTCGGTATCGACACCGATGTACACGTGAGTTAAGCCGTTTTATAAGTAGTATAGTGAAATGTCTGACGAAAGTTTTAATAGTTTAAAGGCATTTAGTATACTAAAGTATTACATAAGTGTAAAAAAAAATATGTAATCAGTTGTTAAGTGGTTACTAAGTCAATGCTACTTAGGGCATCACTTAGTGTAGATTTAGTATGAGTATATGTTTAAAGCTAATATTAAAGTGATAGTTTCACCACTCGGGTGGGATCATACTTCGCAAAATGTATTGTTACTTATGTAATTGTAAGGTCAACTCTGAGAAAGGCCTATATAATAAAAAGTGGGCAGATAGGGCTGATGATGGTGTTGAACTCTTGTAACTGGTGAGGTTAAATTTATTTAGTTGTTAAATCTTAGAATTAACTATAGTTCGCGTTTTTACGGTAACGTCAAATCAAAAAGTAAAAAAAAAGTGTAATTTCAAATGTTATTTACAGCCCATTAACCAAAGTATACATAGTATCGAGCTCCAAGGACGTGTTCCACGTCAACATGTACCCGACGCCGCCGTACGCCGGCCGCCGGAGACACGCCCACCTGCACCTGCTGCTCGACCCCTGCACGCTGAACGTCGGCGGGATACTCATAGGGGTCACCAGCACTGACGTACTGATGCACATAAGTCAAGAGGAAATATCACTGTGAGTTGTATTTATACTAAATAAAGAGCATTTTTTGTTAAACTTTGTTATGTAGGATCTCAGTAACAACGACAAAGATTTGGATAAATCTGTTTATAGAAACAAGCTCGACCTTTATCTATGGTGTTAGACAGGTATTTTCATGCTATTAAAAATAAGGTGTGAGTAAATTGGAAAAATCTGCAGCGGGTCCAGCAGATGTACTTTTTAAATTGAAATAAAGGTTTATCTTCACACTCGGTGTTGTTAAGTATCTCACTTATTTTGGTCTTTTGCATGAAAAATCTCCACTGTTGAGTATAAGTTACTAATTATCGACCAAGTATAGCAATTAAATCCTTAATTGTTATTATACAGGGGTATGGGCGGCGACAAGCTCGCCCGTTTAGCGAATCACGTGCTAGCGCAGCAAACGTACTACCCGCTGTGGCCGCCGCCGCCCGGCCTGTGCGTCGACGCGGCGCTGTGGGCGGCGCACGCGCAGCTCCCCTGCACGCCGCACATACTAGTGCTGCCATCTAACTTCAGATATTTCATTAAGGTACGCTCCGAAAAGGATCTTTTAGCACTTTGACATTGAGACACTGTACTGAGTATAAAGTACAATATTAAGCAATTTAAAAATATGTATTTATGCGATTTGTTTATAGGACGTGAATGGGTGTGTAGTAGTGAATCCTGAACATCTCACGAAAGGCACCGGCGGAGGAACATTCTCGAGAATACTGGTCACCGAAAGTGCGGATTTACCGAAAAATATTGCCGCACAAATTGTTCGCATTTAAGATTAAATAAAAAAACAATTTTTTCCTACACGTTTTATTTTATTTTATTAAAAGTGAAACGATTACAAGAAAAAAAATAATGAAATCCTTAAAATTGTAGAATAATTAAAAAAATATACATCACTGTGGTACGTAAATAGGGTCATTCAAAGAGACGAGGCGGCCGGGCGGCGATCGCAGCGCCATCTGTATGCCCATACGCGGAGAGTTCCCCGTAGACCTGCGCTCCTCAGGATCCGTTACTTGGCGGTATCTAGGAAAAAGAAGTAGAAAAAAGATTACTTCTCCCGAACAAATTATAGTTTAAATACAAAATAGTTTAATAAAACTGCGACTTACGATTTTAATGTTTCCAAAGGCTCAGACTTTGAGTTACGTACGCCGGTCTCTGGGTCGATGGTGGTCAATATACATCTAAATATATAATTTGCAACATTAGTTCAACATTCAACAATTTACAAAAATAGCTTATCACGTGACCAATAACTAATAAAAAATAATTGGTTTTATGTTATCATGAAGTCATTTGTAAGAAAGTCGGCGGCTTGTAAGATAAAGCGAAACACTAACCTGGTGCAAGGTTTTATTATTTGGAAAACATTTTCACCGACTTTTACATATTTCCAATCATCTTCTGCGAACGGGTCGGCACCAGAAAGTACGAAATTCGGTCTGAAGTTGCGCACAGTCACCTGACCATCTTTCAAACGGCTGTTCAATTCGTCAACTGACGCTTCGTTAATTAAATTGAATGGTACTTCATCGGGTAAAGCGCCCTAAAAAAAATACAACACGATATAGTACAGTAACAAAAAAGTCTGGAAATGAATAGTTATGATTGTAAAATATTTACAGTATCATTTTTTGTGAACTTGTAGAAACTATTTGGCGATGCTCTCAACTCACGACACTTTTGCGAAGCGTAATACACCAGTCTGAAGTTGTCGCTGGAATGATTTAACAATCTGAAATATAAAGTGTTACATGAGTTATGTACTTAAAACAAGAATCATTAAATTTATAACAGGTCTGTCTTTTTCTTTTGAACTCTCGTGTTAATTGGACAGCAAGCATAAAATTTTACAAAACATCAATTACTTTTTTTTTTTTTTAAAGAAAAAGTAGTAAACTATACAACTCAGAATCTGAAAGATGCTCAATTCAATATTTTACCTGGAAAACCATTCACTAGGTTCAAAGCCACAATCATAAACAGGAACGGTGGTACCCCAGACTCTGGCGGATTTTGGCGTCTGCAGTTCTATAACCTAAAAACAAGTGCTTTTTTTTAATTATCATACATTATTATTCAATTTCATCAGTGTAGACGGCGCCTATGAAACTCCGTATCTTTATAGTTTAATAATAACTTATAATATATTTAATTACTTCTGCCAAGTTAACGAGCAGTGGTTCCATGTCGACGTGCTTCAAGGTGAGCACGGAGCTCTTCACACTGGGCTGCACCAGCAGCAGCTCGGGGTACCCGCGCGCCGTTATAAAGTTGTACTTGTCATCCACCACCATTAGAACTCTGGAAGAAAAAAAAGAGACATCTAACTGCCAGTATCCGCTTTTCTGCTATCGTAAAATGAACATAATCTATTTTTCCTAATAAAATGAGGTTTTATGACAGTGGATATCAGCATACAGAATAATAGACCACAACGCATATAATGTCGTAAATATTACTAACGTTAAGTACATTATTTTAATAATTACCTGTCCCTCAGCCATCCTTCTTTTGGACCGAGCGTACTGCATTCTACTTTGTTCAAAAGTACAGACCCACAAGATTTAATCGGGTACACATAAATTTCTTTGAGTGTACCGACTTGTTTCCATTTTTCAGGCAACTTAAGTTTCCTTGTTTCCTTATAAATATTATAAGCGTAATAAACGGCGCCGAGGGCGCACGCTGCTGCCGCTGCGGTCACAAGGGGACCTAAAAGTCGACGTATTCATTTGAGTTTCGATAACAAAGTAAACAAGCAAACTAAAAGGTTATCAAGTTATTGCGTTTCTTTATAAACAGGATTGCTCGTTCACAATTAATACCTTAAGAGACGTATTTGAATTATTTTTTACAGGTTATATTTATTTCACAAAAAAAAATCTTAATAAACCTTTGCGGTTTGTCTTGAGCTTTAGCTTTTACAAAAAATACCATTGACCGTTGTCTCTATCTGTCAGCATGGAATTTAAAAAAAAGTCGGCTATAATCTTTCTGTATACTTTAGCACCTTACAGTTATTGCTCGCAAGTTGAGGAAAGACGCTTAATACATAAGCAAACGAAACAAACAAATGAATCGCTTATGTAAGATAACGACGACAAATGCACTTCATTTTTTTGAGCGATTGTGTATTTACAAATACCAAAATAAACTGATTGATTATCGCGAATAAATGTAGGTAAGTATTTAATCTTAATAGGCATAAAAATAATGTCATAGTCTTATCGATAAAACAATACAAATCTTAAAGTAGTAAAATGCATTTTTAATTAATTTACTAATCAATCACTATTTATATAAGCAATGTAACAAGTGCAAAGTACATGTTTTATAATTTTTTCAAGGTCAACACTAGTTTTTGTGTTCACTTTAATTTAACTTAATGTAATTACATAACTATACATTATTTACATTTTTAAAACTCTTGATAAGCTTAAGATAATAATTTTTAAAATAATTTTCGTACCTACCTTTATCAGCCATGATACTGAGCAGTCTTACGACACTGCAACGGGTACACGAATGCTACGATACTACGCGACGTATTGAATAAAAAAAAAAAAAACCGTCAGCTAGCAAGTAATCAAAACAAATTATCAACCTCTCAATAATGTTGTTTTTACATTATGTTTGTACATTATTTTTTAACTTTATAAAATCATTATTGGTCGCGTCTTCGTTCCCATGGAATTAATTAAAAAAAGGAAGGAATCAAAAAAAGTTTTAGACTACGCGCCAGTAAATATATCAATTAATAATTGTCCTAAATTTCAACCAGATCCTTTTTAATGTTACCAATGCCACGGCAATTGCCGTGTGTTTAGATATTCAGGCTAGAAATTAAAAAATCTACGGACCGCGGCTACGACCTTGCGGCCATAGTAATTCTGCGGCTTGTCGAAAATCTATGTTATTGATTTTTTTATAAGAAAATAGCTTAGAAATTATTAATACACACATTCGGAATGATTTACATTTTAGGCTCTACTGCTATTTTACTCGTTCTAAATCGATAGGCTTTGAAACACGGGTGATAACTTCTGCAAAACTAAGTTAATTCCATACATGTATCTATGGAATAATGAGTTTGCAATGTCACTTTGACAAGATGACGTTAACGTCATAAACGTAAAGTCAACGTGTATTCAAGCTGTCGAAGATACAAGTTAAAATTTAGATTTAATTAATGAAAGCGAGAAAAATGTGCAACTAGAATTATTTATTATAACTATATACAAAATAATTGCAGAAATCTATGCTTGTAACTAAGTCACAATCATGGTGTTGTTAACAAACGATGAGGTGAACGTTATATTTTGGAATTATTAATTATTCAGGTTTTCTTGAAGTTTTATTACCATGTTGCTTTAATTTTCAGTTCCTGACGGAGCTTACAAAGTTATTTCAAAAGGCTCGTGTGTCCGGATCAGTAACAATGACCATGAAAAGATGTAAGTACCTGACAAAATAAAAACTATGGTATATTTTATGAAATACATATAATGGTTATAAATAATAATGAAAAAAACAATCTTACCGTGTATTTCACTTTACTAGAACATCTCAATAGCACATTTATCATTTTCATAAAATACTACATTAACACTGCATTTCAATTCTTTTTTATAGATGACGGTAGGACAAAACCACATCCAAGAGATGGTACACCGGCTGTACCGAATCCAAAATACAAATGCCTAATAAGAGCGCAGTCAAGTAGCAAAAAAATATCTACAGTTGTAGACCAGCAAGACGTTGAAAAGTTTAGCACTGCCTATACAAACTTGTTAAAGACTAGTGTGACTGGGCTTAAACGTTTAAAGAAACCGAAGAAGAAAGCAATTGCAGCTCAATAAATTGTTTCTTTGATAACAGACTGAAGTTACACGCTGTAGTGCGGAAATGTGAACTGATGACATGTGCCTCTGTGATATATTAGCTGACGGGACTGTCCATTGAACTGTGCTCTTCCTTCCTGTGAGTGAAGAGTTGGAGTCCACTAACGCTGGTGACAGTGGCACAGTTTATCCTCTATCATCTGTCCAACACTGTTCATTTTGTAAAAAAAAAAACATAGGTTAACTTATAACTTTTTCCAATAAAATATTACAGTTCTATCCAAAATTCTAATTTATTGATAACCTGGTTAGTTAGTACAAAATACTATATGCATATATTTTGCGTGAGGTATTGATAACCTAACCTTTTATTGCAAAGTACCATACTTATAATATTATTGTTATTAACAATAATAAAAATAATGAAATCCATCCACATGTAAAACATTTGTTTTAAAGTCAAATTAATTATTAATAAAAAAAAATATGTCTTTGGTAACAAGCAAAGTTTATTTGATTAAAAATGTCCGACAGGAAACCTTAATATGAAGATATACAATTACTAAACAAATTAAATATCAAATTAATGAGATGCAACTGTTCTATACATTTTGTCATTTAGATATAAATATCACAATATGAGACCAACATGCATACAATTAAAACTTTATCAATGGTTTATATTTTTTTTAGTGTAGCTCTCATACTCGCTGGTGCTGTGACCCAAAGTAGGTTTTGGCCTCCGACACAAGATCGCAGAGCTCTTATAGACACTAAATAATATCAAAAACTATAAAATAAAATTACATCTTATACTTAAATAATATTAAGAGTATATCAAAACGGTTCCAAGTATAAATGTCATAAAAAAAACATTAATGTTGCCACTGCCCAGTTTTTTCCAATAAAAGTACATATAATACTGTTTTCCAAATTTTTAACCAATTACAATAATCTTCTATCTATAGCCCGTTCGAAGATTACATACCTTCAATAAATACAAATTATCAATATTTGTAATAAAGAAATATTTGTCAATCATAGCTGTATAACTTATAGATGCCTAATCTAACCTATAGGTTATGTTACTAAAGTGAAGCGAAAAGATGTCTCCATAGGTCTTATTTTGGGATATAATTCCTCCATTACAAAATGACATTTCAAAGTCGACTCTCGATTAGGTGTCTAACTTATATAAAATACCCCATCTAAAGTGGTAATAACTGGCACCGGCTAAATTAAATCGATTTTTAACCAATAAACACAATAATTCCAGTTCTATATTTCTTATCTAAATCTTAGTTTTATTAACATACCAGGGTTCATATTTTGGCCATGTACATACAAAGTTTGACTAAAGCCAACACACAAATATAAAGTAAGTTACACTTAAAGAAAATAGTCGCTACATTTTCAATATTTCACAAATTAATTGGAAGCACATTTTAAAAATATCGCTTACTATGAATATTAAAAGAATATATATTTTTTATCTATGAAAATAAAGATCTTTTAAAACTTCTAATTAAAAAACAAAACGAATTTATTATTTTATCTATGGTCAATGGTTACTTCGCTATGTTTGTTATCAAGTGACCACTGACTCATGCCATTTTGTAATTCAAAAAAATGTATCTTAGCAGCCAGTAATGTAAGACTTGAGGCATAAAATATATTTAAATTTTATATTGGCATGATTGAGCAATGTTCCAAATTTGAAAACGATTTTTTTTTAATTTCCGTCGCTAGCTCGACCTGATTTAAAGGCTCAGAGCTGAGGTGATAAGGGAACGATGTTTTTTTACCGTTAGAACGTTACTTACAGATGAAGCACGAATACGGAAAATGTAATCCAACTTAGGTTTATTTATTTTTTCGTTGTTTCCCAGACCTAGCTCTAAGCCTAGATCATTCGTGGCCTAGTGCCCATTTTTATATTTCTATTTGTCTTGTTTATTGGACTAATGTAGGAGGTTCTTGTTGGTCAGTCGCTTGAGGCAGGCGTTGCGCACGTGGTCGTTGCCGAGACGCTCGGCCTCCTGCAGCACGCGGCGCAGCTCGCTGGTGCGCTCGTGGCGCGCCGCCAGGATGTACGCGCTGCTCACGTTGCGACACACCAGGTAGCACGATATCTGATATATATGTAAATGCACACATAACAGGGCATACTGCTATTTATTTGTTGTAGCAGTCGCGGCAAAATTTACCTTTTGACCGGCAAGCTGTATTGTGTGGTATGTATCTACTGTTATTGTTGAAAATAAACAAATTTGATTTTATTAAATTTTAGTTTTGACTTGTTTAACTTACAAGATTAGTTAATCTATGTGTTATTTAGTTTATGGTTTTTGTCTTTGCTAAAATGTCGCTTTATAACCTGTCGTACTGCTAGCTATTATAAACATTTTCAAATATATTCCGTGGTTTAAATCATATTCTTATAGTCGTAATACAAATTTGAAAACACATATTTTATCACACACATTCGCTTTGAAGATAAAACACGAGATTATAAAGCTGTTGCCAAGTTGTAATACACATAACACGTTTTAAATTTGCTTAAGGCGACATCTAGCGCAACTTCATGTTGAATGTTTGTACGCGCGGTGTAATAGTATACCTTAATAGGCACGCTGTGCACGTCCGCGATCAGCAGCTCGGCCTGCTCGTCGTGCAGCTGGCCGCGCGCCTCGCAGCGCGCCACCACCGCGCCCACGCCCCACTCCAGCACCTGGTCGCTCATCAGGCTGCAACAGATACGCAGACACATATTAAAATAAATCCAATGGAAATGGGATATTATATGACGTCATTTATTGTCTATGGATTTTTTTTATTTCTGTTTTTCAAAGACAATAATTATAGCGTCCCAAAGGTAGAATTTGTTAAGATCACAAACATATTGTTACAATATCTCAATTCCATTTAATTATACTACCAAATTGCTGCCGGTCTATATGAAATATAGTATTCTTTTAAAGTAACTAGGCCATAGACAACCATGCTGGTCTATTTCGGATTGGTTATCTTTAGATTTCAATATTTTTATACTAAAAAAAAAACATACCTGGCTGCCGTCTCCTTGGAATTTCTTATACATTTAGCTAACGTCTTGACTTCCATGAAGCGGTCAGTGTTTACTAAATATTTGGCCACGTGAGTGTATATGTTCATAGAATCTAACTTATGTTCCGTGATGATTCTTAAAAAAAACATACATAACAGTAAACATAGTAAAAAAAAAACAATTTTAACTTCATTATAATACTGACAGTAAACCGGGCTGACATTTTTTATTAAAAAAAAGTAAAACGGGTATATTTTTATGATAAAAAAACATTTTCAAACTGTCAATACAATTAAAAAAAAACTATGATTCTCTTGACTATGGTTTTTATAAAATCTAGGGTAATAAAAAAGATTACATACTTGAACGCCAAATCGAATCCTCCTTCGATAGTCTGTCCAGTGGCCAGTACGATGGCGACGAGTCTTATTTTATCTGTATTGGAACCGAACAGAGTGAGAGGCCTGAAGTCAGTCGTGTTGCTCGCGTGCGCGCTCTGCACCGGTATCACCTCCGTGAACACTTTCTCGTTTAGTCTATTGCTGGCCTCGCACGCCGCCAAATACTTGCTCAGTTCCATCTGTCTGGTGACAGTCGTCATCAGATTGTCTATGGTCGCCTTGTCAAGGTTGAATTGTAGTGATTTCGGATCATTTATCTCTGGAAATTAGGTATAAGTTGAAAACATAAGTCCATGATAATTAAGTTACAATCAAAGATACCTATTTGAAGTGAACTGTAAACTAGCATATTCGGAGTCGTTTAATGGTTACTTGGTCTATTAGAAAAAAAAAATGTTGACGAAACCGGTTTTATCCAGTTTTATCTGGAACTGGAATCGGTCAAGTTTTATAAAACCAGTACTAACTAGTGGCGGCTGGCACACACTGTGACAGATGGTGGAGCGCGTTGGAGAGGTGTTGGTGGCGCGCGAGCAGCGTGGCGGCGGGCGTGGCGCGCGGCGTGCGGCGTGCGTACAGCAGCGCGCACGTGGCCGCGGCGCGCGCGTGCTGCCCCGTGCCGCACTGCAGCGCGTACAGCGCCTCTATGCGCTTGCTGCCCTCCAGCGTGCGGCACATGTGCATTATGTACTCCTGCCACATGAACTGTAGTTAGTCAACTCTCGCCCACCACACAATAAAGGAAAGGGGGGGGCGGGTCGAGGATAACCTAGGCATAGAATATAGTCTTACAATTCCCATGATAGTAACTAATTTTTTTACATAATTATGCAATTTACATTATAAACCGTTAATTATACTAACAAATAATTACAGTTTAAACGCTCGAAATTCATATTAAAAAGTATAAAAAACAATTAAGTAAAGTGTAGAAAACTCACCGCCCACATTTCCAACGTGCCGTCCATATCTCCCATGGCTTTCAGCATCTCACTAACTTTGTCCTTTTTAAGGCACTCCATATATACTGCTTCCGTGAAAGTTTCTTTGTCGACCATATTGTCATAGCAATATCTCATAACTTCCGCCATATCGCTATGTCTCATGTAGAATAGAATGTTGGCGACGTGTGACCCATAGTTCGTGAGGTAGTAAACACATTCTTTGTAAAAGAACGGATCAAGTCTTCTGTTTTGATCGATTTTTGTCTCTTGGTGATTATTGTTTCTTCGTAAAAGACCTTGAGCGAGTGTTTTCTTAGGCGGTAACGTTGCCGTTTGGAAGTCGCTGTAGTCACCTTGTTTTATTTTTTTAACGCTGGACAGTGTGTGCATTATGTTCAAAGCCGGTTCACTTATTGGTATTTTTTTTCTATTTGTATTCAATGTTGCCAGTTTCGCGTTTGTATTCTGAAAATATGAAAATAAATTATTTATATATAATGATAAGGTAATGAATATTCTATTTTCCTCTTTGTTGTGAAACTGACTCAGAGTCATTACATGTTTAACTTTAGTGTAAATTTAGTATGAGAAATTTACACATGTGACCAATTAACAGTTGGTATGTACCCAGATAGAGTTCTCAAAATATCCCTACGAAGTAACGGTGTATATTAAAAAATACCTTTATTGTTTCAGCCTTGGTCAGTAATTGTTGGTTGACTGGATAATTCATATCTTCTAGCATGTTTATAATTTCATTTAACAGTGGCGGGTTCGTTCTAGATCTACCTTCAGATTGTATACTAGACATCGACCCTGTCCTATCCAACGTTCTTACTGTATTCACTCGTTTATTTAAGAATTGTGTTTCCGAAGCTTCCTTTCCATATTCAAAGTCTTCGTCTATTGGGACATTGAATGTGTTTTTGAAGCAATGTGCGAATTTCTTCCGCGCCTCTTTGAAACAGCCCGCTTTCAGGCACGCTTTACCCCACGCGGCCAGCACGCTGTTTCTAGGTAGACCTGATTTCGTAGCTATTTCTAACGCTAGCTCCCATTTTTCAGCTTCCAACAGTGAACGTACTATTTGACCTGATTTGAAGAAAAAGACGTCATAATTTAGTTCTTTTTTATGTCTTCTTCCTGATAGTATATTTTAAATTTATTGATATATATAAAAACTTAAAAATTGGGTAACTTTAAATAGACCATATCACTTACCGGAGGCTCCTCGAAATGGCAAAAAAGAATAATAAGTTATAATATTTATATTAATATGTAAAAAACCTTTAAATATGTAAGTTGTGTTACTAGAGCAAATTTAAATAAATAATTCTCTATTTTCGAATGAATTAATGCGCACGGGCATTTTACTGAAGTGCCATGTTACTTTAGTCGGGTAGTACATGCAATACTGACTGGGGTGTGCGTGGTGGTGCGGCATGAGGTGGTGCGCCTGGTGGCGCACTAGTGTGGCGATGGCGTCCGCGTGCGCCAGGCAGCGGGCCGCGTGCGCCGCGCCCGCCTCCGACACCCGCGACCCGCCACTAACATCACACATTAATGTATCCAGCTACTTCTGCTCAGTTCCTACTACAGCCTCCGCCGAGAGGCTCAGATCTCGTCTAACCTATCCGAATTAGGGAGTTTTTAATACGCTTAATTTTGTCTTAAATAAAAAAACGTATTGAAACTACATAATAAGAGTAACTCTAGTAGTTACATAGTAACCACCTTCACTCGATAGAGAACTAAACCGTAGATCTTCTGTTTGTTACAGAAGTTGATTAAACCACAATTAATTTGGAACAAAGCTTACTTTGATACATTTGTAAAAACCGCATTAAATTACGTTAGGAATTTTATAAAATTAGCGCCCACAAATTCACAGAAATGTCGACAAAAATACAAAATCTAACAATCGTTCATAGATTTCTATAGCGTTTATAAAAACTCTTGTAATTTTCTTTATACAGACATCGATTAGATACTATTTTATTCGTATAGATATAGTTACGTTTTCTCCTGCGGCGTGCGCGAATACAGTTCGGCGGCAGCGAGCAGTAGGGAGCGTCTCGCTTGGACGAGCAGGCGCGCGTCACCGCCTTTAGTTAGCTCACGAGCCACCTCGTCACTCCGATCCAACAGGAACCTAATTATATTAATCATTGACTATGTCTTATAATGTTTGACTATGGAAACTGGCAGTTAATTAAAAAAAAACAATAAGCCCCAGTTATAGGACAGTGATGAAGAAAATGTACAACACGTCACTGTTCAAAATTGATGTAACAGTTTAGGCTTCAACGGTCACAGTTGGACTCACACACGCACACAGACACACACATGCATTTACAAGTATTTACTTTTAACTTTCCTTATGATTTAAGGCGCTAAAAAAACTAACTAATAACACTGTAACGGATTATCAACAAACCTTGGATAATCCAAATTAGGCGAATGCATCTTCATAATTGTTAGACACAGTGTGACGTTCGGTGTAAACTCGTAGCTAAATTCACTCCGGACGGCTTCGTTCTTCTCCGCGCTGGTGGAGAGGCACCAGTCCATGCAGGTGACCGCGCTGCCCGCGGAGTCTGAGTGGCTACTGAGGATCAAGTTGTCCTGGTCGGTGGCCGGCCGCCTGTTCATTGTTTGCGTATAGCAGTCGTCGCAAACGCGGAACTTTACGCCGCTGGGGTACGTTGGGACCTGGATGAACAAATATAAAAGAAATTTTATGGATTTACTAAAATCAGCTTCTCTCTTACTAAAAGAGAAAAAATATGAATCTTACGTGCATTCGATGTCTAGAACAGGCGTGGCAGACCAGGCGTCCGCAGCGGCGGCAATGATGCCGGCGTATGATCATAGAGAAGATGGAGATCTTGCACATCATGCAACGGTCCGTGGTGTGGTCCTGCACCCACTGCTCCTTGCTGGGCACCTGCTCCGGCATCAGGAACGGACGGGACGCCGCCTCCAGGTTTATCGAATCAATGGACTGAAGAAGAGAGTCGTCCCACGGCTTCAACGGCGAAGGAGAAACGTTCCTAGGGTTCCTCATGTCCAACGCTTTCTCCGCGTAATACCGTAGCAGAGCGTCGACCGCGTTCCGAGATATCACTAATGTCTCAATCGATTTTATATTGTAGTAAAGGTTGTCGCCGCTCGGATCCTTCTTCAGGTTCGGTGCTATTTTATTTATGACATCAGTTAGGATTTCCAATTTTCCGTTCATCAGAAACTGTTCAATCATCAATAGAGGATTTTCTATGAGGTCCCAGAACGCGTTTCTCAAGTTCGGAACGATCCCGAGCATGACTTGTAGGCCGACTTTGATGTTTTCGAAGGATTTCCAGTCGTAGGAATTTTCGGAAATATAATCAACGCACACTTGAAGTATCTCTACGTTGCGTACTTTGGCCATCTCCTCTTGTATAAGGTCGGTCGCCTGGGACGGAGTGAGACGAGTTAAAAGTTCCCTGATCACATCCGGCGTGGCCTGGCTCGTGTACTCGAAGAGTTGACGCAAAAGATTCATTACGATCAAATTCTTCATGTGTTCCGACACCTCGTGTACGTCTGCCCACTCCAGGCACAGCTTGAACTGAAATTATAACACAGTCTCCTTAATTAGCGCATACCATTTTTTTTTATCTTTTTCGGTATAAAATGTTCGACTCTTACCTGTTGGCTGTCCACTAAAATGTCGATAATTGTTTCTGGATTTTGTATAGACATCTCATATGCATTAAACCAATGCCCAACTCCCATGATTGTTGCTATCTGTAATAATTAAAATAATTATTATTCCTTATTATTTTAGTTAATTCTTTTTAAGTAGTATTCAAGTAATGTTACCTGTTCGTATAAAGGTATTTTCACAATCCAATCGCTGCATTTCTCGTACAAGCCTTCCTCCGCGGCGATAGGATCCAAAATGAACCTTAAGTAATCTAATACTTCTGTAGCGCCCTCTGCCGGCCAACTGTTCAAGTTGTTGAGTATGAGATCCAACTTCAGTTCGGGACATTTTAAATGTTGGCAATGCTTCCAGTTGTCAGTCATTTTATTATCGGTCGCTAATTTAAATAGAATCAAATCTCTTAAATTGATCAAATTCGCGCTGCACATCAACTGCCTCTCAGATAATGCGTCAATGATCTTCAAGCATTGCAGAATCTTACCCAATTTCAACAATTTCGGCATGAACAAAAACAATTTGTCCAAATCGATAGTCGAATGAAGGGACGCCAAATATTGGTTACCGTCAAATAATACTTTGGTGCGATCGAATCTTTCTAGACCCATATATCTGTTCAAGCACTTGGTGCGGGCATCCATGCTTTGTTGCATACTGCTCTCGTTTAAAGACGTATGAATTTTCTTGATGATATGAGCGAGCACCCAATTGTGTAACACAATGTATGTGAGACATTGCGTGTCGGGCGAGCGCGGCAGCGGTGCGAAGTCCGCCGTCGGCTCAAGAAAAAGATTCTCCTCGGGGTTCTTAAAGTCGTATACAACTTGCAGTAAGTTATTGAAATTCTCTTCGCTAGCCTCCTTGTGGGGTCCGACTAATGTGATCGAGGGACAAAAGTTTAATATGAGCTTTGGTATCAGATTGACGTTCAATTTTTTACAGATCGGTTCCAAAGAAGTCACGGGAATTTCTTTATTGTTGATCATGTTTCCGAAAATGTCGTGCAGATGGCGCTCCAGGATAAAGAAGTATGGCGCGTCCGCGCCGGAGTCGGTCGAGTAATTGTCTTCTTGCTCTAGTTGCGAGACTGATTTTGTGTACATGTAACACATTCTCAGATAGTGAACTCTCGCCTTTTTGTTGCCACTGTGGGATACTTCGGCGATATTGCATATGTCCTTGTCTGACGCGGCGACAACATTCATGTAGATTTGATGGTATTTCTGCAGTAGATTCTCGTCGTATGATTCCCTGTTAGGATTGACAACATCGTCGAGATCTTGACACGACTGCCTCAGTTCCTTCGATAGTTGATTCAATTTGCAGAATTCTTTATGTTTGATTGGTATCCGACAGTCGGTGATCAGTCCACAGATGTTGTCGACGAAATCGAATGATTTTTCAGTGTTGCCGAAAATTTCGAAGGTGACACTAGCGACGTCCTCGACGAAGCGAATGTAGTTTGTTTTCTTGACGGCAGACACGTCGGTGCTGCAACGGACTTCAGCTAGTTTTCTTTCGACCACATTGATGAGGCCGTAGGTGATTTCTCTGTTTAGCCCGCTGCTCAACAATATATCTACGGCATTTATGAAAGGCGCGTTCTGGTGATTGTAGAGTTGGAGGTGCGGATGACGCGCGGCCAGTTCTATGATGTCAAAGGAATTCGGAGCTCGATTCGATGCGAGAAATCCTTCGACGAGACCCATCACTTCCGTGGACACGACAGACAGCGCGGATAGTTCTTTCGACGGATACCGAATATTGTCCCTGTAGCAAATTATGTTTTTAATTTTCGCTACCAGATGTCGCAGCTGCTCCGTGAATTGTACTTCTGTTGCAATTTCTGAATCAGCCAAATCGAACATCTGAAATTTTTTAAAATAAATTAAACTCCTGTAATATTTAAATTTTAAATTATATAAAAAAACATATTGAAACTTTTCAATACGAAATAGATTATAAATGTCAAAATTTTTAAAAAGTATTCAAATGTCAATTTGACATGGACTTGTGGATATTAAAAAAAAGTTTATTGCATTAAAAGATTTAAGTAATTTATGAATAAAAGATATATGAAATTAAGTTTAAAATGAGAAATATATTTACTACAATATTATTTACATACGTAATATCCGTAAAGAGTCGTAATTTCGAAGATTCATTTAACATTCTAATGAAAGACAGTGCAGTTTATTCTATCGATGAATTTTTGAAGTCCGATGACTATGAAATGATGAATATGGACACAAATACGGGAAATATTAATGAAATGTTATTTGATTTGAATAAGTAATAAAATCACTGTTTAATTAAAATATTATAATTTATAAAATTATGAAGCAATTTTCTTTAATTTAATTTTGTAAATAAGTATAATTTTCGTAATATGATTTAATGTTTTTGGCTTAGTTTTAGAGGTAACTGGTAGATATATAATGGTATCTCGTATTATTTTTTATAGACTAGCCGAAGAAGAATATTATAAAACTAAAAATACACCGTCCATTGAGGAAATTCGCGATATCGAAAATGATATTACCAAAGATAAGTACAGTATCACGGCTATAGGCAATGTAAGTCTATTAAATAAAGTGGGTGGATTGGATGAGACTTAACGTTGACTTGGACATCAATGCTCATGTCTCCTGTACAAACGTCAAGTAAACTGACGAGTATATATTCCAGGCAACAAACCACGTTGTACATAAGAGAGATATCACGGTGTCAGCCGAGGAGGTCGATTATGACTACGACGAACTACTAAATGACTACATCGGATCTGATAACAGCGGACTCGGTACAAATGGTAAGTTAACGAAAAAAAAAACAGTAGCTTTTGCCCGTGATTTCGTCTACGCGGAATTAAAAAAATAACTAGCCAATGTATTCTACCGTTTTTTAAGTAAAAATAAGTTTAAAAAAAACCTTGTGTCAAGATATCGTACACAAGTCAAATGGCGGGATACGAACCCACGACCGTTAGATCGGTAGACCGTACCTTTAACTATTAGACTATTGGCACTACATATTTCTTGACTGTGTTGTAAATGTACTAAATTTCATCCAGATCCATATAGCCAGGAATTATCTTGTAACTAACATCTGTCCATCCAAACATTACATAGTTCTACTGTCAAAGCTTGAGCAAATTCTGAAAAACCTCTGTTTAAAATTGTACATAAATAAGAGTGTTTCAATCAAGTTTGGCATTTATTCGAGAGTCGATTGTAGAATGTAAAATACTTAGTAATATTAACTAATATACGTTAAATTAGTGTGCGTATGTGTGGATGGATTGTGTGAAAGAGGATATGCGTAAGAAGTGTGTGAGTTCAGATATGACGGCTGATAGATGTATGGAGTACATACTGTGCCGACCCTTGTAGAGAAAACGGTTGATGATGATGAAGTACTTAGTAATATTAACATGAAATTAATACAGGCGCAGACGGAGGAAGGATTGCAGTTAATGACGTAATGTGCATTATCAATGATACGTTAAGACAACCGCCGAAAGTGATAATGTCACGTCTATGGAACAATTTAAAGATATGGCTATTTTTATATATTATTGTGACTATACCGTTATGGTGCACTAAAGGTAACATTATATAAATCCGATATCTTATTATAAAATAAAAAAAATGTAAGATGACTAGGCCATAGTCAACCACGCTGACTCAGTACGTGTTGGTTGACTTCACACGTATCTTTCAATTTCTTCGCATATATATGCAGGTTGCAACATGATGTTTTCCTTCAACGTAAGAGCGTCGGATGTACGGATGATAATGTACATGTGAAATTCGATTATCAAAAAAACACATTGGTACATGGCGGGGATAGAACCTGAACAATGTCGAATACGGTCCGGTCAAGCGCTTAATACCTGCGCCACTGATGCTCTATGAGAATTACTAACATACAACTCCTTAAACAAAAACGTAGACGACTGTAACGTGGAAGTTTTTTTGTTATTTGTAAGTCTTTAGAGTGAGGACACATTGGCAGCGCGGTTGCTTCACCGGCCATGTGGCCACTATCATCATCCACCTGCCCCTTTCCTTACGGTCGGCAGTAAGTTACGTCACGTGTAATTTAAGTAAGGTATTTGTCACAGGTTGGTGTTGTTGCTGTTTATGTTGCAAGTTATTACAACCTCAGCGTACTATAGAGGACGCTAAGCAGTACTACATCATGAACCCGCCCGGTGTCTTGAATGTAGCAAACTCCGGTGTCATTTGTTACGAAGCGACCGGACGCGAGAAAGAAAGCTATGAGAAGTTCGGTCATATAATAAGAACTATATGACCGGTGATCATTTTTGACAAAAATTAGAAATAAACGAAGATCTCATATTGGAATTCTTACCTCTAGAATTTGATTAGCCTTCGGAAAGTCGTTGTGGTAAAGTGCAAGCGCCACCAAGCAGTTCGGTTTAGCCAACATTATCGATATAAAATCGATGCTGTTCTCCTTCGTGACATACGCTGGAAAGAATAAAACACCAACGTTACAAAATAAAAGTAAACAAATAAATGTGACGGAAATAGAAAAAAAAAACATTTCCTCCTCGGAAAAAAAATGTTTGTATGGGATATAGAAAAGGGCTATTTTTAAGCCTTTCACGGGGTTTTTTCTAATTTTCCTCATCTTTTAAATCTTCCCTAGACCTCCACAAACATTATAAGACCAAGATAAGATAAATCCGTTCTGCCGTTCTTGAGTTTTAGCGAGACTAACGAACAGCAATTCATTTTTATATATTTAGATTAGGAAAAATCTAACATTTTTATTAAAAAAGCACATATAAACAAGTAGGAAGGGACTGAGTTCAGATATGAACTGACAGAGATGTATAGAGTTACATACGGTGCCGACCCTCTTCAGGGAAAAAGGCAAGTTGATGATTTTTATTAAATAAAATATCATACCGTCATCAGTCGCCGACACAGTAGAGGCCAGTAAAGCGTGCTCAGCGTCTGCCCGTGTGTTGGTGTGTCGTCTTCTCACCTTCGGCTTTCTCCTAGCTACTTTTATTTCCAATTCCCGATCTTCATCATCACTGCTCTGGTCCACTTCCACGTAGTCCAGGCACAGTCTTAATTGTAACGGGCTGGTATCGGGCGAGAGAGTGGAAACTAGTTGCAACTTCCAAATCGAATGATTGACGACCTGAATCATTTTTTTAAATCTCGCTGAAATATTTTGAGTGATAGTATCGTTTTTATTTTCCTTTCTCTCAGCTATTGTTTCCAGACAGATTTTCAATGTGTTCAAAATGACTTGCGTTGTAAATGAGTTGCACATGAAACCGGTATTGGAACTGTTGAAATTTTTCGATTGCCTGTTTTGTTTTTTCGAATAGAAATATGAGCATTCGGAATGCGTGCCGCGAGGCAGATCTTGCGTGTGTTCATAGCACGAGAAATAATCGTACCGTAGAAACAAACATGAATATATCGTCTCTATAACTTCGATGCAGTAATGTAGAGGTTGTATGGATAGAATCAAACGTTTTATATCTTCTAAAGATACGTTCATATGTTGAGTATGTTCTATACCTTCGGTTGAATTTAATATTGTATCAATAATCTTCGTGATTGCACAGTAACTGTTATAAGTTGATGTATCCCAGTTTGCCGTTATCGGTTTATGATTTTTAGTAATTGTTTTATCACTTAATGCTACAAGCTCTGTTATAAAATCGTTGTTTGTATTCAACAATCTTGATACTTTATATCTGTCTATTTTGGATAGTCTGCACACTTGGGATATCACGGTCAGAGCACTTTGTGTTAAGACCTGGCTTAATATAGACGTGGTCATTATTTTGCAATTGTTTTCTAAGCAAAATTTAATCACGGTTAATTCTCTTTTGATTTCTGTTATGTAGAATTGTAACTGATGGTCTGTTGTTGTGTAAGCTTCGAGAATTGAAAATATATTAGTTAACTGGTGGACTAGAGATGGTAAGTCGTAGCTCTCGGGGCAATTGGTCAGATCAATTAGCACCATTATTATAATCTGTTTGGTGAAATTGTTTATTTTGAATGTTACATTTTTCATATCGTGCAATTGTTCTTTATATATTTCGGCTGCTTTTAGCAACCAGTGTGTCTTATCCTGATAGCACAGTTCAAGCATATATTCAGGTGTCAATTTAAATTCTTTCTGCGGTTCATTTTTATGCATCAAATCTGATATTGTTTTTAATATTTCCGGTCTGTCTTGTGGTATGAGACTGAGTAATATTTGCTTCCTGTACTGCCTTAAAGGCTCTTCTGATAAAGGTTTGAGTACCTCATTTATGAACTGCGGCAAGAATTTGTCGTTCAATTTTATTAGTGACAGTAATGTGACCAGTCTATCTGTGTTATTATAAATTGTTAATTCATGTTTCAAAACGTCTATATATAAATTTTGTATTTTATATATGTTTGAATTATTTTCACATTTTTGTTCTTGTATATATTTTAATATCTCTGCAGCAGTCACCGGGTTACTTCGGATGTTTCTTTTAAAGAATTCACTTGCTTCAGAAGATAAATCTTTGCATGGTTTCGATTCTTCTGCATCATAATAGATTTGTAAGATTTCCTATAACATGTAAATTTTTAAATACAGTTAACAGTGTTAAGAGAGAAAAATAATGCTATTATTTGTGCTATCATAATACTATTGTATTCATCAGGCTTTGTCTGCTAACTCCTGGGTGTAGGCCTTCCCCGCATCTAATAACTTCTCATCGTCCACATACAAAATACTCACCAGAAGTGGAGGTGCGGTAATCATACCCATAACCCCAACTTGACGTCTAGTGCATATTTTGCATTAGCACTGGCCATTGATTACTCCAGCCATCCTAGCTCTTCCAAAAAAACGCAACAACCATACCCCTAACTATTGTACATACCAAGTGAAACCAGTAATAAAATATACTTACATCAAAAACTGTTTCATTTAAATCATCAAGAAGGTAAAGAAGATATTTCAATTCTTCTTCCTTCATTTTTCCTGTTCTAAAATGATCTGGAACATGCAAACAGGATTTATGGACACGATAGTTCTGGAATGTTCCGTACTGTTTTGTAAACAAATAAATGTTGAGTGATTTATATTTTATGGCCTATATCAAGCTACCAAGATAATTATTTTGTAGGTAATGAAATCATACTACATGGCCATAGAAGAAAGGAATGACTCACTGTAGTGATGGCATATTAGCTTAGCTTATACATCCCAACGGAAGGTCTAATACTTTACTGAAAATTAGGGAGAGTCATCCCTAATTAGATAGTACTTATTGCTTAGTAAATTATAAAAGCTAAATAAATCATGTTTATTAATTTATGGACTTAGTATCAAGTGAGACACCTAAGCCTACATAACCTAGAGGTCACAGTGTTAAAATTATTTTTCCTAAGTACATTACATTGTTGTTATCATCTACTTTGTTACTAAGTTCTTATTAAATTTTATTAAAACTAATTATCATAGAGGCAATTATACTAATGACATGTTTATTGCAATTCACTTATCTCAATATAAATACCATTAGCAACATAACATGTTTACCCACAAGATGATGCCCTTGAGAGTAAATTAAATAAATTATATCTCGTTGTTACTTAACTTTGTTAACTTACATTTCATTGTTAACAACTATTTTCTTACTTTTAAGCGGAAACTTAATAAACAATGCTTTATGAGGTTCATGTTTTTTTTTATCAAATCAGAATGATAATTGACTTAAACAAAAGAAATATTTATGATCAACTTAAAATGTATTTACTCTCAAATCTATTAATCTGATTAATAATTTCAATTTTTATCATGCTACGAATAATCCACGATTACTAATTATTATATTAAATAGTACCAGATTTATTAGAAAAATTCTATAGAGTTCTATAATAATATATAATAATAATTAAGAGGATGAAAGCCATTTATTTAGTTTCAAGCATATTATAGACAAAAGCTCTGATAACCTACTGCTTACAAAATACTATATATAAATTACTCGAAAATGACTTCATTAGAAGTACAATAAAACTGAATAGTAAAGGGACATTGAATCATAACAACAATGTTGTAGATTTGAGTAACGATACCAAACGCTATATAATGCTTACCATTTGTTAAAATAAAAAAAATAGTCAGACGAATACGTTTTTCCTTGATATATGAACAAATATACTCTTGATAAACAATAATTTCACTAAAGGACAGAAAAATGTTACAAAACAAACAACCAAAATCTATTTGTTGACATTAATTGACACTGACAAATCGCGTAGACATAGAGCATTTATAAATAATAATGGCAATCAAAATCCATAACATTTTATTTTAATGTGTCATTCCCTAATTTTTTCTCAACGATCGTTATTGTAATTATTAAAAACTCTCCAGAAGCTTCAACCGCCAAAAGCGAAGAGAAACTGCAGAGTATTGTTTTGTTTCATATAAAATTACTTCTATTTAAATCCTATAGATTAGACAAATATAGAAGTAGGTTTTCTTTATGTCAGTGTCAATCTGTCAGTTAACGTCAAAAATAAATGTGGGGGTTGGGGGAAGGATTAGAATAAAGTTGGAAAAATAAACCTATTAAAGTAAGTTAACCAAACAAGAATAACACTATTAATGGAGATTATTTCATGAACTTCTCAGAATTTATAGTATTAGCTTACATAAATAAGTGGTAAATATTTCTGTAATGATCTACAAGAACTTTAGGATTTTAAAACAGGTACAAACGTTATGCCGTAATCATGTTGGTTATTTTGATAAAACTTATAGTACTCTAAAAGTACACACCGTAGTAATCAGGAATAGAAATAATCCAGTTAAATACAAAATATCACTTTCATCAGCAGTATGCGTTTATTCATCGGATAGTAAAAAACACTTCATAGATTTAGAGAAAAAGGCAGTAGAGTTCAAAGATGCATTTGAGCATAAAAAGGAACAAATTAAAGAGACTGAACATCGAATTCGACAAAAAGGTGTCCAACTGGTTAAAGATATCAAACAGCAGAAGGAGATAACTGAACACAAGATAAGGATAAAGAAAGACTACATTATCAAAGATTTACAAGAAACTAAAGCTAAAGTTAAGGAGAAAATTGAAGAAGTTGTAGAGGTATTTGAATTACCAATACAAAGATTTCAGTTCTGCTAATACTCAATCTAATTCATCAATTTATTTTAGAGGGAAAATGTGTTTACAATACCAAACATCCTGTGTGTTGCGAGGATTACCATGTCTCCATACTTAGGGTATGTTATTCTCCAGGATAACTATAGCTTAGCTTTGGGCTTGTTAGTTTTTGCTGGAGTCACAGATCTAGTAAGTATTATACTGTACTTTTATCTAATGTTTTTAAGTTAAACTCAGTGATACAGTTATGTTTTTAATTGTTTATTCCTATTAGTAGTTAAGTTACATTTTTTTTAGCTTGACGGCTGGATAGCAAGAACATGGAAAAGTCAATCTTCAAAAATGGGATCATTTTTAGATCCAATGGCCGATAAAGTTTTGGTGGCAACACTCTTCATTTGCCTAACATGGCAAGACTTAATACCACTTCCATTGACACTGCTTATTATTGCCAGAGATGTAGCATTGGTTGCAGCTGGTTTTGTAATCAGATACAAAAGCCTACCACCCCCGGTAAGCAATTTTTTTTTTATAATACTGTACTCGTATACTTGTGGACAGCATCTTATATATCTTATAATGTTATAAATGCATAAGTTTGGATGTATAAATTTTTGTTCAGGTCTCAATGAAATTTCGAACACAGATAGATTAGTATAAACTAAAGTAGAACAAAGTCTCACTCAATTTACTTTTTTTTTAATTTTTACACAGACAAGGTTTTAGATGACAGCTAATTTTTTGTTCCCTAATTTACATAACCATTTGGAAATAACACTGGACATAAACGGTGGCAATTTTTTTGTTCAATCTGCATTATTCTTTTGTGTCTTATATATACATGTTTAATGTTAGGAATGGGGTTAACCGTTCCAGTGTGGATTATATTGGATTAGATGGATGATTGTATGGATTAAACACAGACTGCTCTGCATTCATTTTAATACTTGGAAAATGGAATAGAGATTATGATAGGTTTCTGGTACCAAAACATATTGCCAATCTCCCATATTGTATAAAATCAGATTTAATATTTTTGTACATGTATGTTTACAATAAAAAGTCACGGTATAAACCTTAAATGTCAGTTTCCAAGGTAAATTGTTGATTTCAAGTATAATTTCATAATGAAACTTTATTCCAATTAATACAAGGTCATTGTATATACACGTCATTGTTTGATGATGGCACAATATAAGGACATGTCTGCACATGGTTTCAGTGTGTCTCTGTTACATTTTTGTAGTTGAATAATTAAATATGCGTCCTATTTACCAACGAACATGGTGCAGCTAAATGCTTATACGAGATTACATTGTTGGCGCCAATCAAAAGACGTGCGTGAATCAGTTGAGTTACTTATTATTACAATATTGTCTTTTAAAAACAAGAAAATTTTCAAATAATAAAATATTTTTATTTCATAGTTTTTTTTTCTATCTAATTATGTAAAAATGTACACATTAATTAATTTACAAAAATTGATATAAACAAAAAACAATATAATAAGTTGGTCATTTGACCTAGATTCAATATATTCCACCAAATATGTCGTCGAAAGATTGTTTACAAAAGTAAAAGCGTTACGTAAGACGGTTGATTGATTTGTGTTTATAGTAAACCCGATGTGGACGCGGAAGGAAGCCCCAAACCATAGATTATGTTTTAACATTTTAATGTTGACACGAAGCCATTTTCCGAAAATAGTTATGGCTATAAATACGTTCACGTTTAACAAAGAACGTTAGTTTTTACAGCTGTTGAAGGAAAAGAAACAGATACTAGCCAACTGTCTATTTTTATGATGTCGATTTTCGTATTTAATAATTATTAACAATTTATTTTTGGAGTAAATCTGTAATCTAAATTATCTTTGTTTTAAAGAAATGATCCTGGTCAAAATAATACGGTTAAAATTTACTGTCTCTTTTATGATGACGAAATCGTTTTGAATTGTACAAAATATTGATAATAACCGGTCCGACGTCCTTTACGTAATGCTCTGAAAGTAACAGGTTTATACTGCGGGTGTAGTTAAATTGAACGACAGATTGCATTTCGATAAACATTGCAATTACGGCCAATTTAAAATTGTCTTCAGAAGGCTACTTTATTTAAAAAAAACATTAACTTCGTAATTATTTTTAAATTATCGCGAACAAAGACCTAGACATTATTTCAGAACGAATTTATTTATATTCAAATAACACTAAAAAAATGTACATATAGGATTATCATTAGCAATTATTTTCCCTAATCGTTGAAATGTGAAGTACTTATTAATTTAGCACCAATAATGACACAATCCGCTGTTGTTTCAGAGAACCTTGAGCAGATATTTCGACGTGACGCACGCCACTGCACAACTGGCGCCCACGTTCATTAGTAAAGTGAATACAGCGATACAGCTACTATTGGTAAACACAAAGTTAATCAACTATTGAATCGCTATGATCTAAATCAGATATGACGATATAAACAATATGCAAAATACACACTGAAAACAGCTAGTGACAGCTTGCGACGAGTATGGGTTTATGAATATACAAATATAGAAAACATATGACAGGACCACGCTAAACATAAATCTTTATTCTCTGCCTACACTTTATGTTATATGGTAGAGTTATACAAACACCGTTAATTAGTACATGAGAGGTTTAAAGGCGTTTTTTTATCGTACAATTCGCCAATATTGGTCCATAATTGAATAACTTCCTTTTTACGTTATAGAGATCATTGCCCTGGCCTCATGTTTGGCATCCTCCATCTATCTTACGAGGCATACCTACATGTTGATAGGTAGTTTTTTATTGTAGACTAGCTGATCCCACGAACTCTGTTTCACCTTAAAGGCAATAAATCAACAGATTTTTTAATTTATTAGGAAATGTTGGAGATGGAAAACGGCTATTTTTAAGGCTTTCACAGGAGTTTTTATTATTTTTCTTGCCTTTTAAACCTTCCCTAGACCTCTACGAACATTCCAAGACCAAGTTAAGATAAATCCGTTCAGCCGTTCTCGAGTTTTAGCGAGACTAACGAACAGCAATT